>JAEPQZ010000007.1:0-494035 GCA_016758905.1 Umbelopsis isabellina | reverse complement strand
CACTCTTGTTTTTGATTGACCAGATGTGCCTCCAAGAAGGCACTTTACCACCAGAACCCAACCCAGGCTCCTCTTGGGTGACACACCGTCCCGTCACCGAACGGATTTACTCCCCTCTCCTCTGATCCACCACACTGCCACAACTTTTAGCGCAGCTGTGCATGGATTACCGAGTGGCAAGAGTAGACCCCGCAAGTGACCACCCTACCTGACTTTTAACCTTTCCTTTTTTATCCCCTCTTAGTAATTTGATTGTTTTGGGGTTTTTTACTTCTTTGTCCGTTTCTTATAACTCGATCATGATAACTTCTTGAATCCCAGGGCGGCAGCAGCCTACGCAAGGTATTGCCATTGTCCCTCCAATAAACATAATCTTTAACCTAAGCTAAGCGAGCATCTTCTTTCTGCTCCACATTTATTTTTGCCCACTTTCTGAGCAAAATATTCTCCTCAGCAATAAAAGATACAATAAACACCCCCATTGCCTACACTTTACATACCAATACACCTGCACTCTCTGATTACCAGATGAGTCACTTAGAAGTCCAAAAGGCTCTCTTCTCCATCTTTGTGGTAAGAAGAGAAACCTTAGCCTGCCCAACCTGTGCTGAAGTCGGCTCCCTCATGGGAGTTGAACCGAGCCCAACATCAGCCGCAGCTGTGCTTTGTAGCTCCTGCAGCGCACCAACTACCATGGAAGAACTCCAAGTCCGCTTACCAGAAGGAAAAACCGAAACTCGCGAGAACACTAGCCTACCAACCACCGACAACACCAGCGAGGTGATTGCGGTATTACGTGCTGAGCTCAAGACACTGCAGGAAGCACTTGCCCAAATGACGGCAATGTACGAACTCTTGATGGCCCAGGTCATTGGAGACAGAGGCAAGAAGGGAAATATTTCCTTCCCACTGCCTGCTCCTACAAAACTGCCCTCCCAAACTCTACCACGTAAACAACAAACACCACGGAAGCCGGCATCGGCCACACCGTTACACAAATTCACATTCCAAGCTCCGACTCTAGTCCCAACCTCTGTATCAGTTACTAACCCTCCCTCAGCAACATGGGCGGAAAGGACCAAAGTCCACCTGCCCGCAAGAAAAAAGCCCTCAACTGCCCGGTCCATAGCTGCCGACGTCCGTGTCTTTAAAGAAGATAATGGGCCTATGAGTACATCTACCTCCCGCGCAACCGTCGGATGAAACGCTCCGAGGCTCGCACCCGCCTTCGCCGCCTGGGGCTAGAAACATCCCGAATACTGGACATCACGATGCCGACAAGGAAGATCTTAGGTCTCCTGGTCCATGTTCAGTACGCACCCACCGTGAGACAAGTGCTGGAGAAGCACGATATCAAGTCGGTGGATTTCGAACCGACAGATCCCGCTCACATTGCTGACCCCAAGCACGACACCCTCTCTGCAAGCGACAGGCAGCAATTAGCCAACAGCATTCATGCAAACCGCATGATGCGCACGCTCAAGTACATGCGATCTGAGATCGCCACTGCGGTTGGCCGTTACTTCGTGGACCAGAAATGGATCACCCTCACGGAGCTAGCCGCCTCGGTACCACCACACAAAGACAACCCATTCACCGGCACCTTCCCTCCCCGCACCCATCGACCTCAGGAGACTGACACTAGGAAGCGTCGAGCGCTGTCGATCAGCTCATCTGACTCCTACCACTCCACCGATGCCATGACCACAACCCAATGAGCTTCACTCTTGGGTTATGGAACGCCAACGGACTCCAGGCGAGCTCCGTTGACGATGTACTACAACACTGCCACTCCTATGACATTCTCTTTATCACCGAGACCTGGCTACTTCCCCCAGCTAGATTACCTACAACATGGACACAATTCTACAACTATGGCCACCCTACAACGGGAAACTTTAGAGGCACACATGGAATCACTGCTTTGATATCGCCATCTTGCACCCTCCCCATCCTTCCCCTTCCCATGACGTCGAAATACCTCCTCTCCTTTCGCATATCCTCAATTACGATCATTTGTTGCTATTTCCCTCCTTCCCTCAACGATGATGAAGTCTTCACAATGCTAGGATCCATCCCTCTGGATGTGAATACCATCATTTGTGGCGACTTCAATGCCAGGATGCCGCAACGCACTGGCGACCATGACGAGAATGTCCGTGGCCGTACGCTGAATCAATGGTTATCCGACCATCAACTTCAGCTATGGAACACGGACATGGCGTACGGTATCCCAACCTACACCAAATTTCGTCAAGGTCAAACTCTCCAGAGTATCATCGATCTTTTTACTTCCAACTTTCCACCTTCTAATGCCACCATGACGATCCGCACAGACCTGTCCCTGGGATCTGACCATCACCTTCTTTCGGCCTCTTTCGACCTCCCCCCGACAGAAATCATCACTACCACACCCCCTACCCGACGGATGTGGAATCTGTCGAGACTCCAGGAGACGGATTGCTTCGAGTTGTACGAATCCATCTTTGCAGCCTCTTCCGAACCATTGCTAGAACAGCTCCGTGACCTGGTAGACCACCCACCAACAACGACTCCAAACATTGACCAACTCGCGGATTCACTGAACGAGTTGATTTATGATGCTCTCACACGCTCTGTTGGAGACCGATCACCCCGCCCAAAGCACTGGAAGTGGTTCTGGTCCAAATCTCTGGCTGCTGCGGCTGCCTATAGGGATACTTGCTATCGCAAATGGCGCCGTGCAATTGGAGTGGAAAAGGCTGACTGGTGGACCCAACACCGCGAAGCGCACCTTGCCTTTCGTCGGGACATTAAAGCAGCTCGTCGACGTGCCTACCAAGCGTTCTGCAACGCATTAGAACGAGATTTTGTGAAGGCGACTTCCAAAATCAAGGTCATACGACGACGACGCCAACAACAACACTCCTTTGTCCACCCGGATGAGCCTAGTGCAGCCGCCACAGTGATGAGCCAGCACCTAGCCTCAGTGTGCGACGGCCACCTACTTTCACCCGATCGCCCTCCGTCGCTCCCTTCCCTTCTCCTTCCACACAGAACAAACGACACTCCTTTCGACACCGACGACATCCAAACAGCCATTAAAAAGCTGCCAAATCGGAAAGCACCAGGCTCAGACCACTTACGAGCCGAAATGCTAAAACCCATTGTCAAACCACTCACCCCTCTCCTCCATTCTTTATTTACCATCTGCTGGCAGTGGTCCTACGTCCCCCCCCCCACATGGCGCCACGCTCAAGTCTGCCCTATCTTCAAGAAGGGAGACCCAACCATGGCCGCTAACTACCGACCAATGTCCCTCACCTCCATTCTTCGCAAAGCCATGGAATACTGCCTAGCCCCCCTACTTTCCTTACACTCCCCTGTCATCGATCTTGCCCAAGGAGGGTTTCGCCCGAAACGTAGTGCAATGGACCAAGCCCTATGTTTACATGAGATGATGCATCTCTTCCGCCAAGCACACCATCGACCCCCTGTCATTGCTTTCCTTGACATCAAGGCAGCATATGACACCGTCGACCGGAATATCATCTGGACCGCCCTTGCAGCCACTTCAACACCACCTCCCCTCCTTTCACTCCTTCGCCACCTCTTTGACGATGTCACCACCTCTGTCCTTCTATCGAATCACATTTCCCCGCCTACATCACCAGCCACCGGAGTATTACAAGGATCTGTCCTTAGCCCCCACCTATACTCCATCTACATTAATACCCTACCCTCAGTCCTGCGTGAAGCGGCAACGCAACTCACTACGACTGTCGGATCGCCTCCCATCCCTATTAACTCACTTTTATTTGCAGATGACGTCGCGCTCCTTGGAACCCCCACTGAAGTACAGCAAATGTTAGACATTGCTGCAGCCTACTCACTTAAACAGGGATACCGATGGAGCCCGACCAAATGTGCGGTACTCAACGGCCCACGACAGTTCACATTGTACGACGAAGTCCTACCCACCGTGGATGAATTATCTATCTTGGCGTACCATTCCAATGCTCTGGCATGTCCACCTCCTCGCTGCTCTCGCACCGCATACCAGGTACCCTTTTTGCCATGGCCAACCTACAAGCCATTGGGGCTCGCCCCTCTGGCTTCAGTCAGCGATTGGGGGCCCACTTGTATCGAACATTCATCCGACCGAAGTTTGAATACGCCTTAGCCATTTCAAACTTCCAAGTCTCCGACTACCGAGACCTCGAGCAGATCCAAGACCGATGCCTGCGAATGATCTTCGGCGGTCACCGTCGTTCCTCCACCGCTGTCTTCCGACACTTGTGCAACCTACCGACCATGCGCCAGCGCGCCACGACCCTGGTATTCAAGTTCTGCCTTTGCCTACACCGCCTACCCTCAGGATGACTCATCACACTCATTAGTCCACTTGCCCCCCACCACCGACTGGCCAGCCTTCGCCGTAATACTCTTTACCTAGTGAACCCACCCCTACCACCACCTTACGTCAAAGAAATCATTCTTGCGTACCGCCAGGAGCAGCTCCAGCAGGTACGCGAGAAACGAGCTTTGATGAAAGGATGCCGTCCGACTATAGGAATCAATCCCATGCTGACCGTCCCTGCTACGAGGAGAGAGAGGAGTCGCCTAATGCGATGGCGCATGGGCTGGCTCCCCGGACAACCTCGCGAGTGCTCTTGTGGGAATGACCATCTCTCCCGTAGACACGTCATGGAGTGCCCGATCATCCCCTCCCACTTTTTGGACACACTACCCGCTCCTCCTGAATCCGACCAAAACGCTGTTGATTTTGCAATTTCCGCACTGACCACCTCACCAAGGTTGCCACCACCTTTTTGGAGCGACCTGCTCAACATCCTTCTTCACGTCGACCGCCTCATCCACCCCGATACAATCTTCCCGGAGGAACCAGTCCCTGGATCCTCGTGGACTGAACCCTCTCCAAACTCAGGGCGATCTTCGCCTTCTCCTCCGCCATAACCGGCTCACACAACTTGTAAGCTATAAGCTCCGAATCAAGTCAGTAGTGCAACGTGGCTAGGTGGAAGAAGTCGGAGTACAAACTTAGTTTTTATTCTTTTTTCCATTCTTATCCTTTCCCTCCACAATGATAGTACTCTATGGGGGTTTTTGGTTCTGAAGTAGCAGTTTGTCCTATAGGAGCCATGCAATACACTTCAATAAACCATGATAACCTTTCGACTAAGCTAAGCGAGCTTTCTTATAGGCTGGACCACCATTTGGATTTTGACCCCGCGTAACCATTTTTAAAACTTCAAGTCGCGATAAATCAATTTACAAGCCATTTAATGTTACCCTTATACTTTTATGTAAAAGCAATAGACTATCTTTCTTGCAGTTTAATTTTTTAGAAAGTATTTATATGTAAAAGCTCCCTAGATACGAGATTTTCAGAAACTTCAACTTTTCGACACGTGACTGATTTTGTAACCTGTGACTATGTTTCTGTCTAATTGCGCTGCGAGCATTATCGTAACACTACTTCTATAAGGTGTTCATCTGAACATCAACAGCCTGAATGTACGTGCGTGTGTGCGCAAGGATTTACCTAACGTGGGGAGAGTTTTGGTCCTGGCATACCGACGCTGATGACAATCCTGAGAGAGCAATATTCTCCAGCATCGTTGATCGGTTTGCGCGCACAGGAGATTGTCAAAGGCTGGTATGAATTGTTCAGGTCGGCCATTGCTTGTCCTCTCTTCATAAACCAGTGCAACTTTCGATCGCATCTGATTCACTCTAGCCGGGTCCTATCCTGAAATCAGTCACAATTCTTACGCGCGCGCCACTTAGCCCACCTGGACCAACCGCAACTTGGAAAACCCGACATTGACGGCTTGGCTGAAAAAAAAGTTCAATGAGCTCATTTAATCAGCTCTGTCTCGAAGTGTTGGCGACAAGAAACCGCGGCCGAAACACTGGAAATGGTTCTGGACTCCGGCCCTGATGGACGCCGCCGCTGCGCGAGACTACTGCTATCGCAGCTGGAATCGTGCTGTCGGCCTAGACAAGATCCCGTGGTGGGAAAGTTACCTTACTGCTCTCCATGCCTTCCGACTTGGTGTCAAGCGGGCTCGACGCCAAGCCTACCGTGCATTTTGCGATGCACTGGAACGGAACTTTGCTGCGGCCACGTCCAAGATCAAGGCAATTCGATGTCTAAGGCAAACGCAACCTACCTATTGCCACCCTGATGGGCCGATGGTGGCAGCGGAGACCATGTCCCAACAGCTGGCTTCGGTCAGTGATGGCAGATTCCTCCCTGCTGACAGGGCGATAGCTCCAGAGCTCCCTCCTGGTCCACAGCCTAGATGAGAGCCCATTCACTATGGATAGCGTTGGAGCAGTGATACGCAGGCTACCAAATCGCAAGGCGCCTGGCGCAGACCACCTACGCGCAGAGATGCTTAAACCCATCTGTAAACCGCTCTTCCGTTTACTGCTCCCTCTCTTCCAACTGTGCTGGACGTGGAGCTATACCCCTCCCGGATGGCGACATGCGCAAGTGTGTCCTATCTTCAAGAAAGGCGACCCTACCTTGGCCAGCAATTACCGGCCCATTTCCTTGACCTCCATTCTTATGGAATATTGCCTAGCACCAGCTTTGTCTGCGGAGTCCCCAGAGCTTGATCTTGCCCAAGGTGGTTTGCGACCACAAAGAAGTGCCATGGACCAGGCGTTATGTCTCCATGAATTGATGCATATGCAGCGGCAACTCCAGCATCGCCCAGCATCGCCCAACAGTCGTTGCCTTCCTTGATATCCAGTCGGCGTACGACGCTGTTGATCGTAACATCATCTGGCAGACTCTCGCCTCCCATGGTACTAACACTGGACTTCTCTCCTTGATCCAACACTTGTTTGATGATGTTGCCACCTCTGTCTTGCTATCGAACCAGACGTCAGCACCCTCCTCTCCGGCAACAGGTGTACTGCAAGGCTCAGTTCTCAGCCCTCATCTATACTCCATCTACATCAATTTCCTCCCAGAGGCACTGCGTGCAGTAGTCTCACTCAATTCCATACGAGTCGCCGACCCTCCGACCGTTATTAACTCCTTGTTGTTTGAAGATGACGTTGCGATCCTTGGATCAGTGGCAGATGTGCGCAGCGCATGCTGGACATTGCTGCAGCGCACTCACACCAGTTAGGCCACCGCTGGAGTCCAACCAAGTGTGCCACTCTCAACTCGCCGCGACCGCTGACTCTCTATGGAGAGGAACTACAGTCGGTAGAAGAGTTTGTGTACCTTGGTCTTCCATTTCGGAAGAACGGTCTCTCAGCCAGCTCTCTGATCCAATACCGTACCAGAGGTACACGGTTGGCCATGGCCACGCTCCAAGCTATTGGAGCACGACCATCTGGCTTCCACCCGCTATTGAGTGCACGCCTGTACCGACAGTTCATCCGCCCAAAGTTTGAGTATGGCCTAGCCATCTCAGCGCTTACTAAAACGGACGTCAAGAACCTCAACCGGCTACATGACCGCTGCCTATGTGCCATCGCTGGTGGTCACCCAACGTCAACGGTCCACCCGTTCCGACACATGACTGACATGCCGGCGATGGAAGCTCGCGCTCTAACGCTGATCCTCAAGTTCTGTGTTCGACTGACGTACCTACCTGATGACTGCCTCATCTCTCTGCTGTCCCCTGTCCTCCTCCCTGGCTTCAGACTGCCCTTACTGCGTCTTAACCCCCTTTACACCGCTCTACCTGATCCTCCACCGCTTGATCTGAAAGACACAATTTTAGAATACAGGCAAGGTGAGCTAGAGCTGTTCAGAGAGAGCCACATCTTGGTTCGAGGTTGCCTACCAACGATTGGCATTGACCCAGTCTTGCTAGTCCCGGCGACGCGCAGAGAAAGGAGTCGTCTCTTGGCGTTGGCGCCTCGGCTGGCTGCCCGGCAAACCGCGAGCATGCCTTTGTGGCACTGATCGCTCGTCGCGCCGTCATCTCATGGAGTGCCCAATGCTTCCACAACACCTCTGGCTACAATTGCCCTATCCACCAGATGGCTTCAACCATCTCGATTTTGCTATTTCACAGATACTTGCATCTCTCATACCCTTCCGGCACTGGGTCGCCCTCCTTACCCTTTTGTTTTTGATTGACCAGGTGTGCCTTCTTGAAGGCATATAACTACTAGAACCCGAGCCAAACTCATCTTGGGTGACGCCTGTATCTACTACTTCACTTTAAACCTCCAAACTACTCTAATGCACATTACTCTAACTGCAATGTCGCAGGTTCTCCTACTTGGAATGCAAGGCGACCAAGAGACATCACATATCGCAACCATGGCGAACGTGATTATAAGTGATGGACAACGCCTGTTTTCCGGGATTAGGAATTTGACACTCGAGTCCGAAGAAGATGTAAAACCAGAAACCCAAGATTTGATTCTATCAGTGAGGCAGTCAAGGCTAATGAGCTTGCTATGGAATGTTGTTTTCAGCTTGGACAAGAGTACCACCGACAACGCCAACGAGGTGATTGCGGTATTACGTGCTGAGCTCAAAACACTTCATGAAGCACTTGCTCAAATGACGGCAATGTACGAACTCTTGATGGCCCAGGTCGTTGGAGACAGAGGCAAGAAATGAAATATCTCCTTCCCACTGCCTACTCCCTACAGAACTGCTCACTCAAACTATTCAAACAACTGTACTTCGTCAAAGGAAGAGAGATGGTGTATTTGTACCTAATGAGGAGAAACAACCGTGGCTCAGCTGACAAGGTGTTGGGGGGATCTATGGGATCAGAGGATTGCATCATCTCAATATTATGATTCAAGAATATGTACATGCACTCGTTGCTGAAGAATCTTGAACAAAGTACTTCAAGACAATGGTCATAAACTAGTTCTACAAAATGGCTGCTCATGTCAGGCTGAATGGGGAGAAAGAGTCTCGCATTTATCTCATTATGACTGCTTCGAAGAGAGGGAAGCAGAGACTCAGTCGCTTCGCTCTTCGCTTGAGATTGAATGTTGCTCGCGACACGAGCAAAAATTAAGAGTCCTTGAAACCGAAAGCGAAATATGAATTTGAACATATTCTGTTCAGTACTAAAGGATTGACTGTTAACGCAGTCGACGATCGCCTGTCCTACTGCCGAGACCTTCATCTTCTATTTGTCACTGAAACCTGCCACCTGGATACAACAGCATGCCACGCAGCCGCAAACAACATATACATCCGCCCTTTATCTGGCATAAGTCTCCTTGTAAATCGTTCCTTTCCGTATACGGTTTATCGTATTCCATGTACCTCTCAGTTGCCTACCCCGACCACACCAGCTAACGTTACTGACACACCCGACCTCACGACGGTCTACGAACTCGCCGCGCCATGCTAGCCCGCATGGACGGCTACGATAAGCTTCTGGCCGAAAATATGGCCCTACAGAAGAATGTTGCCGAGCTGGATGCCCAACTCGCGGCTGTTTGAGAGCCTCCCTTGCTAAAAGCATCAGCAGGAACTGCCAGTCACTGGCTCTTAGGAATATGAAATTGCTTATATACCTAAGAACAGAAAACTTACCCGATCTGAGATACGATCTCGCCTACGCGATGTCGGTATTGACACCACTCGCGTTCTCGATATCATATACCCAGCACGTGATGTAATTGGACTTCTAGTCCATGTCCAGTACCGAGCACTACTGAAGGAGACCCTGCTTCAGAAGAAGATCGAAACTATTGATAGTTTTGATCCCTTGGATCCGAAGCATATTGCTGACCCCAGACACGCCTCCCTCGGCACTGGGGACCGTTGCCGCCTTGCAGTCGCTCTGCTTCGAGAACGCCTCTCCATGGTCTGGTCGCACAACACCTTTGGCAACAATTGCCTTTGGTGGCGTACGATGGCGTTCACCTGTGGCTTGACTCATCTATATAATGTTCTGTGTCCTCGGACTATGAAGAAACAAGGATTTACATCTCTTAAACTATTCGTTGGAAGAGGCCCATTACGAGTCCACATACATCTACGAGGGTCTATACTACAAACCAGATCACAAGAGAGTATGTCCTACTGGCTTTGAATTATCTCGATCTTCCCCCTTTTAGTAATTTGATTGTGAGGATCTTTACATCTTTCTGTCTGTTCTTTAGTAACTAGTTCATGATAGCTTCCTGAACCTCAGTGTGATAGCAGCCTATACAAGGAATTGCCAATATTCCTCCAATAAACATAATCTTTAACCTAGCTAAGCGAGCTTCTCTTACAAAGGGAAGACCGGCCTTTGGGTTTTGAGCTCACGACGAATTTTACGAGACTTCCAAAGTCGTAATAAGTCAATCTACTAGATACTTTCTTTTAATCTTTGTATAATAGCAACAGTTATTATCTTCCTTACAGTATAGTTTTTATTTTTTACAAATTTAGGCGAGAGTTTGTTTGGCTAGAATTCCGCGAAGGCCACCAAACGCAGCACTCAAGAGGAGAAAACTGCCTACCAAATACGTAATCTCGTTCCAACCAGATTGTGAGTTTGAAGGTGATGTTAGTAAAATAGATCCTAAGGGGTTTCCAACTATGTTACCAGTACCTCGCAGCATCATGAAAGCGCCTAAAACATAGGTTAAAACCTCAAAAAACAAGAACAAGAACAAACGAGAACTTCTGTATAAGGATAAGTAAATCTTCCATGCTATATACTTACCACTGATTAAGACAAATTGATTTGGATCATCAGCAATATCGGCCACCATAGCCGGGAAACAGGTAGTAAATCCGGCTCCAAAGCAACCATATATCACAACGTACACAAACATCTTAGCAAGGGAGGAGCCAGCCAGCCTCCAGAGAACAAATGTACTCAAGGAGGCTACTGAGGAAGAGATTACTAGCGCTTTCAAGTAGCCAAATCGATCACAGACGTGCCCAAGCAGCAATTGACCAACAACAGTCATGGCATTCATGACCGACACGAGAGAGGTCGAGACTTGATCAGGAACACCCGCGAACAAAGCATAAGCTAAGTTTCAATAGCATTAGTTGCTTTTCTTGAAATTAGCCCTAATATATAACCATTCTTACATCGTATAAACAGATTGGGAATAAAGTAACCAAGGCCTTGAAACAAAACGCATGCGCCTAATATTATAAATTTTGGGGTGGTCAAAAACCCAAAGTCCTTTGCGGCGAACGATACTCGTACAGTTCCAGATGCATCAGGCAAGTAGCGAGGCCGCACAGTAGCACTTGAGCCTAGGCACAGAACAAGCGTAAACAGCCCTAAGATGCGCAAAGTCCAACGAAAGCCTACGGTGGCTAACAGTTTCTCAATGGCAATGGGGCTTACCAAACCCATTAGACCGGCACCAGAAAATATAATACCAGTCGCAATCCCTCTATACTTGAACCACCACATTGGCACAAAAGGCATGAAGGCATTTGAAACTAATAAACTAAAGAGTGAGCAGCGCAGCATTATCTTGTCACAGAGTTCTTAACTCACCCAAACTCGAGCCAATTCCCAGGATAACGCCTTAAAAGGAAGGAATGAGTACGTTCATATCGTTTTTTACGGAATACTTTGTATCCATACCTTGGGTCAATATCAAATGCCAGACATTGGTAGAGAAAGAGGCACCAATAAATCCTGCAGCCATAATGAAAGAACCTGCGTACATGATGGATTTCAGGCTGAATTGCGCACCTAGTACCGCAACAAGTCCAGCACCCATCAGCGTTAAACCACTCCATAATGCACCCACTATTGCAAATGAAGTGATTCCCGCATCCTGGAACTCGGGCTGCTTGATATAATAATTCTGGAGAATACTATAAGAAAGCGGCAAACCATATGTCTGTGTTTCGGAAAAATGAACATGAGCGAAATGCACAAAATTTAATTCAGCAACCTAAAAGCAGCGCCATGCAGCAACAGTGAAATGAAGCCAAAGGCAAGGTTAAAGAAAAAATTGTTGCAAGTATACTCACACAACCTGTTCGCAAACAAAGTATATATGTTAGGCCATGATTTTGCAATGGAGGTTTCGTTGTCACATCATTCCTTTTATTACCTTCCACAAAGAAACCAGAAATAAGAATCATGATCGCATTAATTCCTGTGTCAACAGGTGGTAAAGAGAATTCTGGGCATGCACGGGTCTCCTCCTCCTCACCACCAAGTGTGTTCAATGCCGTACCGTCTCCTTCACTTGTCGTAAATGTAGCCATTGGTATTGCACCCACTCCATCATAATGAGTATCTATAGATCCAGAAACCCTCATAGGCTGTATTATAGAGCTCTTAATAGTGGCATTTGAAAGTATGGTGTCTTGTTTCGGCGAAGCCATATTTATTAAAGGGAACAAAAGATGGCGCAACACGCTCCCGAAAATTTTGGTGGAAATTTCTTATATTGACTGCGGTAATCCTCGTTACGTGACAGATTTAGATATTAGATTTAACGTACCAAGTCGCCAGACATTAGAATTTCAGGTTTAAGTGGCGCTCTACCTCTAATCTTATTTTGGGGGTTTTTTTGGTCATTTGCCCGGTAATTCTTGGAACTACGAGAGATATACTCTCGTTGTCTTGTCTTTACAGAAGTAAAGTTGAGCTCTGAGATATCAGGCATCTTGACTTAGATGATATCTGAAATTGAACTCGCAAAGACAAACATATATAGATGTATAACTCGAACGTGCATAGGGCAAGATCAAGCAGAAAGTGTCAGACATCTAACTTTCAAAGGGATTGACACAATATTACAACCACCATCAACATACGATGCCCTAGCTGCCACATCAACGATTAGAATTATTTTAGACGTTTTTATATATATTTGTATGTGCATCTTGCTTTTTAGCTTGAGCTAACACATTCGTTTGAAAATGGCCATCTATATTACACTCATATACCGAGCAAAACGTACAGGATATGGGTCGTCAAAAATGTAGAAAATCAATAGCCTAAATTTACAAACAGTTAATCATTGCAATTCGATATTTGTCAAGTATAGCACATAAACTTACAGCATGTACAATCAAATGGGCATTCAGGTGTATCTAGATATCGATGTTAAAAGATGATCATGCATTAGCAGTCAATTGTCGAATACTCACCTCCTCCAAGTCCGATATTAAGGTCTTTAACATCATACAGAGGATATCCGTCATCGGTCATGCGTTCTGAAAAAAGAATGCTTAATATTGAATCAATTGACATATTTCATTGATCCCAGAAAAATACTCACTTGATTTCTTGCCTCTTGAGTCACTGAAACCATCATCGTCTGCGATCTTGGGAGGTGCTGCTCGTTTCTTTGATGCTTTGACAGCTGCTAACTCCGCGAATACGACTTCTTCAGTTGCTTTAGATGAGCTGGCAGTTTCAGCTTCGTCGTTTTCTTCCTGTGAGTCTACTTCGTCTTCTACCGTATCCTTTGGCTTCTTACCAATCGGCTTTTTGGCAAAAATATCATCGATTTCACTTGCATTCTTCTTCTTGCTAAAGATGTCGTCGATCTCGGTCGAAGATTTCGGTTGAGACGTCGTTGCTTTGGAAAGAGTCAGAAAATAGTACGTTCATTTAATGCAAATAACATTGAATAGGACTAGAAACCTTTCGTAGCCTCTTTACAAGGTTTCTGTTTCTTGCTTGCTGGCATCGTGCACAATTATGCTGATCTAAAGGTGTGCCCGATTGAAGAAAAAAAAAATTTTGGTTTCCCGTTCACTCGCCACATCCATCAGCCACACCCTACCACCAACCCAACCCCACTGATAGCTGAGCCCAAAAAAGGGCGTATAATCAAAGTAGGGAGACAACTTATCTTAAAAAAAAACAAGATGAAAAAGACACTTATGGTCAACAGCTGACCGCGATGACCCCATAATCAAAGGGCCTACGGAGGTGATTGTTTATCAATTTTTTTAAACCTCATGTGTTACAATTTCAACGTCAGGATGGGCCATTTTCCTTTATCTTTTCGGTGGACGAACAGTGTTAGGTAATTGTGACCATTATGACGGCGCGGCCATGCGGGGCCACCAAAAAAATCCAATCGTTTTAGCGCTGAGGTCTGTGACACGTTCAGCCTCAGATGATAGCAGAACTTTTGTAAACAAATACGAAAGGGATATGTCGCTGAAAAGCAGCTATGAAGAGATTTAAATGAGAGGAATGGAGTTCTGGCATGTTAAAGCTGCAGTCTTGTTTGGAAAACGACAGTGATCTGCAGAAGTGCGTTTTGACAGGTTGGAGAAATGAATTGAAAAATTTCCTGCCTGCCATGACAGCCAATATATCACAGCAGCGGGCAATTTCCACTCAAATAATTGGGTTTGATATGAAAATTTATTGACTTTAGCCTTATACCGCGCTCTTTTGCGCAAAAACCGTTACCAAGGTTTAAACATTTCTCTATCAAGCCGATGATGCTAGCTCTTTATCTGATGTTGCAAGCGTCTGTTTATCTTGACCAAGATATAATAGAAATTTTCATTGGGTTTGAGCGTTGAGCCCAAAGGATACTAAACCTTCAGAACATAAGAGAGTAAGATACTGGCATAAGAATGATCCGAATGACACATTGATGGGTGGTGACCATACAAGGTATCAGAGATATCACCATGCATAAGATAATTATGCTTCAGAAAGGCAATTTCCTACATATCAGTGGACGGGTCGTGAGATGACCTTTAGCAAATGCTACTGAATGGCTTGCCTTAAATAGACAACCCTTCAATGCTTTTTGGTCGGTCAAGGAGGTTTTGGGAGATGAAAAAATGAAATGAGCCAAAAAATCCCAGTCACCTGTGTTCAATATTGTCATTGGGGTCTGGTCAGATGGGCAATTTTTACAAGCTTGTAGAATTTTTGGCTCTCGTTGTTTTTGCCTTAAAAAGTACCGCCCCTCCACACATGATTTCTCCAGATATTTGATCTTCTTCAATTTACTTTTTTCTTTTTAAAAACTCCTTCTCTTTATTCTCTACTTTCCAGTGTTGTAAATAGCTAGATATTTAGCAAACATCGTTGTGTACTCTCTATCAACATCGCCTACCGCTACTGGAATTAGCGATCTTTCTCATACAGTTGATATACACAGCACGGGACCTGAAATCAAAAAGTGGGTTAGCAATGACAACGGCAACGATTGATCCAGTTCTACAGAATTATATCCGAGAAACACCACCAGCCATGCCAATTTATGGTGTTCAACATGTGCCCCACCATAGAGGTAGTAAAAACGTCGATAATGAGTGGCGGAAGTCGGACCGTTCAGCAGATCATAATACAAAGGAGTTTGAAAATGATCATGTGCAGAAGGCGAAATTGGACGGCGATGAGCAATGGTCAACTAAACAGGCAGGACCATCACCTTCAACATTGGAAACCCCACGTGCTGCAAACAAAAACCCAAAGGAAAGCATACCGTCCCCTGTCAGCTTATTACGACAACAGCTACAAGAATGGGAAGCTCATACTCAACTGTCGGCTCACGAGAACAATGCGTCATGTGGTAACCAGCATGACCATATCAATGCGGCTGCCGCACAAACGCCATCTCAAGAAAAGTGTGTATCCAATGCGAACTTGCTGAGCAAGTCGTTAGAGACGGCTACAACTTCTTCTGGACAGGATGGTCAAAGAAAATATACCCCTTTACGACATATGGCAAGCCAACCAGATCTGGCAGCGCGGCCTGTCACTCAGGTAACACCGTACACAGCGCATGCAGACAAATCGATAGGCGCCGTCCCATCATCGACCGCAACGACTTCTCCTTATGTCCCTATACCTCACAATGCTGTCAACACGTGTATTACCCCTGGCCATCTTGACCACCATGCCATTGCGCCACAGTCTGCACCTTCAACGGTCAATACCGCAACCACCTTTATTACCCCACCATCATCGTCCTCAAACGGAAATATTGCCATAGCCGCAAATGCCCAACCACATAACCTGTCACGAACGCAACACAAACTATTATTACAACGCCAATATGTGTTTGCTGCTGATCGAAATTATTTGGCCCATCCCAAAAATATGCTGCGTTTAACCAAGGAGATGGATCGTGTCAACCGAGAGTATCATCAAGTCAGGAAATTTGAAGATCCCATGGCTGAAAGTCTTCGTCGCATAACATCAAGGTTAGCTGGCAACAAAATCAACAATAATAACAACAACAAACAATCTGAAGTTACAACAGCCGAGCAGCTGAGCCGCTGCAGTTCAACATCAAGCTTATCTTCCACTTCGTCCTCGTCTACCCCAGACACAAAAGGCTCTGAGTACCTTAAAAAGATCTACGAGATACCCTTCCGAACATGTCAAGAGAGACTCAGTCAGGAATACAACAAAAAACATCATGTCAAAAGCATCATCAACATCAAATGAAGAACCCCCAAACAAAAAAAAACAAAAAAAAAAACCTGGAAAGAAAATGCAATTAACACAAAAAGTTATTATAACCAGAATGAGATGCGCGTGTGCTACACGCATTAGTTATGCCATTTTGACAGTGTGTTCATATCTACAGAAATCCCAAAGACACAAAAATTTTGACAACTTCCTTTTGGTGGAATATCTCAAACCGAGGATATTTTTTTAATCGCCAGCATATCATAATAAGAATAATAATAATAAAAAAAGAAACTAGAAGCATAATGCAAAACGATACAATTACAACAGTGGAGGGCATAAGAGAATAATTGTAAAAATAGAGAGAATAGAATTCAAAAAGGGCAAAATGGTAGATGGTGTGTTATGAATTACTTTTTGGTGAAAATCTTTCTTTTTTTTTTTCCCCCTCTTTTTTCTAAGCAATAATTAATTCAACGAGCTCGCTGGCTAGTTTGGCGTTCTTGGCGACATTGGTCTTAGCAGCTCCAAACATAGGATCGCCTAGCGCAGAGAATCCTAGTTCCTCAAGGTAAGCCTTTTGGCTACGGTTTTGACTCTTGGCTTGGTTGAAAACGGGCTCTGAGCATGCGGTGTAGAGAATAGACTTTACAGAGTCTATAATAGGATGGGTTTGGCTGCTCACAACGATTTGATTCATCCTGGGCAACAGGTTGTCATAGCTAACAAGGCATGGAAAAATTAGCGGGGGATAGCCCAAGACAATGAATTTAGACAAATCATCAAACTTACATAAGTGCAAACACTTCGGGAATAGCTACGGCAGCCTCAGCGAGGATGCCGTAAAGGAACAAGCGTTCAGTTTCGTTATCAGCAGAATTGAGCATGGTCACCAGCAACGACACAAGAAGAAGTGCCGTCGTGTTATTAGGTATATCCAACTTGTCGAAGATACGGAAATAGGTAGTGCCGATTTCCGAGTTTTCAATCTCTACATCGTTAATTCCCGCCAAACGCAACAGTTCTTTCAAGGCCAAGTTCTTGGCAGCAATAGGCAATAATCCAGCAAGGTAGCCCAAAGTCTTGGACTCGACGATGTTTTGTTCCATTGTATGCTTGCATTCTATATCCAAGAATGTAGTCAAGCCTTGGAACACCGTGTTCTTTGGGTTCGAGTGCTTCATGCCCTTCATGAGGATACCAGCCACTGCGAAAGAGAAGTGGGTCTCGAAATTAACACCGCTGGCTTCATCTAACAGGCGTGCAACGCCAACAAGTGGCTCACGAGCGGCCATAAGCACATCAACCACGGGTTCATCATTGAAGAGTCCGTTAGCATCAAGAGCTCGAAGAGCTGCTTGCAGCAGATCAACTGCTGTTGCAAAGGTGGCGGGGTGATTGATCTGTACAAGTGCCATGGCAAGCCAGAAGAGTTGCTGGAGATATCTCGAGTCAGCCGGAAGGCTTTCAACTATGTTTTTAAGACACATCATGATACTGGTGATCAAATTGGAATCGGATTCGTTAAAGATGGCTAATGCACCC
The DNA here is from genome assembly GCA_016758905.1 of Umbelopsis isabellina. Classification (NCBI taxonomy): domain Eukaryota; kingdom Fungi; phylum Mucoromycota; class Umbelopsidomycetes; order Umbelopsidales; family Umbelopsidaceae; genus Umbelopsis; species Umbelopsis isabellina. The sequence goes on along the minus strand of JAEPQZ010000007.1, from coordinate 476,162 downwards.
CGCAGAGCTACCAAAATTTGATAAAGCAGATCATCATCAACCTCTTCTTGAGCCAAGCAACCAAGTACAACAAATGCTCGTGGTTGAATAGCTGGGTTGAACTGGAATGCACTGCTAGTAACCAGACTCATCCATCGTGCTCTCCACATATTTGCAACATCTGTAAAAATTGATCATTAGACGATAGTCATCATCTATCACATATTTATGTAGATTAAACTTACCCATTGACGGAGCACCAAATGTCAGAGCTTCCAGCAAGGTGTGAACAACAGCCTCAAGGGATGCAAGTGGCATTGTCTCTGCTGTATCAGTCATGGTTTCTTGAGTAATAGTGAATGCGTTGGCATGAGGTTTGGTGAGTCCAAACAACAGTCGGTGCTTGCTATCGGAAATGTCAGTCAAAAGAAATTGCATCTTTTTCAGACTGCCTTCCGGCAATGGCATAGTGGTGCAAGATGTTTGAATAACGTTAACCACTAGACCGTGAACAGAAGTACGGATCAAGGTGGGGCCAGTTGCCGCCAGCATGGACACAATATGGAATATCTCAGGAACATACGGCTTGACTGGACCTTGGATATTGAAAGACAGCATAAGAATGAAGCGAATCAGAACTGCAATCTCAGTCCAAGCAGGGTGTTCAGTAAGAATACGCGCTGGTTTCAAAGATGTCCTTTGAAGAACCTTTCTAAGTCGAGCAATCACTTTGCCTCGAACTGCTACGTTAGATAGGGTCACGAATGTATCGGCCATAGCTTCAGTCTGAGCAGATCCAACACCATGCTCAACAGAAAAGTGCACGAATGCATCCAGTACCAGGTTGATAAGGTCATCTACCTTGCCTAGCGTCTTCCAGATCTTTGCTTGTACAATATTATACATCTACAACGAGGTATGAGCTTCAGTCGCGGGCCAAATAATTGTGTACAAAGCAAAAAAAAAAAACCACTTACATCGTTTCTGGTGACAGTCAAATCGATCAACAAGCGGATGACTTCCTTGGTTTTTGTCAATGTCTGCTTATTATCCTCAGGACCATTGCGAGCAAATATGGACAAGTTGGGCAGCCAAGGAGCCATGTAATCCAAACACAAGTGGCGTAGAGGTTCGCTCGATTTGTTGAAACCAACAAAGCATTCATTGAGAAACTCGAGTGTCAGAGATGGTTCAGTGACAGCTAATTTCTCACTAATAGCAATGATAAAGCCAGTGCTATTAGCAGGAATGCAGAGATCTTTGGCATCCAAAAGCTGATTTCCGACATCAAATCGGAAAGTCAAAGACAGAGCATACAGCAGGTTATAAGCAGCCAAACGCAAGTTGGGATCTTCACTACCGATATTCAACAATGCCATGTTCAGCAGGCGACCAGGAACATCATTAGGGCGAATGATACGCTCAGAGATATTAGTGGGTTTTGAGATTTCGTATCTTCGCTTGTTATGTCGTAGCACGCCAACAATAGCATCACGTTTGGCAGTGCTGAATGCCATGGAGGACTTGCCCTTATCGTACTTGATAACAAATTCATTTGGATCCTCCCCATGTCTCTTTTGTGGGACTAGTGTAATATCATCAATGCTAGAGATGTGGTACACATCATTGGTGACAGCGCTCAAGTTATAGAATAATTCTTGCTTGCGAACCTGTAATTGAAACGGTTAGCAAGGTCGACAAAGTACACTGCATCTCCCAGGAATTTAACTTACTGTCATGATTTGTATATACTCCAATCCCACCTTGATGGTGACAGCAACAACAGTTCTATAATGAGATAGCTTGCTGACAGGGAAGAAAACAGCACTAGGATCGGTCTCCAATGCGACTTTTTGGCAAAATAAAAGTTAGTTGGCTGCTTATGCAAAGAATACATAACATCGTCAATTTTACCTGTGGATTTGGGTAGTCGTACTTCAGTAGGAGCGATATGTTCATGCAATTCGGCAAGGGTGACAGCAAAGACAATACGCTTGCCAACTTTGTGAGTGAGTGGTCTAGGAAGTTTCTTAGTGTATTTCCTGAGGTGAGAATTGGCATTATAGATATAAATGGTTGCAATAGTCTCAGACACATCAGGAGGCAAAAGCTGGAGGAGTTGGTTTAGCCATTGGTTGGGAATTTCATTTCCAGGACCAAATTGGGTGACATCAAAGAGTAGTTCGACAGGCTTGTTCAGAAACCTTTCCAAAACTTGCAAGACATGGTATATCAATAACTCAAAATCAATGTTATCAGCACTGATATTGCGAGCAATGAAGTAGAACACAGGTCTTCCAGCCTTGGAAACGCCACCTTCGAAAAAGATGTTCTTGGAACTGATGGGCTCGATGCTGCGATGTGAGTTCCTACGCATGAACTCTGTATAAAGTTGGTTGGATGCTCCATATGTATAAGTTCGAGGCACGCTAACATCATGCTGTGGTATCTCCGGTGGTCGTCCCAATTGAGCTAGTAAAGTGGAAAACTTGTCAAATGATTTCTTCCACGTCTGAGCTGTCTCTGGATCCTGAGCGGACGTAGGCTTTCGAGCTGCCAAATCTCTGGTCATACGTTCCAAATTATCAAAAAGGTAGCGATGCAGTTTGGCATAATCGCCTTCTTCCATTTGAGTAGTAGATTCCTCAGTTTGTACGGTAGGGCTTCCGCTGGGAAGATTAGACATCTCGCGCAAGAAGTTGGTTACTTTGTAGATGTTGCTTGTCAAGAAATCATTCAAAATGATCATATATGTTTCTTTGGCACCAAACAAGATATTATTTGCAAGGTTCTGAATAACCTTTGTTACGATGAGCTGACCACGGCGAATTTCTCTGGACTGAGGCTGGGATGATTTGAAAAGACCGTCTGATTCTGGAGACACAATGGCTGGGCAGAAGAAACGCAAGAAAATGAAACCACCAACTGCCGTATATTTGGCTTCTGGGAATCTCTCGCGCACCGAAGTCAAGATATAATAGCAAATTTCACGGAAGGCTCTTGGTGCATCATTAGTAGAAGCGCAGATAGCGTTCAGGAACAAGTCAGTAGTATCGATGACATTCTGTTTGTTTCGAGCAATGTCCTCGCCGCTTTCGACCTTGGAAGGATCCAATTCGAAAGTTCTTTCTTCCGGCGGCTTATTGGACATGATCTCCATAGCCTTATGCAGTGTAGTTTTCATGTACTCGGCTCCATTGGCTTTGGCAAATGCTGAAAGTAATCTTGTCGCCATACTTGTCCTTCTGAACAATTCCGTCTCGCTCTCGGTATTGGCAACTTCTCTCTCGATAGCAGCCTTCAACAGAGGCAAAGTCTTTTGACGAGACTCAAAGCATGTCAACAAAATGTGAGCTACTTCATCCAGATCGGACATTGGACAAACGTCACAAAGAGACATAGCAATGTTCATATCGGCATCAACAATCATCTATAGGCAAAAGAGATAATCAGCTTGATTGATTAGTGGCAATGTGCACCACAGATAAAACAACTTACGTCAACTAATTTCTCATAACGATCAGTCAAAGCTGTTTCTGCTAGAGTTTCAAATTCAGTGCCTTGGTTCAAGATATTCGTCAAGACTTGCATGAAGGCTGTTCTTGTACGGGTGTCTTCATGATAACCCATGGACAGCGAATATTTCAGTCCAGCATCCACATTAGCGCTGAGTAGATTAGACATGGCAAGAATCGTATAATCTTTCAACGAGCCCAGATCTTTGGCTGCACCTTTGACCTAAATGAACAATGGTGAATAAGTTAAAGTAACAGAGTTTAGGTTTGGTATCGTTACGTATAGACAAGACATACCCTTGCCATGCTCAAGTCTTGAGTATTACGATGGCTCTGTTGACTAGATTCGATCTAAATATGAAGATGAAGAATAGTAATAAGTAAACAGGTCAGAGAGAGTAATAACAACATCGATAGAGCACATTTGAAACTCCAAGATACACACCTCTGATATTCTGCAGCGATTGAGTAGCTTCAAGAAGAAAGTAAAGTACTTGTAGAATAGTCTACTTTTCACTTGACCAAGATCTGTTTCATGTACAGGCTCCGGTGGTTGCAGTGGCAGTTGATGCAATAAAGCCACAATAGTCTTCAAACATGCTTGATCCAAGTCTCTATGAAGCTTTTCATTTTGAGATGTCTCCACTGAATTAAAGGTTGACTGAGTATCAGGTTTCTATCAATGGTAGGTAAGAAAGCGAATTAGTACAACATAAAATAGCTATCCGATGTTAATTATTAAAGGAAGGGCTTACCAAAGAAAAGTCGCTCGTCCACTCGACAATAATTTCCAGCAGCTTATTACGAAGCTTGATTTCCTGTCTAAGAGTGATATGATCCTTCTTATTCATTAAAACCTCACAAAGTTGGCACATTTTGACCTTGATGCGGAGTGCAACATGGTGTGTTCCAAGCTTGTTGAGGTACATTGCGTATTGATTTATCAAACCACTGAAATCCACGGTGAAGAGACTGTCGCTTGGATCAGCAATACGATCCAGCACAAGTTTGAGCACGGAAATAGCCTGTTCAACAAACAGGGTATATCGTTCACTGCAAATAGCTTCACCAGTTGCATCAAAGCAGCGAGAAAGTACATTCTCCAAATGACGGAACAGAATGACGAATAATCCTGGTGATAGATCAGCTCCTAGTGTTTCCTTTACTACTTCGCGGACTAGCACATTGTCCGATACTAGAAGGTCCACCATTTCCATGATGAATTTGTCAACCATGCCAGCTGATTCTCCAGGTGCAGTGGAACGACGATATTGATCAACAGCGCGGGCTCGAGATTTTGTGGGAGATGGTGAAGCGACTTCTGACATTAAACAGCAACCACCCAAGGCAGCCAAAAATCCTGTATAATTCTGCCACTCCAAGGATCGCTCCTCATCAATTTCGATGCGAGAAAATACAGTAGACGATTGCTTGGAGATATTTCGGTTCAGCTTGTCGTGGAAGATTGAACCGACTTTCTTGCCTTGATCGAATCCCTCTTCTCGGGACTCTTCAACCGGTTTGGTCATGATTTGAGTAAGTAATTTCCAACGCTTCCAAGCCTCCTCCCAAGCTGCAAGATTTCCCGGGGTATAATTGGAAATCATACGTAGCAGCTTCCTTATACGTTTCTGTTGCGCTTTGCGACCAGTTACCAAAACACCACCAGAAGACAGTTCGACGTAAACAGGCAGATTCTCCACAATAGTGAGCGGGCTTTGCATAGGACTATCTGGTGTTTCAGTCAGATCAGCCTCGGTGCATAAATGGCCAAAGCATGCAATAGCACCCGAACAAATCTCTGTATCGGCCGAGCAAAGCAATACCAGAAGAGCAATTTCCAGTGCCACTGACGCTTGGAGTCTTTCTCGGATCTCCGATCCATTCAAAGCAATGTCTTGATGTGCCCGAATGAAATCGTTACGAGTTGCTAGCAATCTGCGTAACAGATCCAACAAACTTTTCAAACTATCATCTCTTTCACGGTTATCAAGAATTTGCTTTGACAGATCAAGTACAACCACTGAGGAGATCTTCCAAAAGGTTTCCATCATATTGTTTGGCTGGTTCCAACGCACAATATAATTTGTTGCGTGAAGCTTGTAGAGGCAGTCAGCCGCGGCCATGCGAATAATTTGGCTACGATCTCGTAGGCAGTTGGTAATGCCCAGCATTAAAGAGCAGTTTTGCTCAAACCGATCTTCCTCGTCACCCTACATAATCAGTTAGTATAAAAATAACCATGATATGGGAGGACTAGTCATCAACCATAATTTACCATTATAGCCAGCATGGGCTCAACACGATATATTCTAAGCAAATCTAGCATAAGTTCATACTTTTGATCACTCTCCATTTGAATCTCCTTCTTTTGCTTCTTGTCATTTGAGCCGATATTAAGCTTGCGGGTACTACTATTATTAAAACTTGCTTCGCTCTTGTTGTATTCTTGCTTCACCAATTCCAAAAACAGCTTTCTCAATGGTGCAGACAACGCACCATAAACAATCGATATACATGAATTCCATGACAGCCAGTCCTCATCCGACGCAAGGGTAAGGCAGGCCTTCAGTAAGCTGAGTTTGAACAATGTGGGAGCACGATCATCCAAGCAGATGGGTACTAAGCTTCGGACGGTGTTTCTTGGGTTCAACCGAAAGAGTGCGATCAAGCAATCGGACATGAGGGCTCTTTGATCAACATAGATTCCCAAGTTGCTGATGGAATTGTCCGAACTGAGAGGTCGATTAATATCAAAAAGCTTTTCTTTGATTTCATTTTCCACTTCTGGGACCAGGTGTCGGAGTGCCGAGGTATCTGATTTCGAGACATAAGTAGAAGCCTTAAAGATATCGACGTAACAAATACAAGCGAGATCCGATGATCGACTTCCTCGTAAGGTTTTGCGAAGCGTGTCTAAAAAGATGGACTAGGATAAATGTGAAAACACCGAGTTAATGGACTTGGTTTACAATTTCTTCTTGGTCACACACAATGCTATGCAAGCCATGTCATGCCATACCTTTTTAGATTGTGTACCCCGGCCCTCAGACATGGCAGCAGCCATCAAAACATCTGGGCAAAGAATAAGCAGCATAGTTTGGAGAGGCCATAGGATAGCCTTTCTTTTCGAAGTATCTGCCAGAGAATTACATATATCAAACAGAATCTCGGGGCTGCCTTCTAGGCGCCGTTGAGATTGACATAGCTGTACAAATTCGGCCGGGTACGTCTCAATCCAGCCCCAGATAGCCTTTCGTAAAGAAACGGCTATGGCTAATTGTGCATTTTTCTTCATATGCAAAAATGATGAGCATAGGGCTGGAAATAAAAGAAGTGATTAGAGATTTTTGTGAGTGTCAGGTGTGCGTTCTCAATAATAACCACCAACAACGTACTCGTCAAGACCATGGTTAGACGTTGAGAATTCAGCGCTGAGCATTCTAACAGACGTAGATCAGCAGTTTCAGGATGCTCGTCAGAAGTGGTTGTAAGATACAAGATTCTAGCCTTGACTTTGGCAAATATCACGTTCCAATTACTAGCGCTAGTGTAGAAAATAACTCTACACGCAGCTTTGTAAATATCAATGATAATGCCAGTGGAATTAGCTGAATTAGATGTCAAAAAATGCTGCTCGGATCGAGCAATGCCTGGAGTATGGCTCGGGTAGTGAGCAAATGCCTTGTCGTCGATGGCGGCCATCTGATGGATAAATCGCATCAAGACATTCACAATATATTTTGCTAATGGTTCGTCGAGAGGTGGTGGATCTTCCAAAACCGGTGGAAGATCACTGGCAGCGTCTTGGCCATTCTCACTGGCATTGTCTTCACTGCTCTGCAATGATCTTGCATCGTCGTCACCCGTGAACTCTTCCGAGTCCTCCGCATCCTGTGACGCTTCTCGGCAAGACTTCCAATGATGCTGCATACAAGCTGAAAGCATCCGCAATATAAAGAGCTGCGATTGGAGAACGTCGTATGGGACATAATCATCCATTGATAATGACGAAGACTAACGCATAGTGGGTTGCATTATGTGAGTTTGGTGTTGTCCAATTGGCTGTGTGATAGATACTGTTGCATCGAGAGCTTACCTTGGAAACATTTTCTAGCACTGATATCAACTGATTGGCAATAGTCGACAGCCTAAACTTGGAGAGCTCGATTAACGCAGCAACTATTCAAGACAGATGGAGTATTAGTACCATGGTGGGGAAGGTGAATTACCGGCTAGTCGGAACGCATGCTTTACCTGTCTGCTGCATCAGAGGGTCGGCTTCCAAACTCTCGAGCCTTCTCCCACTATTGCTCGGAAGCTAATTATAAAAAAAGAGTAGACAAGGATGACATTAGACGTTGTGTACAGATTGGCTGGGTGACATTTTTACTACAGCAAAGATGGAAGTCATGCTTACCCGGACAGCCACCCGGTTTATCAGACTTAGAATTAGCTTTGTGTCGACACTCATGAAATATGCATGAATCGAACTAGATGATGAAGCTAACCCAGCGGTTCAATAGAGTATGTCAACAAGGCAAGTCGATGGACGGTGGCAGGCGCGAGAATTGGTTGCACAGAAAAATCCACCAGCTTGCCAATAAGAAGCAGTCATGCTCAATCTGCATATTTCATTTTATTCAAAGCAACTCAACATTATAATATGACAATAACTATATTGTACTACGGCCGATCCTTGCACTCTGTTCGAAGTGTAGAGTTTTTCTATTAAATTAAAAAGGGTTGGGCAATGGCATTGGCCAATGTCATTTAAGGCTCTACGCATTTCCCAACCACTTGCTAAACCTTGCATTCTCGCTTCGGCCTCATGTCAAAAATCGGAAATCATTTTACTGAACAAATTAAATGGATTTTCAGTGCCTTCGAAATTTTGCCGTGGTTACACTCATTAATTAATAACGAAACAAATTGATGGTTTTTTTTTTCTTTTATTCTACAAGCTCTATTTTGGTATTGCGTAACAATAAAATAATGAAATGAATCGTCTACCAATGAAAGAAAACAATTTTACAAACAATCGAGGAAGGAGAGAGAGGAAAGAACAATGGCCATTGATTTGGCATTACATATCTGTGGCATATTATGAAAAAAATGGGTGGTGGTGCTGCTTGTATCAGTTGTAGCAAAAATCTATAATTTCATCTGTGAATCTATTTGACATCGGGGGTGACCGGTGGTTCAGGTACATCTTCTGGGAACGGTGGTGGTGCAGAGCTCTACAATATAGACAAGCGGTATGAGTGAGGAGCACATTAACAATTTGACAGCAACAAATGTTTAGCGCACACTTACAGGCTTTGGTCGAACGTATTCATCATATACAGTCTTCTCTTTGAAAGGGCGTTTGCCAAGAAGGTTCTCCATGTCCTCTCTGTTGATGACTTCCTTTGTTAACAAAAGCTGAGCAACCTTTTCAACTTCTGCTTTCTTATCGGTCAACAATTTATGAGTACGTTCAAACGCTACATTGACCAGTTTCCGAACTTCGCCGTCAATGAGTTTGCCAGTATCTTCGGAGAATGGCTTTTGGAAACTTTCTTGTCCGTTGGGGTCTTGGTAAGAAAGAGGTCCGATGACAGGGTTCATACCGTAGGTAGCAACCTGACCGTATGCCAATTTGCAGACCTTGGACAAATCGTCCTGGGCACCACTGGGGAAAATAAATAATGATTAATTTAAATGCATAATTGGAAGTGGATGATTAATGGTGCTTGTGGACTTACGTAGTAATGGTATCGAAAAAGATGTGCTCAGAAACACGACCACCAAGTGTCATACACATGCGATCCATGAGTTGCTTGGTGGAGTACAAGTATTGGTCCTTGGGCAAGTACTGAGCGTATCCAAGAGCAGCAACACCACGTGGAATAATGGAAACCTTGAGCAAAGGATCAGCATGCTCCAAGAACCATCCAGCCACAGCGTGACCAGCTTCGTGATAGGCAACAGTCTTCTTCTCCTCTGGAGAGAGCACTCGGGATTTCTTTTCCAAACCAGCAATAACTCGCTCGATGGCGTGCTCGAAATCAATCTCGGTAACCTCGTTCTTCAAATGTCGAGCAGCAATTAAGGCAGCTTCATTACAGACATTGTGAATATCAGCACCAGAGAAACCAGGTGTAAGAGCGGCGAGTTTGTTGCTGAGTCGTTCAATATCCTCTGTGGTCTTGATAGGTCGGAGATGGACCTTAAAGATTTGAGCACGACCACTGATATCTGGGCGGTCAATGGCGATATGTCGATCGAAACGACCAGGACGCATCAGCGCAGGGTCAAGGACATCTGGTCGATTGGTACCGGCCAAAACGACGACATGCTCGTTTGAGTTGAAACCATCCATCTCAACCAAGAGTTGATTAAGAGTGCTTTCTCTCTCATCATTTCCTCCCATCTGACCACCCTTTCCACGAGCCTTACCGATAGCATCGATTTCATCAACGAAAATGATACATGGGGCGTTCTTCTTTGCGGTAGCGAACAAGTCTCTGACACGAGATGGACCAACACCAACAAACATTTCAACGAATTCTGAACCAGAAACACTCAAGAATGGAACACCGGCTTCACCAGCAGTGGCCTTGGCCAACAAGGTTTTACCAGTACCGGGAGGACCCGACAGAATGGCACCCTTGGGGATCTTGGCACCCAAACGCTCATAGTGACTGGGGTCTTTCAAGAACTTTACAAATTCCATAATTTCTTCCTTGGCTTCGTCTGCTCCAGCAACGTCCTTGAACTTGGTGCGTACGTCGGTCTCTTGGTTGAACATCTTGGCCTTGCTCTTGCCAATGCCAAACAAGCCTTGGCCTGCGCCACCAGCACCACCGGCACGTCTGGTCATATAGTACAAGACACCAACCAACAGCAAAGTAGGTGCAAAGTGCAACAAGGTGCTTCCTAGACTGATTTCATCATGGTAAGCAACAGGAATACGTTCTGATGAAGGGATTCCGAGTTCGCGTTGTGCATCATCCAATTTGCGTTCAAAGTTGTCAATTGAACCAATGCTGAAGTAATAAACGGCTTGAGGCGATGCTCCAATTGACGATGCTTCAGGGCGCAACAAAATCTTCACTCTGTTACGGTTGACTACCATCAAACGGTCGACCAAGCCTTTATCCAAAAATTCGGTCTGGAAATCTTGCCAGGTAATTTCTCTAGAATTATCTGTTGGCGAGGTCATCTTCCACAGAAGCCAGGTACCGAACAAAGTGGGTACAATGGTGTTGAGGTTGAGATGAATCTCAGGTGGACCGTTGCCTTTAGGACCGCCGGGAGGGGGTTTTGGTACTTCACCTGAAGCTTTCTTTGCATGTTGCTTGGCTGCTTCGTCAGCTCCACGCTTGGCACTTCCATCGGCTGCCTTTCGACCAAAGAAACCTTCAAAACCCTTAGGAATGTTGAAAGGCTTGCCATTGTCCGATGATTTTGAATCCTTCTCGGCATTTTGTTCATTGTGCTTTTTAGGTTGATCTTTTTCAGACGAATAAGGACGACGTTGTCGAGCGAAATGACCGATCTGAGAGTTTTCAGTTCGAAGGACAGCTCTTGATGGTATTCTCGCATTGAAACGAGCCATTGAGACCGATCTATTGGCGATCTGGCCTAATCTGGAGCTGAGCATTACGGGTCGGGTTGAAGGTAGATTTCTTGCCTGAGATTCCCGGGACTTTTTTTTTTGTGTGTGTCGTCTCTGGCTTCACCAGCGGAATCGGCCCATCGGGTGACGTAAGCTCATTTGGAAAATTTGAGCGCGAAACTGACTCATCCATTCCTGGCTTGCGTGCCGGCTATTGTCTGGATTGAAATTTAGGATAGTTGTTTAAGCTGGTGTCGGCTAGCAACAACTGGCATCCTATAAAATGTCATTGAATCCTTAGGAAAAAAGAATTGTATTAATTATAGGATGCATATATATATCCATAGTCCATGATTAACATCAATATCATCATTTATCAATCCATATTATGATGTTTTATACTGGCAAACGCTGCTGTCGATCGAGATCTTAACGGCTGTCTCACTTTGAAGTTGGATCGATTTTCTTTGCCGGCGATGAGCTTAAATTGATGCTATGTTGAATAAATGAATGCTATACATATGGTTTATTAATGGGTAAAATACTATAGATATAAAACCTGTACAATAGGTAAAAGAGGTTGTGCACAGACTGTCTTGTCGACATTTGTGCGCTCAGGTATCATGCTCTTTTTCATCGCTATGTTCTGCCACATCATCATCCAAGATCGGAGAACCAGTCTGCGACGTAAGCCTTCGTAAGCGGCTAGAGTTCAATCTACGAGATCGTGTCCGTGGAGGTCTAGGAGTAGTGGAAGCTGATTCTTCTTCGTTTTGAATATATTTGAGGAGGTCTTCTGCTTTAATCACAACCGAGTCGCTACGCAAAAGTCTGCGTTCACGAATCGATTCTCTTCGTTTGGCTGTTCGTTTTTTGGTATTAGCAGCCAATTCACCCGCTCTCAACTTCTCCAATAGATTATCCATAATGTATTTGTCTTCGTCTGAATTGGCTGTAGGAAAAAGTAAAAGCAACACGATGCTTAGCAAAAGGAAATGATATATAGTTGTGCCTGTTAAACAATGCTTACATTCACTGATATCCACCACTTGCTTACGCTCCTGTGCCCGAGCTTTTCGTTCGGCTTCAGCAGTGCGCGTCTTTTCTAATATCTCCGCCCGTTTCCTCTCTTCTACGAGATCTTTTCTCGCTCGCTGTGCAAGATATTATCAGTGTCTGATGACAGCCATGGTGTGTTACATATGTGCACTTACCTCCCAACTTGACATAAATGTACGGAATATCGCAAAAAACTCATCAGGCTTCATTTCCGATGGGTTTTCTCCAAAAAATGTTACAGCATCCTTATAGGCAATATCCATTGAAGTATATCGTATCTCTAATTCATTAAACTTCTCAATGGCGTCTCTACAAAATTGGTGCATGATTTTTGCGAAATTGTCACCAGGGTTGGCCACATAAGTTTCTTCATCGTAATGCGTCGTAAGCTCCTGATTAAGCTGTTGCAGCCCGCTGCGAAGCTCATTGTACTCCTTAATAAGGTCTTGCAGGGTAACTAAAAACCGTTGAAAATAATTGTTAGTTTTTGTGAAAGGATATGAATGCTGGTATAACTTTTAGATTTATACCTTTGCAAGCGACATCACAATCAACAAGGTCATCCACAAAAGCATTTACTCTAGGAAGTTTCTCCTCCACCACCCTTGCCAGGAAATGCAAAAGAGTGGTATTTTCAGTTGCTGCTTTAGTATCAACCAGCTATAACAAAGATTGGATGAGAAGGCTGTATGATATGACCAAAGTCATCTTAATATCGATTACTCACCTTATTAATACTCGCAATCTTGATACCAAACGCACCACCTTGAAAACTGCTGCTGTTCAAAAAGTTGCCCATCATTAGAATGAGATTCAACAACTCTTTCAAAGGTTTAGACTGCTTGATAGCAGTAGAAGCATCTAGAACAGCATTCATGTTGTCGCTCAAGTGACGAAGCTTCTCAGAATACTCAGTCTTGAACAGCATATGGTCAATACGCTCTTTGAAGCGATCGATTTTCATCATCTAGATAACACAGTTAGTAAGATACAGCGTTGCGCATAGCGTGATATAAGAAAAACTCTTACCTCGGCACAAAAGGCATCAGCTTTTGAAAGATTGCTCAGGTCTTCTTCTGAAGCTCCTTTCACAAACACAGATATCTTGCCCATCTCATCTGGGAATGGTGCGTTTGCTTGCAAATTCTTGAGTAGAGTCTCTGTGCAGAATATCTCATCGAAGGCCAAGATGCGTTTTCGCACTTCGTCAAGTGACAAATGCTTGAATTTACTCAACAAAGCAATATCTGAAGGAGCATGGCATTTAGAAATGGCACAAAGGAAGATTTTAACGTAGTGTGCAAACGACTTACTAATATTGTGGGCTTTCTTGGGATTGATGATGGTAATCTCTTGCTTGCGTTCCTTCTTTGCTTTTGCACGAGTAGCAATGACCTTTTGGGCGAATGTGGATTCAGCCGATGAAAACACACCAGCAAGGTCAAGCTCTTCTTCCAACGCTTTCTCGTCAACGTCATTCACTCCCCAAATGGTTTTCTGAATGGCGCTGGCGTTCAATTTCTGCCATTGAAGAGCTCGTGTCTTAACAGTAGGTACGTGTCCAATGATCTTTCGCGTAACCAATCCAGAATTTGGACGAGGTGCTAATGTAGGTGGAGGCGGAGGCGGAGGAGCTGGTGCAGCTGGTGGTGGTGGAGGAGCTGAAGCTGCGGTATTGTCGGTACCATCTTGTGTAATTTCTTTTGTTGGTGATGTCTTTGCAGCATGCTTGACCGGTGTGTTCGAGTAGTACGGCACTATAGGTGTCATTGGAGGTGGCGGCGGCGGTGGAGGAGGGGGAGGGGGAGGGGGAGCTGGAGCTTGATTAGTCAATTGTACTGACAAAGGTGTCGACTGTGTTGCAATAGGCATCATTGGTGGTGGTGGAGGAGGTGGTGGTGGGGGAGGAGGCGGGGGTGGAGCAACAGACGTTGCTTCATGGCTCTGAGCATCAGGTTGAGCAGATGTCTGAGTCGTCAACAAGTTGTCACTGCCACTACCTCCCATTCCTGTCGGTCGAGGAGATGCTGGCGGTGATGTTTCAACATGAATGCTGTTGTCTTCAACAGGCTGTTCTTCCATAGAAAACCTATCAGAAGCATCTGAGTCCGCTCCTCGTTCAGCATACTTTGCACTCAGTTTGAGCATCCTTGCTTTCAAAGCAGCAGCCAATCCACTTGAAATTTCTTCATAATCATCGTCTGTGGAAGATTCACCAGTGCTAATGCGCTTAGTGCTTCCATTAGACGAACGCCTGGATTCGGCTTCTTTTATGGCATCTAGCTTGTCAAACATGATTGGTGCTCTTCTAGAGGCTCGTAACTTTGGCGCAGTTCCAGGAACAATGAATCCGCTCAATCGATTACTAGATCCAAACTGTTGGGCCAATTCAGCTTTGAAGGATGCCGAAAGACCAGTAGCTAGCGGAGCATCATCAGGAATGTTCAACGGTAACGGCGTTAAGATGCTGTTTTTGGTGCGCTTGCTTACACCTTCCAAACGTTCTTGAGCTTCTATCCTCTCATATGCTCGTAAAAGCGTTTCTTTCTTCTCGGCCGTGCACGCATCGCTTTGATTTACAATGTCAACTAGAAAGTCGGTTGACATTTTGGCATTGGCAACATCTTTCAGCTTCTGTTCCATAGCTGCCAAATTTTGCTCGTAGCTTCTCTGTAAATCTTGCAATTTGTCCTGCAAAGTTGCAATGGTATGCCGAGATATACGAAGTAGATCTTCCAAAGACGCCGCCTTTTCCTTGAGCTTACTAACCATACCATCTAGCAAAAGCAAGATCAGCATTTGCAAATTAAACAGTTGAGATAGGACACAATTTAGCTTACCTCCTCTTTCATTTATATCCCTCTCTAAAGCATTTTTTGCTTCCAAGGTCTGTTCGTATAGTTGCCGAGTTTCCCTGACTTCTTCTAGAGCGGTACTGAGCTGATCTTGTTCAGCAAATTTATCAATCAAATATCTAACAGACATTCCATAGCTTGATGTGAAGTCCTCCGATAACCCTTTGTTATCTAAGACTATCTGGCTCACGAAGCTATCCAAGACTTGGTAGTAGCGAGTCCTAGTGAACGATAGAATGTAAACATCTTATAGGGCTTTCAAAAGATTGGACAGAAAATGATCGACTTACCTGACTTCGCCTTCATCTTTAACAAACAACAGATGCTGTAATGCTGACAGAAAAAATTCATAACCACGAGTGCCTTCTACACTAGCCAAGATGCACTCAAATACGTCGCGCGGATCTGTCAGATCATTCAAGACCTGATCATTGTATATTTCCATCATGTCATCAGTGTCTGACTCCGCCAAAGACTTATATCCTTGTATATGTCGATGAATATGGTCGTTGCTGAATGTCTTGATTTTTTCGATAATTCGCTGCAGGCCACAAACATTGAGCTGATTGCGGACATGAATGCGAAGCTCGAGATCATCGACTACTTGTATAATAGCGTTCACCAGCATCATGTTGGACAGCTAAAATTCTTGATTTTAGTATAATATGATCTTTCAAGATTTTGAATGTGCAGAATACCTACAGCGTAATCAGACAATTGACCATCAGGTGCTGATTGTATGCCATTTTTCTTGAATTCACCACTGGCTCCCACCATACTTCCGAGCCGTCCACGACCATCCAATGTAGCTTCCCAAATATTAAGCCAGGCATCAAACCGACCCATCTCCTTTCGAGCTTCTCGCACCTGGTCCATGGCTCGTAATACTAGATCTTGGCCAGTGGGCACTTCGCAGTAACACAAAAATGCCATGACTTCGCATACTAGTTTGCGAGTGACCATAGAAGATGAAACAATAGAAAATATAGCATTAAATATGCATTGTGGATTCGTGATGACATCCCGAGCTCCCCACTGTCAGAAAGGTCTGTTAGTTTAATTTGTTTGACGGGTAATTTTGAAATTAAAAAGCAAAAGCATACTCGATTGTTCAAAAGTGATTTAAAGCATTTAAGAATCTCGGTCTCCATTTGCAGTTCGGCATCAGTCCTTTTTTTTTTTTTTTTTAAATCTGTTGAGTAACGTGTTCGATGAAACGTTCCTCTTTGCATGTTGACTTACTTGTGAGCTTTTCTATTGATGATACCAAGGGCATCAGTCATAGCTTGAAGTCCACGGGAATCGATAAATTGGCGCACCCAGCTAAAGCCACGAAGGAAAAATCAGTATATTAAATTGCCCGACACAAGTTGATTCGTCTAAATGTTTACTTACCTCAGAGGCATAGTACGCAAACTGACAGCCAAATGTGCTATTAAGCGAGGATTGACATTCTTCATATCCGGTTCTTTGAACTTTAAGATGTAGTAATCGGGAGATCCTCGATCAACTTCCTTTAAATCAGTTGGTATGCTTCTACTTCGTTTCGAAGGCTGCAAGCTGTTGGGAGCTGTGACGGGTGTAGGAGCTGGAGATGAAGCTGCATGTACATCTTGAGAAAGCATGAGACGTTTTTTATCAATGGAAAAGGCTGTCATAGTGGCTCTAGTAGACGGATCATGAATTCCTCTGCGAGTTAACATCTTTTCAAACATAACATCAACCTCTCGCTCTGAAGTCAGCTCGCTATCTGCACTACTCGGGTTGGAATAGGTGTTGGAGGAGTAAGAACTTCGCCAAGAAGACGAATCAGCCTGGGTTGTCGGTTCTATATTAGTTATAATAAACGTTAGCATATGTGTTTCATATAGTTGTTCAAGTGCACACCGGCAAGTAAACAGTGACAAGTACCAGAAAAGTTCTCATCTGAGTGAAACGAGTGGAATGTGCCCGAATTGCTGTAGTTACTGCCTAGGCGAGAGGTGGATTTCGATCCTGGTAAGGCTGATTTAGAGGGATCGGCCGAGATGGCACTGGATGGGATGGACGGGAGGTCTGCAGTAACGGGGGACGTACGCTTTTGACGAGCGCTTTTGGACCTCCCACTCAGTCCAAAGATGTCCATTCTAGGAGGAGAATGAGGTGATTTGTAAAGAATTTAGCTTCCTTCAATAAAGAAATGGCAAACAGGTGATGTGGAATGGAGTAGCCGAGGATAGAAAATTCAATATGAATTGTTACACAGGGCTTAAACATGTGCGAACAATGGACATTTGTATTCTACACCTGTATAAACATTTTATTCTCTGTAAGTATGTTTTTATTATGAACTGAAAGGCCTATATTACATGAAGGCAAACTATGCTGAACCGGCGGGTTGTGCTTGGATCTTGTCTTGCATCACGTTAACAAGAGCTATTTCCCAAAAAATAAAATTAAGGAGGTGCATTAAGTTAAAATGATACCAAAGATCATCACACGCAATAAAATCCCGAACAGTACCTCTAACATTGCTCTGCTTGCTAGTAATAGTCTCCTGAAGCTTTGCTGCACTGCCCTTGATATACTCTATTTTATCCTTGTAGAATTTGGCAGCATCTGCGAGAGACTAGCGGCACAAAATCAGAAAGTGTCAAATGATGTATATGACACTGTTGATGAAGCGTACCTTTTCAACATAATAACCAGTTCCGACATCCACAATAACAGTTTCTACATTTGAGATCTTGCCAGGGACGTATAATGACGAGGTCAAAGGCACTAGAATGGTCTTGTCGTCTGCCTTTTCGCCTTTGAGGGACTCAACACTATCTCTGCAGTCGTTGAATCGTGCTTGGGCACCTCGAAGTTGGCTATAGGATTGGGTCAAGTGAGAAAGTTCCTAAAAGCAAAGGTATGTTAACAGGTTTTCTTCTACAGGTGTGCTCATCAAGACGAAAGCTTGAAAACGCGATGAAATCAGATCGTCAACCGCTTAACCCCTGCTCGAGTCAATGGTCGAGTTGGACGATTTCGGCGGTAACTCACCTCCTCAAACTGTTGCTTTATCTGCTGGAGTTGTGGAAGATCCAGATCCCCGAGATCGATCTGCTGACCTTGTTCTGTAGTCGCCATCTGGGTTATTAAAGCGGTACGGTGCCCTGCCACCCTTTGCTGTGGAGGTGATTTTTCAAAATCAATCCCTGCACGTGACTCTTTCGATGTTGAAGTCCAGGAAGTTAACTTTCGCCATATGAGTAGGTCGCGTTTAACTTGATATCGAAATGTTTGAAGATCTCATAGTGGATTCGCTTCCTATGACGGAAACGGAGGCTACTGCTGCACCGATAGTAGAAGATACTTCATCTGTGGCGTTCAACAAAAATGATTTTGTATTTTTACCATCTTTCCTCAACATTGTGGAACTAATGCAAAACGGCAACGACCAAGTTGGTATCGGCCGAGCAGTATCAGAGCTGTGGGAAAAGTTTGATCATGCTCAACAAGTCCTTTCTGAACTTCCTGGAATACAGTATACGAAGCAGGAACAAGAAGCGATCTTGGAACAGGAGAAACAGTTACTGGATCTTCGTACACAGCAACTAGCTAAGCATTTAAGCAGCCCACCAATAGAGAATGAAGCAACAACCAAGGAATCTTAAGCCGCATGTTATACTCATGTCATCTGTTCATATAGAAAACCATTTCTTTATATATATACAATAATGTACAATACAATCTTTATGTTTACTCATCTCATTTGCGTCACCTCAATTGTCGGTAACTGGCACATGTAGAAAGCATCGCAACAATCACTACTCCTTGATGAAATGAGTGGGCTTTTTCACTAGATGTATCATTTCATCACTTGGTTGCCTCTCAGTTTGGCTGTGAGTCACCTTTGCAAAAGAATGGGAACTATTAATGGTTTAGTACTTACAATGTATTTTTGGCCATTGCCTGATACTTGCTGGCGATATCAATAACAAATGACGCCTCATCGTACATGTGGCAAACAACCAAGCTTTCAGTAGTATCACTAACTTAGAATAAATTGGCGACAGCTGTAGCATTATCCTTTTTATATATCGTATGCCCATACTATCAGCCCACCGCCCTTTTTTGCGAGTATTGTCACGGATCTAGTTTTCTTACTCTTTTAGCTTTCTGCTCTTGTCTTCTCAAACACTGAAAAGCAACATGTCGACAGACAAAAATCATGATGCAAATGGCCAGATGCGCTTCATTGATTATACTTATATGAACTTTACTCATGCCGCCATAAGTGCAGATCCAATCGTAGAAGACGTGCCCGTTGATTCAAAGCATAAGCAAGTTGCAAACATTAAACCTTTGGAACCATTTCAGCCTGGCCAGACTTGTGATAACGTGGCAGGCACCAGACTATCCAAAACTTCGAGTTCCAGCAGGCTACCTCAAGTTGTTCAACATATGGGCACGTCTTCCTTGTATAGTTCGTCAATGCATTCTATATCGGATGCGATATATGATATAGGGATGATGTTGGGACCTAACACTGCTCATTCGCAAACCCCATCTGCCAGTGGACTGGATTATCCAACTGGTTATTATCAAGAAATGCTCAGCCCAGAAGAAGCCCAACCAACCAACAAACAATATTTGATAGACAATGCATTAGTTCAAGATGATATGATACGATTGTCTCCTATCAAATTTTGCTCAAATTGTTTCACTACGGAGACACCATCCTGGAGACGATGCTCGGAAGGCAAAAACCTGTTATGCAATGCTTGTGGACTTTAGTGAGTTTCTTTTTTCGGTTTCGAAGCTTGAAGGTCATCCTATCATTGAATGACCGCATTTCCCTTTCCAGTGAGAAACTTCATCACACTCACCGCAAGATCTGTCTACACCCTGACGGATCTACCAAAATTGTGCGTCACAACACTGCCGAAGCACAAGGCGGTTGTGCAGTTTGTGGAACAACTTTCGCGTCCTTGTGGAGAAAACTCGACAGGAAATGTTATTGTAAGTGGATGCAATCTTGTAATAATCCCAATGTTTAACCAATAGCTCACTTCCTTTGAATATCTAGGTAATGCTTGTGTCATTCGTTTCGGTATTGGCCACACCAAACGTATGTCGCTGCCTCATATCTGGTCTGATGCAGTGTCAAGCCAGCGCACCGTCGATTACCCCTCTTATCAGAGTACGGGAGGATTGTTGTTTTCCAGTCTAACATCATCACCTTCTCAATCAGACGTTTCAAACCAACTATAGTTTATGTACTCGTGTTGAAAGTTCAATCTCATCCCTTGAAAGTATTTTGTTTTCTTTAACTATAACAATAAATTACAATTTGCTAACTTAAACGCACAGCTGTTAATGGTATGTCGCGTGGTGGCGGTGCTTTATTTATCAATTGTATGCTTGTTGCTTTAATGAATCATATCAGATGATTCCATAGATGCCTCGGTTGTCACTGAAGTCTCGAGAGACTTTTACAGTCTTTACAGTCTTTACAGTGTTTACGGCCTTTACAGCCTTTACAGTCTTTACAGTCTTTACAGTCTTTACAGTCTTTACAGTCTTTACGGCCTTTACAGCCTTTACAATCTCTACAGTCTCCACAGTGTTCACGGCTTAAATATATACACCCGGCTTTATTTCGTTTTGCGATGATTTTCTATAGTTAGAAAAGTAATAACCTCTACCTGTGTGTCCACGGTATTTGCGAGAAAATTTTTGTAACAAACCTTCAAACATGATATATCACGCCGGATAAACATTTCGCTATTGGGGCCGAGGGGCGTGGGACCCATCACCACAAAACTTTTGCAGCTGCAACCCCCCAAAACGAACTAAGAGATTAGCTGCAAAATCAGACAGTTGCACTATCACTTGGCCAAATATCTAGTGTGGTTGCCTGCCCTAACCATCATGTGATCAGCATACTGGTGTATTTTGGAATTTCAATTTTGATGTATAAACAGCCAGAAGACCATAGCAACTGCTCGTTCGTTTGACGACAACGCCACCAACTCTCACTAAACTTCTGAAGCAAATGACGCACACGTATGAAAAGTGTTGAACTAACCCAGCGAGGCTGATGAACCCGGCGAAAACTATCCGTCCTCTTATCCTAGTTGCATTCTATATTTCAGACCACAGGCTGATCTGCTGTTGAGGAAACATTACTATGCTGCACAAGTGGTTGCCAGTTTCGAATGTGGAGGATGTCTATTGCGGCAACTTCTTTGTAGCGATGTGGTATACTATACAATGTAAAGGATACGAGGCCCGTTACCTTTGTATACAAATTAGCACTACCGCCAGGGAGTGTAATTGTGGTCAGGTGAGATTAAAAAAACACACCAATAAAATGACGGCTGTAACACCGACGAAATTGACGCTTTTAACATTCTTTCATACCAAACCAAAGAAACTATCGCCTTGAAAAATAATGGCTCCACCACAAGAACCTCAACGTTTCCTTGAACTCATGAGCAATGCGCCACAGACCATTGCTGATGAAGAACCTCATGATGCTCCTAAGAATCTCCAGGAACTGATTGGTGGTATCCATGATATCCTTGGCCCTGATGGCGGTCTCGATTCTGAGCACATAAATGCTAATGACATTATAAAGTTGATGGAACAATACAGTTCCAATGCTGAAGATTGGTCTCAGTATGCCATGTTCGATCATTCAAGAGCTTACACTCGTAACCTTGTCGATGATGGCAACGGAAAGGTAAATAACCGTCTTATCTAACGATAGAATGCAAATAAAATTATATGCTCGTCGTATAGCTGGTTGCCTAACGCTTCCTTTTTGTACAGTTCAATCTGATGATTCTTGCCTGGAGCAAGGGCCAACAAAGGTAAGCTTGCTTGTCCTAGTGGATGCAGAATGTCTTACAAGACTTTTTGTCATCTGACTCCCAATGTTCCAAATTTAGTCCAATTCACGACCATTCTGGTTCCCATTGCGTAATGAAAATACTAGATGGCGAACTAAAAGAGTCGCTATATGACTGGCCCGACAAGACTGATCAGGATGATAATGCTGACGCTGCTGCTGATATTACGGATGCTGCTGCTGTCGATAAGCATGCTTGCTGTCCCAAGACTGGTGTATGTCTTACTAAGCAGCGTGAGAGAATTTACGGAGCTGACCAAGTCACCTATGTTCATGGTACAGTTGTGTAATATTTTGATGGCCATCCATCCATAATCGTTGCTAATTCGTTATTGCCGATAGATAAAATAGGTCTTCATCGTATTGCCAACCCTAGTGCGCAGACTGGTGCTGTGTCGCTCCATCTGTATACACCTCCCTATGAAACTTGTAAAACTTTTGAAGAACAGACTGGTCGGTCACGTAGCAGTGGCAAGTGTTCGTTTTACAGCGTGGGAGGCCGACGTTCCATTTAAGTAGATAGCTGGTGCTGTCGTCCATCCATGGACTAAGCTGCACATGTTTGTGATATGTTTTTGTGTAATAAATATCCAATATTCCCCCAGTAAAATATAATCGTGCATCAACTGGATGAAGTGTAGGTCATTATGAAGGTGGAGGAAGAAGGAGAGAGAGAAACTGCCGCCGTTGCGTCTTTTATTTTATTTAAGCTGGGTGAGATGGCCTTCTTCATCCACTCGTCTTTGAGAATGATCGCGCAACCGTCCTTGATTTTGATTGGCTGGTTGCAAATATCACCTCTTTCTCTTCCTTCGGCCAATTATTTCTCCGTCAGCTGGGAAGGTTCACTCATATGCTAGCAAGGGCAAGCTTATCATGTCGGCCGCTTGTGGCGACCCAAGTCAGATACTACAACAAACATTCCTTTCTCAAATCGAATCTCATTCCAAATGTTCGCATGCCTGATTTTCCAGCTCCCTTTCCTGAGCAATCTAGAGGTCCTGACAGTGATTCCATTATTGATCTAAGCACCGCCGTAGATCGCGTTGCTGAACTTATAGAACAAAGCAATGGCAAGTTGCTTGTTATGACCGGTGCTGGTGCTTCCACTGACAGTGGTATACCGGATTATAGATCGCCTTCCGTAAGTTACAGATAATGTCAGCTCAATTTTTTATGTACATTATGGGACTATGGCTATGGCTATGATGTTAAATCCTTTCTGTTATTAGGGGAGATATGTGAAAAATCATACACGGCCAATATTCTTTCAAGAGTTTCTGGCCAACACAAGCTTCAGACAACGTTATTGGGCTCGCGGATATTTAGGTTGGCCACAAATGCTGAAAGCCAAGCCCAATATTACGCATTTTGCTTTGCAATCCATGATGGACGACGGTCATATTAGCGGTCTTATTACACAAAACGTAGACCACCTTCATCATGAAGCTGGAACACCAAAAGACAAAGTGGTTGAACTGCACGGAACATTATATGAGGTATCATGCTTGTCATGTCATCATACAGAGGATCGACATGTTTATCAGCAGCGATTAGACGACCTTAATCAAGAATGGAAGACTTATCAACAGGAGATTGTTGCTACTGGGGAAGAACCAAAAACCAATCCAGATGGCGACGTAGAACTCCCACCGACTGTCTCATTCGATACATTCAACATCCCTCCATGCCAAAACTGTGGAGAACAACTGGTAAAGCCCCGGGTTGTTTTCTTTGGAGAGAATATCGAAACCGAAGTTAAGCAAAAGGCTGCCAGTATGGTTGAAAGCTGTGAAGCCATGTTAATTGTTGGAAGCTCTTTGGCGACATTTTCAGCTTTTCGTTTGGTAAAGCGAGCTAAAGAATTAGGCAAACCCGTCGGTGTGTTGAACATGGGTCCAACCAGATCTGATAACATTATAGATTGGAAAATAGAATTGAACAGTTCAGTGGTTTTGGAAAATGTGATGAGGCAGGTATGCATATAGTAGATACATCATCCCCCCATGCCAGTGAATGGCATATAGAGTATTGGAATTTATGAGCAATCTACCGATAGGATAGAAATGTAATATATTTTGTAATTGTGATTGCAGTATCTTGGTTAATAGGATTTTTGTAAGCCATGGAATTATTTTTCTATAGCTATATGTGAGTATTGGCCAAAGTTTTTAACTCAACAAGTCATTGCCCGTTTACCAATATGTCAAGTTGTAATACAACAGTCTTGTTCAAAAAACCAATACAAGCGTGAGATCACATGACCTGGAATTATTAGGACAGTCAGGCTGGCTGGCAAATTCGACGAGCCAGCCAGCCATTGCGTTGAACTGCTGACAGTTTCTCACACAAAAGGAAAGAATGGAGGTACAGAGCTTATAGTGTGCAGTTTATATCTTGCTTGGGATTTGGTGCTTTTTCGCTTCATCGAACTAAATGTCTAACGTGCTTGTCAATTTTCTGCCACCTGTTCATCTAAAACCGAATGCTGGATATTCTGCTCAGTATGACGACTATCACTACCAGGCAACCGATAATGTGTATGTAAGTTTATTTTGTCGACTACATTTGACATTGGATTAATCTCGCATTCACATTTCAAAGGAGCGAAAACGGAGAAGACAACACAGCCGGCCATAAGCCGCGCATCCTGTTGATGGGTCTGCAAAGGTAAGATAAAAGACAAGTATTGGTACTTTAAGCTTTCAAATATTAACATTTTTATTCTTGTTTTTTGTTTTTATTTTTTGCGGTTTGTCCATGTCAAAAGGAGCGGCAAATCAAGTATTCAACGAGTTGTATTCAACAAAATGCCTCCAAATGATACACTTTACCTCGAAAGCACCACTAAAATTCAAAAGGAAGATGTTACGTATGTTAGCTTATCGAGCTCACCAGCGTGCCTAGTCTGTTCTGTTTAACGTTAACTTTCTTCACCAGCCGCTCATTCATTGATTTCCAAGTTTGGGATTTTCCTGGGCAGATCAACTTCTTCGAAACTGCATATGATTCTCAAGAGATATTCGGAGAAGTCGGAGCTTTGATATTTGTTATTGATGCGCAAGACGACTATCGAGAAGCTGTCAACCGTCTTCACTATACCGTCACCTCTGCCTATAGAGTGAATCCAAACATCACATTCGAAGTATTGATTCATAAGGTGGATGGTCTATCTGATGACTACAAAATAGACACACAGCGAGATATACAACAACGAACGGCTGATGCTCTGGCCGACGCCCAAATGGAACATATACATTTGAGTTATTATCTTACCAGTATATATGATCATTCTATCTACGAGGCTTTCAGCAAGATTATACAAAAGTTGATTCGAGAATTGCCAACTTTGGAGAATTTGTTGAACGTTCTTTGCTCGGTAGTGGTTGTCATCTTGATCATGAAGATTTTAGTGTGTGAAGCTAACCATATTGATCTTTCAGAATTCAGGAATCGATAAAGCATATCTATTTGATACTCTTACCAAAATTTATATAGCAACAGACAGCTCACCTGTTGACATGCAGTCATATGAGATTTGTAGTGACATGATTGATGTAATCATTGATATTGAATGTATTTACGGGTAAGTTGGATTGGTTGACATGGAGTAGAAGCTTTACATATCTGACAAGGCATTTTTTCAATTGACAGTGCACAAAACTCTGCATCGAATGGCACAACTCCATCCATTTCTGGAACAGACGAAGATCGATCCGCTTTAGCAAGTTCACCAACAGTATCTGCAGGCAGTGGTGGAGCCAATGGCTTCGGTGGAGCCGATAGCCTTCAAGAGCAATTGATGAGCGAACAGTCTCAGTCCACGGAACGGGAAGCTGAAGCTTCCAGCTTGATCAAGTTGACCAATGGTGATGTCTTGTATCTACGAGAAGTCAATCGGTAAGCGGTTTTATTAAGGACAGTATTAGTTTTTGCGCTTTTTTATATACTGACTTTTTTTTTTTAAATGTCATATTAGACTATTGGTGCTCATTTGTATATTGCGTCAAGAAAGCTTTGAAAAGCACGGCTTGATCGATTACAACTTCCAATGCTTTAAGGAGGCTATCACGGATGTGTTCGAGTTCTCTAACCAACGCAACAAGTCTCAGCTTGCAGATGACAACAACATTGTAGATAATAACTCTGAATAAAAAATTATATGGGTATTAATAGCATCATCACTAGGTCTCTCATTTGATGTTCAACCGCGTCAAAGGAAAACATCTATTTGGTATTTTATTTCTGTAAATGTTGAGGAAAGGGTGCATGCAAAAACTATATGGTGAAAAACCTAAAGCTATCAAAAAACGACTAGTCTTAATCAGCAAGAATAACAGAATGCTGACCACCAGCTGCGGCAGCATGGATTTTCAAGCCTTCAATCTTTTGGCCTTCGATAAGATGAGGTACTTTTTCGTCTTCATCTTGGCCACTGCCAAGTTGGTATGACTCTCCGAATCCCCATGCATATGCTTTGCCATCCTTGGTGACTGCAATAGTATGGTTACTACCGGCAACAATTTGCTGAACGTTAGACAGATTGGGAACCTCGGTAGGCAAACCAATAGCCCGCTTGTGTGTGGATTCACGTTCAACATGATACATCTCATCTTCTTGCTTTTCCAAAGAATCTAACATGGTATCCGGCTAAAATCAAGTTCAAAACAATTGATTAATAACTGCTATATCAAATGTAGACAAGAAGAATGCCTGTCACTTACCAATCCCAATTGCGACGAATCTGCACGACCAACAGTATAGACATGACCATTGGTAAGCAGAACGACTGTATGATGCTCACCAGCATCGACTTGTTTGACGATTAAACCATCAGTGAAGGTTTCAAGCTTTGTAGGAGACTCAATGACATCTGGTGCTCGGCCGCCGTACTCTTCTGACAAACCAGTCTGCTTAAAGTTGTTGCAACCCCAAGTAAACAATTCATGCTTATCATTGAGAGCGAAAGAATGGTAAGCTCCTGAGGCGATATGTATGATGTTTCGCAATGCAAGTCTCTCTGGCACCAAACCGTTGGTCTTGCGACGCTCCATGATACGACGACCCAATTGGAACTGCTTTCCATCACCCCAGCTGTAGACATGACCTTCATCAGTCAATGCCATAGCGTGATCTGTACCAGCTGCGATATCGACAATCGTGAACTTCTCTAATGCGGTAAAAAGGGCGGGCTTGGACTGAACTTTTTGTTCCTTTGAGAATCCTAATATACCGTCGTCAGTCTAAAAATACAAAAGCGTGGTCAGTAAATCGTCATACTGGCTGGCATTAAGACGCGTCCAATACACTTACTCTGAATGAGCCCCAGCTGTAAACCTTTCCGTCATCAGTCAAAGCGAGACTGATGGAATCACCACATGCAAGCTTGATTACTTTCACATTATCAAGACCTTCAATCGGGCCAGGTTCCATTTCTTCTCCGTCTCTACCGAGGGCTCCTTGATCATTGCAACCCCAACTCCACAACTAAATAGATAAAATGCGTTAACGCCATTGATCTAGTCGATATCAAAACGAAATTTTGACATACCTTTCCCTCCTTGGTAACAGCAATGGTGTGAATACCTCCAGCGACAATATCAACAATGTTCTCGTCCTCTAGCGTCTTCAATGGCATGGGTCGTTTCCGTTCTAGCATCTCGTCACCTAAGCCAAGTTGACCAACGTCGCCATTTCCGAATACAAATACTTGTCCAGTCTTCTTTCGAGGCTCTGGTATTTCCAAACGTCCTCTACTAGGATCAGTTCCCATTCTTTGTAATCGGTCACCTCGAGTTTTCTTGACGGGTGATGCGTCGGGCATTATAGTGTCATTGGCATCGAGATCGCTGACGGATCTTTTAGCTAAATTGAAACAGGTTAGAACTAGCGTCAGCCTTTTTCAACATATGTGTGGATACTTTACATTTTTGAGACATTCTATCAGTCAAAGAGCAAGGATTGTCAGGCTGTTTGTGTGACTTTATTGCAAGTAAAAAAAGACTTCGGTCAAAGGGTCTGTGCACGTGATTTACCAGTCACTGCCGCTTGCTACTACACAGCACTGTGACAAAGCAATTTCTATCTACCTACAGTGCTGAATAACTATAAAAAGCATTTATAAGTCTATTTATTGGCTATTGAAGGTTGTAAAACCAATTTGAAAAAATACAAAGCATATGGTTTGCAGCTATTTGGCTTATGTTGTATGCATGAGATACAAGCTCTAATTTTGAGGTTGATCCAGAATACTTTGACTTTATGACAGCACCAACACAAAGCTCAATGAACATCCAATTGAAAGGTGTAGATGTTCAATGGGCGCTTGCTCAAAACTGGAGAGGAAATCTTCGTTCCAAAATAGAAGAACATGCCAAAGTGAGAGACGACCAATGCAGGACCGATGCTCGGAACGCTAAGCGGCAACTGAAATGGGCAACCGGACAGCAGGTCCAATGTTAATGTATACGTCTAAAGAACAAAGCAAAGAACATGTTGAGAAAACAAAATCAGTACCTGATTGATATATTACGACAGGATGCCTAGCAGCAGATTATGACTGTGCTACTGTATCTGTGGCAAGAATATTTGAGTCATGAAGTTGTGCTTGATGTTAAACGTTTTCTATATGTTTCGCCTTAAAACGAAGCTCACATGTACATAGATCCAGGCGAAATTTTTAAATTATTCATTAGATCGTGGGCAATGAGACTAATATAGACAAAAGTAGCCGTAATTCAGCGGTTACAAGATGCAGTCCTTTTCACTTAAGAACACAGCCACAATAAGTAAGCATGTATACGATGCCATTAGCGTGCTGCCAAAGCTATATAAAGGAGAACTCCCTCAATGAAAGATGGTATGAAGTTCATTACACTGGCTACCGCGGCTACCCTGCTCGCCACTGTTGCTCATGGTCTTGAATCAGTATCTTTACCGGCAAGCAAAGTGAAATATGGTGGTGAAAGCTACTTCTTGGTTCAGCATACAAAGGAGTTGAAAGCCATTGGAAACAGTACCAATTACAAATCCAACGGAAATGCTACTGAGCTGGCCATTGGCGACTACTGTGATAAAGTTGTTGGTTGCTTAGGACACGCCGCTGCTACTGCTGCTGCATTCACATACGCAGCTGGTGTCTTCACGGCAAATTACTGCACTCAATTAGGTGCCACTGTCACGACTATGCTCAAAGATGATAACTACAAGCTCACCAAGCAAATTGCCTCGGGTATCGCCACTCAGTTCGTCATCCCCGTCTTCGCAGTCGGAGCCACAACATATTACATTAACGCAAAGCAAGCGATGCAAACAAAAGGCAGCCCTGATCAGTGTTCTCTTGGCGATATACCAGATATTGCGGCACAAGGCGTTGACGCCGTTTACAACTTTTGCCTACAGCTTAAGCAGGTTACCTTTGAAACTGCAGGCTCAAGAATCGATTTCGCAACTGTATCGGATGATTCAACGAACGATGATGTTGGTGTCAGTTTGTTGAGCCAAAACTATATTTCAACAGTGAAGAACAAGCTAGCACCCGAGTGCAGCCTGCTCGGGGTTACATTTTGACTGCTATAAACTCTCAAACAGATAGCGCTTATTACGTCTCAATGTATGAGATTCATACTAAGTAAACGTCGTATTGTTATACTCATATTTTTATCAATATTCATATCTTACTTGACATGGTCTTCTGCAATAAATTTTATTTTGAATGGAAGTTGAAGCTTTGCGAATTGAAAAGCGCGGTTCACTTTTCGTAACAGGTCGCGAAAATAATGAGAGATAATATCGCCGGTCGCTCAAGTCAGTGTTGCAATGGCCACCATAGTATGTAAATTCACTCATTTATCTGCTGGCACTTGTCAGCCACTATATATGCCAGCATTGACGCTCGAGGAGTTGTCAAATGCATGTGACCGTCCATTTTAAGGATAATTGTTGCGCATTAACAGCCCTGCTCTTTAGCTTTTTGAATGACCAGTAATCTAGTAGCCGTTAGTTTAGGAGCCGTATTTATAACGACCGCCTACTATTTGAAGCAAACAGTGGATACGGACAAGTTTTGGTTTTGGTTGGCGGGCAGAGATTATGCCGAGAAAAAATTAGAACAAGACGTGCTGCTGGAGAGTAAGTGATAGCGGAACTTTTTTTTGTGAATGCTGGTTTTTATAAAGGGGTGATATTGACGTAGCCCGTTGAACAAAAGAGGATCCAGAGATAATAACGGATCACACTCAATATGTGCAAGTCAACGGACATGTTCTCCGTATAGTTCATATCATCCACGAACTGGGGAGCAAGGTCCCACTTTTGGTTTTCATACATGGCTTAGGCGCTCAAGTAAGTTTCCGCTGCGTTGCTTAACCAGAGTTACATTTGTTAATGCTGGGTTTTGTTAGGCATCTCAATGGGTCAATCAAATAGAGTGTTTTTCAATGTATAGTCACGTTCTGGCAATCGACATGGTTGGCTGTGGCAAAAGTGAGAATGTTGCGAGGTAAAGATCTTGCTACATGGACTGATATGCCATAAATTTGGCCAACGAAATTTGTAGCTGCTAATCATCAATAACAATTTCCAATAAGCTGGTCTGCCTATGAGTCAGAATCACTGGTGAACGACATCAAGACGTTATTGGAGACGCGATATCAGAGTCAATCTATCGTCATCATTGCACATTCGTTTGGTTGTTCGATAGCGACACACCTTGCTGGGACCTCAAGTCTCACTTCAGTCATCAAGGCTATGGTACTGGTCTGCCCGAAAGCCGGAATCGACGAAAAGCAGCAAAGGGGTATCCGAATTCTGAAATGGGTACCGGATTGGCTATTTGATGGCTTACGTGTCTCAGATCGCAAAGGAGGTTTGGACAGTAAAAGTGTTTTGCGCATGCTTGGAGACAGCAGTGACAGAGATCTTAAAAGACAGTACGTATTGGCTTCAATATTCATACTAGCTAGATTGGTTATGTTCTAAGGATTATTTTACTGACAGGCAACTACGGTGGAATTTGATGAGCAAGTCTTCTGTTTATAAAAGGATGATTTGTGGTGCTAAATGGCCAACAATGAAAGACTATCAGAATGTCATTTGCCCTGTTTTGCTTATTGCTGCAGAAAAGGTGAGAACATTCATTCATTCTATGATAGAAAATTGGTAGCAATATTGACAGTACATATGAATAGGACAATGTCGTTCCACCTGAAGACGCTAAACTCGTGCAAGATTACTTTCTGAAGTCGAAAGATCTGGCACCGTCATCAGAGATAAAACAACGGCAAATTGTGGAACATTACGTAGTCCCTGGTACCGGGCATCAGGTCATGATTGTCAATCCGCAGCTTGTGAACCCTGTCATATCCGAGTTTTTGATCAAAAGTTGCGGTTTGGAGACGATGAGTGGTGCTTGGCATATACTAAACAAAACAGCTGGAGAAAACAAATGGGATCTAAAGAATTATGAAAAGGTTGGTGGACGATGGATATAATCGTTTCTTGTGAGTTTGTTTTGCTAACAAGTATCCTGATTAAATAGTGGAAGAGAACAGACATAATTTCTGCCACCAATATAGGGCCATCTTTATTTCGGGCAATGAAGGTCATGCGGCAAACTGACCCTGATCATTCTCCATCAGCGTTCATTGCTAAACACCCAGAAATCGGCTATATTATAGATATATCAAAAGATGGTAAGACTGGCTACTACAGAAAGCTGCTCATATCATCACCCACCAGCTAATCATTTACATGCAATAGCACCGCCATATCGACCTTCCGATTTCGAAAACTCTCATATTTCTTACAACAAGTTATCTACCGTTTCAAAAATACCTCCACTGCGAGACGAGGTTAATAGATTCATAAAGCTGGCAGCTGCTTGCTGGGAGGAACGCCCAGATATGCAAATTGCAGTCCATTGTCATTATGGGTAAGTGCATTGTTGACGGTGGTACCTACAGAATTCCTAAGTTGCTGAGCTTTTGCATCATTAGATTCAACCGCACTGGATTTTTTATCTGTTGCTACATGATTGAGCGCCTTGGTGTAACAGTACCAGACGCTCTTCGCTTTTTTGAAGACGCAAGGCCACCAGGCATTAGGCGAGTAAACATTTTTGGTATCAGATTGAGTATTAATATAATTATAAACGTTAATCATCTACTTCTTTACTTATCGATTTAGACACTCTCATTTCAAAGACGAACTATATCTACGCTATGTGCTTCACCGCAATGAAACAACATAATCTATTAGAATAGAAATTTACACAGACGAGCTTTTAATTACACCGTATCATACCCAATTCTTGTATCTTTAATTATATTTTAATATCATTTTATGTCTTCGATTTTTGACATTCAACAGAACATATTACCGGTTGCCATGGATTCCATATTCGCCTAACTGGATTAAAATTTCTTGATTTGGCAGTCCGCAGTAACACGCGTAGTGGTACCAATTATTTGGTTATTAGGCGTCGAACAACTCGACGCTCCCATCTCACCTTTTTCTTCTATGACAAATGACTCTAAAGTCACCCAAGCTACTCACTCCTCAATCTTTGGTCGAGCTACCCAAGACAGGGATGCTAATCACATCTCCTTCTGGTACCAAAGCTATCTATTCACAATCTATCTATGATAGTGTAGCTAACGAAGTAAGCTACTGATTTGCAATGTCGGGATATGGCGTCTAAATAGACGCACTCTACTAACTGCTCTTGACTGATTGTAGACTACGCAAAGCTGGTACTTGCTTGATCTGGCTACCAACGAGCTTCATCCTCTGTCTCAAACATTTGCTCAAGGCGATGTCTGCGAGATGGTCTTCCTGGATGACGTGCATCTTGCCGTACTCCAGGGCCGAGAGTCAAGCCAGTTCCCACATGTCTTTGTGTTTGATATGGACCATTTGACGAAAGAGCCCTACCAATTGACGGATTTTCCCACAGAAATAGGTGCTCTGAGATATAACTCCGCGTCTCAGCTTCTGGGCTTTGCAGCTTCGGTTCATGAAGATGGAGACTTGGCCACTGTGCAAAGTCAGGATCAAACTGATTCTGGAACGCGCGGTTCTGCCACTCTATATGACCGGCTCCCAGTTAGATTCTGGGATTCTTATCTACCCGCATCCAACGTGAAGAAGAACAACATCTTTGTAGTCAACTTATCCATTAAAGACGCAAAGTACATTGTAGAGGGCAAGCCCCACAACCTTCTAGTTGGATCCGGCCTTGTAAGCTCACTTTTGCCGCTTCCATTATTTTCAAAAACCCAAAATTAACATATATCAAAAGTGCTGTCCACATATGGTGTACGGAGACGCCGATGACTATGCTTTTTCGCCGGATGGTAAAGTGCTTTTCAAATCTAATGCTTATCGTGTTTCATTCTAACATCTGGCACATATAGGAAAGTATATTGCTTTTCAATGCAAATATGACGGCCGTGATTCTGCTTGGCAAACTGCTCAATACATATACGTGGTGTCTACTCAAGGGGGCAAAGAGATCAAGTGCCTCAACAACGATATACATGCGTTTTCTTATGGTCCTCAATTTGCATCAGATGGTACACTTTTCTACCTGCAAACCATGACACCACAATATGACGCTGATCGTCTTCGCATCATTGCATACGATGGACAGTCTCGAAAAATAATTGCTGACCATTGGCAACATAGCCCCATGTCACTTGCTATATCGCAGGATTCACAGACTATCTACGTTACGGCCGACGAACAAGCGCATCTTAAAATATTCGCTATTGACGTTAAGACTGAAGAAATAACAGTACTTACTCATAATCACACTGCCACTTTTGTGAATGTAACTAAGGACGGCCTTCTTTTCCGCTTGGGCTCGATGACTCATCCGCATGTTATCCAAAGTCTCAATACTACTACTTTGGATGTGCACACCTATAGTGTTACACCAGCGCTCCAGGAGGCGACGATTGACTTGAAGCTACCGGAACCTGAGGAGTTTTGGTTTAAAGGCGCAATGGATGATAATGTGCATGGTTGGATAGTCAAGCCAGCCGGGTTTGAGCCAGATAAGAAGTATCCTGTAGCATTCCTTGTACATGGAGGACCGCAGATGCCATTCAGGGACAATTGGTAAGAGATTCAAACTATCTTATCTTAACCCCCTCTCCCCTCCCCCTTTCATGTTCAATCCTGGCAATAGTTATCACGATGTTTCAATATTGCTAACTGGCTTTTGATTTTAGGGTGCCTGGATGGAATCCACAAATCTTTACAAGTGCTGGATATGCTGTGGTCGGAATCAATCGTCATGGGTCTACTGGATTTGGACGTGAATTTTGCGATTGTCTAGGCGAGAACTGGGGCTCTCATCCACTTGTTGACCTCGAAAACGGATTAGATTATGCATTGAAACAGTATTCATTCCTTGATGCTCACAAAGTTATTGGTTTGGGGTTCTCGTTTGGCGGATATCTAATCAATTGGTTGAACGGCCACAGCAGCAAGTATAAGGCACTTGTCAACCACGGTGGTATGTTCTCACTCATGGGAACTTATTACGGAATCGACGAACTCTTCTTCGCTGAACGAGAAGTAAGTAACTTTAAATTGCGATTTCGCTGTGATTATTATCATTAACTATGTTGCAGTTTGGCGGTCCCCCATATCAGAAGTCAGCGAGGGAAACATATGAGAAGTACTCACCTTCAAATTATGTAAGCAATTGGAAAACACCCACCTTGGTCATACACGGTGGTAAGGACTACCGTATACCCGAAACAGAGGGAATCGCTACTTTTACTGCGTTGCAGAGACAAGGGGTGCCATCCAAGTTCTTATATTATCCTGACGAACCTCATGAGTAAGTGAGAGTGCTTGTCAATACGATAGATTGTCCAAATCTCTAACTTCCATATCTATAGAATAACGAAATCAGCCAATCTGATACGCTGGTATGAAGAAGGTAGGATGATTCATCAACTCTAATTGCCTCTACTAGTAACTAACTTTTTCCATTTTTCAGTTCTCGACTGGATGAACCATTGGGTGAAGGCAGATTAATGGTTCACAACAAATTAATATCATATACTATATGTTTTCTTTCATTAACATACTCAAGATCTGTGAAAATAAACCTCAACGTATAAATAGCCGTATGCAAAGTTTAGCGGGCATGCTTGCAGCATAAAAGATCGACCAACAAGTAAAACAGTGACGAAACTTCCACCGCACTGTCATTAGACAGACAGTACGGAGATCGGCACTATCAGTTACCACGTTTCTTAGCTCCTGCATACTCGTGTTTTCTCTTGAAGCTGCATAATGAGTACATGGTCAAGGTTCATAAATGTACATATTTATATGGGAGCAATGGCCGGTCGATAAATTTATTGATTTCAGAAAGTTAATCAGATTTGAGCAAAAGAAATCTTTCACAATGAAACCAGCTTTGTCAATTGTATAGGAGAGCGTGATGCCTCCTAATTCTTTTGTGACGACTAGAACATGATCAAATTGATTGATGGAACAAATAACGTAATCGGATTTGAATAATTTGAACTCTGAATAGACGAAAGTACTTGACAGCGCAAACCGCAAAATTGGTATAACACAATTGATAATATTTATTCTTTTATTCATACGCAATCACCCATATTCATGTTAATGGAAGGGGCAGGAGAAGATTACACAGACCAGCGATCGTAGCAGTCAGCACACCTTTTCCCTCTGTAAGGGATCAGGTACTCAGCGGACTTTCTTTTGGTCAAGGACAAGGAGAAGCAGAATACATATTAAAGTGAGGCGAGCGATGAGAGCCTCCTACAAGGTTTTGCTCCTTTGCTCTCCAGTATGCCATGCTTTGGGACGAGAAAGAAATCCAAGAACGGCGTTGGATCCAAGTACGAAACAGATCCCAAGTTACAGGAAGACTTTAATCAACTCAAGTCTAAGGTGAGGCAGTAGCGTCATACAACAGCTTTCTTTTGTGCTCTACTAAAACCAATTTCTGTTTAGAATGAACATAATATACACATCATTGCTGCACAGACAGAGGAACTTGATCGTTTACGTCGACAAATTTCTGAACAGTCTCTGCACAACAATGCCACCAACAACGAAAATCTTGTTGTACTTCGGCTTCGAAACCGCCAAACGTTAGAAGCTTTACTTGAAAAAGAAAAAATGCTACAGCAAAGAGATAATGAATTAGAGCGATTACGGGAGCAGCTAGAAGCAGAGCGCAATGTACAGCAGATAGAGAGCATGAACTTTATCTCTCGCCCTTTGCCAGAGCATTTAGATGAAGAAAAGCTTAGCAGAAAAGAAAAGGAGTTGCGCAAACGCGAAAATGAACTTGAAGTGGAAATGAAAAGATGGGAGATGGAGAGGGCTGAAGCAGTCAAACCAGCTTTAAGTGAAGTAGAGGAGCAACTCAAAGAGTTGAAAGTAAAGGTAAAGTCATAGAGCTCAAAGCACGATCAAAAAGCGCTTGTATTAACAACCTTTAATCAGAATAATGAAGTTTTGGCAAGATTATCTGAGCGTGAGCGGGAGCTTGAGCGATTTCAGATGCAGCCTCAAAGCCGACGCCACTCTATCATGAACGATGATGAGGCCAAAAAGTTCCGTCGATTGACTGTCGATGTTGAAAACGACAAAGTTGCTTTGAAAAAGCTTAAAGAGCTAGCGTTAGACCTCAAGGTTAGCCATCTCGTTTGCCAGAAACAATCTCTAATCATGTTCTGACAACGAACTATCATTTTGCAGGCTCAGAAATACAATCATCAAGCATTATTAGATTCTCATGCTGAGGCTATGGCGGAAAAAGACAAACTCCTCCAGGAACAACAACAAGAGCTCGAAAAGGTGCGATTAGCCCACGACAATGCAACTCGACGACTTGAGCGAGATCAGAAGCAAAGTGTTCAGAAGCTCAAGGAGCTGCATACGCAAGAGATGGAAAATTTACAATTGAAACTGGTAGATGCAGAGGAGCGAGCCATGTCTGCCGTTGACAGCGAAGTTGAAAAGGTTCTTCAAGAATTTGAGCAGGTGGAGCACTCACACAACATGCGAATTGAAGAGCTAGAGCGATCGCACAAAAATCAAATGTCATTGATGGCAAGGGATCAGAAGCAGCAGCTAAGATATTTGAAAAGCAAACAGCACGATGAAACTAAGCGATTAAGTTGGCGGCCGTCAAGCGGTGCTGAGCAGTCCATGGTGACGCTACGAAGAACTGGAGGTCCAGGTGGATCCAGCCGGCGTGTACCAGCTCTCTTAGAAGATGCACGTGGTCCAGAATTGACTCCACAAGATAAGACAAAAGTACAAGTCTATGTATCCAGCATCTGCAGCAATGTAGCGGTAAGAAAAGACAGATAAAAAAAACGGTGCCTTTCAGTTGATAAATTTGTAACCGCTCTGAATCATTCCGAAGATTAAGCAGCGACAGGAGCAAATAGGTCATCTCTTGTCAGCTCACAACATTAAATTTGAAGTAATAGATGTAGCTGCAAGCCAGCCCGCCTTACAATATATGAAACGGCAAAACAACGGTGGCAGTTCACGAGGAAGAGCAAAGGAGTTACCCCAAGTGTTTGTCGGCGGACAATACCATGGCGTGAGTATATGAATCTGGTATTGATATTTGCAATCTTTTTGGACAGACAGCTTACGACTTTATGTGTGCCT
The DNA here is from genome assembly GCA_016758905.1 of Umbelopsis isabellina. NCBI lineage: Eukaryota > Fungi > Mucoromycota > Umbelopsidomycetes > Umbelopsidales > Umbelopsidaceae > Umbelopsis > Umbelopsis isabellina. The sequence continues at coordinate 438,584 of JAEPQZ010000007.1, read as the reverse complement.
TGTCAACCTCTTGTTCATAGCAATTTCAAGACCTTACAGATTCTATAGAGGAAGATAGAATACAAGAATTTCTACAACCGAGAGCCGCAAGGGATTCAATAAGCCCTGAGATAAATATACCCAAAGAGGCAAATTATATATAACAACATATTCATTTTTCTGTAATCAGCAGCAATGTGCATCATGTAACCCTCATTATATATTAGTTCATGAATGGGAATTATATTTTATATGATTGTTGAAATAATTTGCTCTCATAATGAGCATATGTCTAATATAAGCAAAATCCTAATTAGTTCTTATCGCCATCAAACTTGAAAAAGTGCTTGACTTTGTCGAGAACAGTGGTGAAGCCAGTAGCCTTCTTGGTTTCTTCCTTGGCGGGCTGGGCTGTCTTGGCTTGCTTCATGTCCTTGGCTTCCTTGGCTTGCTTCATGTCCTTGGCTTCCTTGGCTTGCTTCATGTCCTTGGCTTCCTTGGCTTGCTTGACGTCCTTAACCTCGACCTTCTTAGCATCCTTGGCATGACCAGCAGGCTTCATGTCCTTTTTCAAGGGTGCTGCAGGCAAAGCGGTGGTGACAGGAAGAGCACCTTCAAGATCTTTTACATCAGCATCGCTGACAGAGCCCATACCTGTGGGAGCCATTTTCACGGGTATATCGGCGAGCTTGTCGACAGGGATTGTGTCGACGTTCACAACGTTTTCGTCCATCATAACCTTAGCCTGATCATGCTTGGCAACGGCAGCGTTGGCAACGGCAGCAGTGGCGACCAAAACAGTGAAAGCGTAGGTGAATTTCATTTTACTAAATTGTAGTTTTTCAAGTATAACGAAAATTATATGCAACTTATTTGTATTTATATATGCTTACCATGGAAGCTTGTTGTGCCGCCTCATACCGATGATATTAATTTACCTTGATTTAGGTTGTGGATCATTTCTAGTGTATTCAGTGACTGTGCAGATATTCGCATTCCGTGTTGTCAACAAAACACTTTTCAATTCCATATTTCGCTCACCATGCAGTCAGAGATCTGTATTGGTAATAGAACTGAAAGAAAGCGCTTTGCTCGACTTCCTGTAACGGAAAATGGTAAGAGATATCACTGTAGATTCTCTTGATCTACATTTTGTTAGGTAAGCAAATGGTGCTATTTTCATCTAAAATACCCGGATTGTGTATGCTTTAAACAGCGCATGATGTTGTGGAATCTGTATGAACTGCCACAGAACCAGATTAAAGGATATTAAGGTTTCAAGGATTGTCAATTCCATCACCGATAAGCTTAAAGCAATTGAAACGCCTGTCGAGCAGCCCACAACGAGATGCTCCAGACAGCAGCGATGAATGACCATGATATTTGCAGCAGTATTTCGCACATAAGTGGTGGATGTTAAAATAAAAGAAGACATTCTGACGCCCTTCTTCATCAAGTTCGCATTCCTCCAGAAAAGAATCAACTAGAATGAATTCGCTTTGCTGTGGTTTTAAATATGGTTCAAGATCTATCAAAAGTCATAATTTTGACTAGCTGTACGAGTGCATCATACATCCGATATCTATTCAGCTACAAGCATTCGGAGGATGGAAGCTTCCTCATGAACTCACCATGAGCAGGACTGCGCGTATATTCTTGGCGTTCCTAGTTTGTCCAGATCCACTTCCATGATTCTGAAATTGACTTGAAACTGGGTCTTCTGTGTTGATGACAAACGCATAGTCGATCTCTCTTTCCACATAAGCAGACATAAAGTATGGAATGGAATGTTCTTTTGATGGACCAGACAAATATTACTATGTGTAATATTATACAAGTCTAGATGGTCATGATCTCATATTTAGCGCAAGCGAAATTGACTTTTTTCCGAGTTTCGCTCAAAGCAATAAACTCCTATATACTCTTTCTGCAGTTTGGTTATACGCACTAGTTGAATGAATTCAGGACTTATGTTCACATGCCCTATGCAATATTAGAAATAGTATAAGACTTGCATGCGTACAAATTGTTGCGATTGATATGTGAACTCGGTTTGCAAGCAACTTGATGGGAGTAGGCTTTTTACTGCGCAGCTATCGAAGCTAACAAATGTGGGTCTCTGGTGAGCTTGAGCATCATAGAAGCATATACCAGCTATCATTCTCCTGAGATATTATATACAGCATTTTGTACTTTGATCATTGATTCTGCTTCTATAAGCCAAATACAATGATAGCAGTGATAAGCATTTGGTGCATTGTCACATTTAGACGGCAAGGTACAAATTACCCCGCAATTTTTCCAGGCTTAATATATTTCCACTTACTCAGCTGCTATGAGTTTAAAGCTACTCTCTTACTCTGACATTCAATGGGGAACTGGAGACAACGACGCAATGTAAAACTACTGGTAGCTAATCGAGGCGAGATTGCCATTCGCATTCTCAATTCGGCTACCGAACTTGGCTTGGATACAGTTGCTGTATTCAGTGACCCGGCCGATATATCCCATTGTCGATATGCCAACACTTCAGTCCAACTGTCTGGTGGTCCGCTAGCTTTCATGAAACCACAAAGCCTTTTGGATGTTGCTCTGCAAACAGGGGCCAATGCTATACATCCTGGTTACGGATTTTTATCTGAATCCTCTGAATTTGCCAAGCTGTGTGCTGCGAACAATATCTTATTTGTCGGCCCATCCCCCAAAGTTATTGAGGAGCTCGGTGACAAATTATCGGCACGCAAAATCGCGTTGGACGCAAACATACCCGTGGCACCAGGAACAAAGGAACCTGTTCAGTCACCAGATCAAGTTTGCCGCTTTGGAGATCAATACGGTTACCCCATCATGTTGAAAGCCCGTGACGGCGGCGGTGGTCGAGGCATTCGCATGGTTCATGACCCCAAAGATATTGAGAGTGTGCTGCAGAGGTGCATCAATGAAAGTCCGTCTAAGCAAGTTTTTATAGAAAAGGCTATTGTCGGCGCAAAGCACATAGAAGTTCAAATTCTCGGTGACAAGGAAGGCGGGGTGGTTCATTTAAAAGAACGAGATTGCTCAGTTCAGCGACGGTTCCAAAAGGTGATAGAAGTAAGTGACATTTATTTTAGACCCTTGAAAAGCCAACTTTTTACTTATCGCCATCCTCTTAGATCGCTCCGTCAGTTGGCATCTCATCCCAATTACGCACTAGGATCCAAGAATCAGCTTTGGCCTTGGCAAAACATATTAGATATGATTCGGCCGGCACTGTTGAGTTTCTGGTCACTCCATTTGATCAAAAGTTTTACTTTCTGGAAGTTAATCCTCGTGTGCAAGTGGAGCATACAATCACCGAAGAAATCACTGGTATTGATATCGTACGCTCACAAATACTGATCGCTCTTGGTGAAACACTCGAGTCATTAGCTATCAGTCAAAATAACATACTGGCTGTTCCTCCCATGGTATCGATACAAGCTCGCATATGCGCGGAGGACCCTCATAAAGATAATATGCTTTCTGTCGGCAAAATTACGAATGTAGAATTTGCTTTGGGACAAGGTATTCGTATCGATACATGGATACACCCCGGCTCGGTGGTCCTACCGCATTTCGATTCTCTGCTTGCCAAAGTGATCGTCACAGCGCAATCCTTCCCCATTGCTGTAGAAAAATTGAAGCGTGTTTTGAGTATGATGGTCATTGAGGGTGTACAAACCAACCGCAAATTCATACTGGCTTTACTTAACGATGAGCAGTTTCTGCACAATGAAACACAAGATATTAATGTGACGTTCCTGGAGACAAGAATGTCTTATCTATTGACCTCAAGTCAAAAGCTTAAGACTGCTACCACCAGCAAACCTCAGAACAGATCTGTGAATGTACAACCGATCTCAGCACCAGGTTCTATCCAGTTCAAGCCTGGCGATGTATTCAACATCGAATTATCGTCCACAGACAAGTCAGACAAGGCAACCAAGCAAATACATTCTATCAAAATCAACGACATATCCGTAAACGACTTTCCTGATCATTTCAACTCAAAAATCGAATTGGCTACTTCGTCTGCCAACAGCCTTGGAAGCCAGTTAAATATGAAAATCAATCGTCGCACAGCCGCTGCAGATTCAAGTCTGCGTCGCAAGGCAATTGGCGATGCTGGCGAGATAGCATGTCCTATATCTGGCATGGTTACCGAGGTCTCTGTTAAGGTTGGTGACAAGGTTGAAGTCGGGCAGGAGGCGTTCGTTGTCAGTGCTATGAAGATGGAAACCGTCATTAAATCGCAGCTGGGCGGCCGAGTCAAAGCTATTTATGCCAAAGTCAATGACCTTGTAGATTCTGGCGATCTCATTGTGGAAATTGTCGAGACCAAAGATAGCAAGTTGTAATGTAGTTTTATAACCCCCCTCCACTTTGTTCAAATAAAAATATACGCAACAAACTAGAATGATAATAGCAAGGCAGTATCCGACGTAAAAAGGGTCATTTTGCGATATTATTGTGTAATTTTTTTGGAAGGGTAATGTTAGTCTTTCTCTAAGTTGATGGATGTGCCAAACTTGCCATAAAGGGCTTTTTTCAGCTCGGCCATTTGGTCCTGTACGTTATCCATCTGGCTCTTGAGCTCTTCCAAATCGGCAGAAACCTTTTCTGAATCACTCGTTATACGCTCGAGCGCTTTGTCGAGTGGCATATGTACAAAAGCGTCGCCAATCTTGTATCGCACTGGCTCGTCGTCGTCTGCTAACTCAAGTTCCATGGACAGATCATCCAGGTACTCTTTCTCTTGCTATTAAAAGGTGGTGAAACCATGAGCAACATTATAACTTTTCATACAGTTAAGCCGTTTTCAAACGCTTACTTTGAGTTTCTCGTACTGTTCCTCGAGATCATCTGTTTTTGCGTTCAATTTGCTGAATGCGTTGATCTTTTGTTGATCTTCCCAGGAAACTTCCACTTCTTCCTCATCCTTCTCGTTGAGCTAGGTGAATAACAAGCATAGTGAGTATGCAGTGCATATCATGGTTTTGGCTGAGGTTCCAAGTACACACCATCTTTATGTTGGACATGATCGACAATCTATATTAGCAAGCCAGGTCAAGTTCGCCACAGCAGCCAAGTGAAATTTTTAAAGGCGCGCCATGTTGCGCTGACTGGAACGAAATGCATACTTTTCTTCGACAAATGAGCTATCTTTATATTTTATTTTTGGAGAGATAGTGATATTAATGGATATATAAATACATGTGTGTACATATTTGGCAAAGCAGATAGATATTCGCTACTGATATTTCCATGTATTGCCTCCAACCAGGTTCGCGTAAATGGAATCGCGTGTCAATTTGGCATATTTCTCTTCTAATTTGTCAAGCTCCTTCTGATGTTGCAAATCGAATGCTCGTTGTTGTGCAGCAATTTCGGTCATGTTTTTTTCCTTCAATGTATCCCACGTATGGTCCCTTTTAGCTTTTTCCTAGTTAACGTTATCAGTAATTTGCAGTGATTTGATAGCAACTGCTAAAATTGTTACCTCCTTATATGCCGTCAGTTCATCATGAACTTCCTGTAAAGCATCAGCCGAGCTTTTCGCTTTTTTTAAAGAAAAAACTTGGTGATTATGGTCTCTTTACACACTGTCGGAGGCGTGAGATACACTACCTTGCTGACAAAGTGAACCAAGCTCATGCTCAAGGTTGCCCTTGATCGTATCATGGAGCTTATGACTTTCTGTCAGATTCCTATACTGCTTGACAAACTCTGCTTCTCTCGTTATCTTAGGCTTTATAGAGGGTCAATGTTAGCATATCTTTAGATAGGGATATCGTCTAGGGTGAAGTACTAACCTCGAATATCTGTACAAAGTTGGCCTGTTCTTGTTCCATTTGTTGTTCATTAGTTCCTATAAGGATGTCTCTGATCTGCGCCACATCTATGTACCATTGAGTTCAGTTTCTGGTTTTCGGCATGCCTTCCTAACTCTCAAGTTACCTTCTGTCAAGGGTTGAATGTCAGGCATGCTTGGCTGAATCAACCAAGAGCTGTGACTTGCAAGTTAAGGCATTTTTGACACTGGGCAGGTTTTTTTTTTATTATACTAACGACGACTTGACCATGAGCGCAGATCAACCAGCCAACGCGGATCCCATAGTGGACGAACAACAAGAGAACACTGCTGAAGAGTACACAGAGGAGGAAAAGAAACTCGGCCAAGACTTCATTGCAGCCGTCATTGCTGGCGATCTCGTATGTGATTTTTTTGGAAGCACAATAGGTAGCTCAGAGCCAACATACTAATATTTACACACTGCTTGGTAGGATGCAGCTAAAGCTTTAGAGAAGGCTGGCGCAGATATCATATACCGTGGCGAAAAGGGCCGAACACCACTGCATTACGCTGCTGAACATGGCAAGATTAAAGTAGTGGAGTGGCTTTTGTCTGAGCGACATCCTTATAACCTTGTTGATGAAGACGAAGTGACTGCTGGTGAATTGGCATTGGAGAACGGACATAAAGATATTTATGAGTTACTGGTAGCTGAGGGCAGCCGAGCCGAGCTAATCATTCGTGCGTTGCAAGCTCATTTCGGCGGTGACGATGACGACGAGAACAAGGTTGTCAATGAGGATTACTTGAAGCAGAAATTGCATTATAGCGATAACAAACTCATGGATGAGAACAATGATGCTGTTATGATGGGTTGGGAAGCACCGTTGATGGTAGAGCACGCCAAAGTGATGTGCCCCAAGGAAGGATTAGATGTCCTCAACGTTGGATTCGGGCTGGGTCTCATTGATACTGAATTACAAAAGTATAAGCCTCGCAACCACTATATCATTGAAGCCCATCCTGATGTATATGCACATATGAAGGAACTTGGCTGGGATAAGAAGGAAGGTGTTACCATCTGTTTTGGACGATGGCAAGATGTTCTTCCTACGTTGGAACAAGCTTTTGATGGCATTTTCTTTGATACATATGGAGGTAAGTCTTTGCTGGGTTAAGCTGCGAGGAGACCAGGGCGATTGAACTAAATCTGATCCTTTCCACAGAATTCTATGATGAACTTCGAAACTTTCATGATGCTGTGCCCAACATCCTCAACTCTGACGGTGTTTACACATGGTTTAATGGACTGGGAGCTACCAACCAATTTTTCCATGACGTTTATTGCCGGATTTCCGAGATAGATTTGCGTGAAATGGGCCTTTCTACTGAATATGTAGACATGAAAATCCCTACTGCTGACGAGGACGGTGTATGGGAAAACGTTCGACAGCGCTATTGGGTATTAGATACATACAAGCTTCCCATCTGTCGATTTCTAGAGCTATAGACTGCGTGTGTATGTGTATGTGTATGTGTGTTGAGTGTGTACAATAAAACCATATTTTTTTTGGGAACAGCAGATCTCGTGATATGCCGTTTGACATGCCATACCTCCACTTCTACTGCGGCAACTCTCAAGTAGCGAGCCGGTTTCTTCCAACATAATAACAACTATCCATGCTATGTTTTACCAAAGCTAAGCAGCATTTATTGTATTTAAACGACCGATTAACGTATATTCAGTCACCGCGTCACGCACGGTTCTTTTCAACAAGTCTTTGTACCTTCTCTTTGTGAACGCAATACAATTGCCAATCATGGAAACAGGGCAATATCGTCATGCAAAATAATAATAAAAATATTTCCAAATGACTTGCTGACAAGCCTAATAAACTTCTCTCTCTCTTTCTCTCACAATTCTAAAAAATGAGTCAGATCTCAGCATCTAAGCAGAAGAGACTCGCAGCCAAAGCAGCTCGCAATGCCGCAAAGGCAGGCAACAGTGGAGTTTCAACTCCGGCCGACTCTGGCAAGAGCACGCCAGCCCTGTCGTCGTCCATGAACAGTTCAACCGATGATCTGACTTTGAGCAAACTCAATCTCAAGGTCGACCGCACGGCCACCGGTGTTTATACTTCGCAAGAGCGGTCCAGAGATTTGAAAATTGAGTCGTATTCCCTAAACTACCACGGTCGTGTGCTTATTGACAACGCTACCATTGAACTCAACTTTGGCCGTCGGTATGGTCTCATTGGAGCCAACGGATCTGGTAAATCCACGTTTTTAGAATCGCTGGCTAGCAAAGATATTGAGATTCCTAAACATTTCGATGCAAGTATCTCTGTGAGAGTTTTTTTGTGTCCATGTCCGGTCCATATACTGACAAATTTTTTATACAGATCTATTTACTGAACCAAGAGGCTGAGCCAGAAGCCAAAAACGCTGTGCAAGCGGTCATTGAGCATGCCGAAAAGGAAGTCGCACGTTTGGAAAAGGAAGTGGAAGAAATCTTGGGTCAAGAGGACGGTGCAGATAATCCTATCTTGGAAGATATTTATGAGCGCATTGATGGGCTTGACCCTTCGACCTTTGAAACACGCGCATGCACGCTTCTAGCTGGTCTCGGCTTTACCACCGCACAAATGGCAAAGAATACAGAAGACATGTCTGGTGGTTGGCGTATGCGTGTGGCGTTGGCCAAGGCTCTTTTCATTCGTCCCACTGTGCTGTTGCTCGATGAACCCACAAACCATTTGGATTTAGAGGCGTGTGTATGGCTAGAAGAATATCTCAAGACATATGATCGTATTTTGGTGATTGTGTCTCATTCTCAGGATTTCTTGAATGGTGTTTGTACCAACATGATGCACCTCACACACAAGCGCAAACTGATCTACTATGGCGGAAACTACGACCAATTTGTAAAGACCAAGGAAGAAAACGAGGTCAATCAAGCCAAGGCTTATCAAAAGCAACAGGATGAGATTGCTCATATCAAGAAATTCATTGCGTCAGCTGGTACCTATGCTAACTTGGTGCGACAGGCCAAGTCTAAGCAAAAGATCATTGACAAGATGGAGGCAGCCGGTTTGATCGAAAAAGTTGAGCATCCTCCACCTTTCAAGTTTAGTTTTACCGATACTGACAAGCTGCCGCCACCGGTGCTTGCGTTCCAGGATGTCTCGTTTGCATACAGCGGTAATATGGCAGACTGCTTGTACCGCAACGTGGAACTGGGTGTGGATATGGATTCTCGTGTTGCCCTGGTTGGACCCAATGGTGCTGGTAAATCCACTTTGCTCAAGCTGATGAGTGGAGAGCTGGTGGCCACGGGAGGTCGTGTCCAACGCCACACTAACCTGAAACTAGCAAAGTACTCACAGCACTCCAACGATCAACTCGACATGGAGTTGACGCCAATCGACTATATGAAGAAACAATTCCCTGAAGTCAGCACCGAAACGGACTTTTGGCGTCGTCAAATTGGCCGTTACGGTTTAACAGGCACCCATCAGACCTCGCCCATAGCGCATTTATCGGACGGTCTCAAGTCGCGGTTGGTGTTTGCCGAGTTGGCCATGGCCCATCCCCATATCATTTTGTTGGACGAACCTACCAACCATTTGGACATGGAGTCTATTGACAGTTTGGCCGATGCTATCAATCGGTTCTCAGGCGGCGTGGTACTCGTATCTCACGATTTCCGACTGATCTCGCAAGTAGCAAAGGAAATCTGGCGCTGTGAAAACGGACATGTCGAGCCTTTCGAGGGCAGTATTCAAGAGTACAAGGAAGCTCTACGAAAGAATGTCAAGATCTAAATATTCCAATCATGGTTGTTATATCATCCTCCACGTCTTTTTCCATCTTGCATTTTCTTGCTTTTTTTTTCTTTTGCATGCTTTTGCCTTAGAGTATACACCTCCTCGTTCTCTCTCTCTATCTATCTACTATTTGGTCTGCATCATGTGCCCTGTTAGCCGGTTCTTTCTTGTGCTATTGTTATTCTGCCGTTCCATTACCGTCTGCTTCATTTTCACACCTTAAATAAAATGCACAACAATCCAGTTGCTATTCACCAAGTCCATGTCATAGTATTCTGTTTTAACTTTCGGGATATTGTTACACCAAATTGCTGAGGACCGAGTATGACGGGATACAATATATCTTTGTCAATAAATACATCGATTAACCATATTTGCTTTCATCATTTCTCACAAACTCGCACTGACACTCCCATTAGCAGTTTTGTGTTCAGGATGGGATTTTATTATTTTCGATTTCTTATGTTACTTTCTTGTTCTGTTCTGTAAAAGGTTTTCAACCCAAATTTTTTTCGTTTGGTATCTTGTAGATAAATGGCAGATGTTCGATGTGTTCGGAAAATGGGGAGGGAGTATGCCGAGCTATGTGACACGGGATGATTTAAAATCTCAAATTCTAGTGAACTGGCGACGAAGAAACGGCGTCTGGTTTGTGTTCGTCCGAAGACGTGGTTGAAGTGGAGGGAACGACAGCACCGCCTGAAGCCACCAGCACACGCAGACGCTGGTTCTGGCGAACAGAGTACGGGTCTTTGAGCGATGACAAGCTATTTGGCTGACTCAGCCTGTGTTCGGCCATGAGCAGTGGCCGTGGATCCAGCTGGTCATCAAACGGCATCGACATGCGGTTAGAGCTGATGGAGTCACGATAGCCCTGGCTCCCGCCTTCGGACAGGGCAGCCATAGACGCTCGTTTACTGGAAGAACCTCCGGCTGTTGCTCCAAACGGCGGTGGGGATGGTGCATACATGCGTTCATACGACATATCTTCATCGTCGAAAAAGTCGTTATTTTTGGCGTTCTGCTTTCTCTTCCTTCGGATCCATAGCACCCAGGCCGCTATGACCAGTGCAGCAAATACAACAACACCTCCTACAGCGCCTCCAATCACCTACCAAAAGCGACACTAGTTAGTATCTTTTTGGTTCTACCAAATGAACACATACACCTTGCCTTATTTAGTAGACTTACAGCAGCATTTGGTCCCGAACTGGACACCGAATTAGCTCCATCCCCGGCTGGCACGGGCGTCACGGTCGTAATCACGGCGGTGGTCGATACCATCACCGAGTCACCCGATGTATACGAGATCAATGAGAAGGATGTGGAGTACGATGAAATAGGCGGTGGATTCGATGTAGTAGGAACATTATCTAAAGATGTGGTTGAAGTAGTGGTGGAGATAGTGGTGGTTTGTGAAAGGGTATTGGAAGTAGTGGTGGTAGTGGGGGTAATGGAAGAAGTGACTGTCAGAATTCAGTTATCAAATGCCCCTACTTATTTACATTGCTCTTGTCTTTTCTACAAAGATATTTCCAAAACACGTTGTACGTTACCTGTGGTTGGTGGTATGCTAGTAGTTGAAGTGGTGGTTGTGGGTGGTATAGATGTTGTAGGCGTGGTTGGATCTACAGTGGTTGTGGTAGTGGTAGGTAGTGGATCGGTGGTGGTGGTGGTGGTGGGCGGGGATGTAGTGGTAGTTGTGGTTGGAGGGTCTGTTGTGGTGGTTGTGGTAGGAGCGTCAGTTGTTGTAGTGGGCTTGGCATCGCTTGTTGTGGTATCTTGCTGAGCCTGAGTGGTAGTTGCTTGATCAGAGTTAACACTGCCACCACTACCGCTACCGCTTTCGTCGTCCAACAAAGGTCTTAGAATATCCATGCTTTTTTCTTGTTTGTTGTGTTGTGAATTACTTGCAGCAAATAAGCATGAAAACCTTTTTCAATTACAGGAGAGAAGGGGGGAAAAGGAAAAAAAACCTAATGAAAAAATATAAAGTGATATTTTTATTTCTGTGCTTGATGAGGCTTATATATAAAAGCTTGCTGAGCAAGAAATGTTAGATAGCTATTTATGGGATGTCAGAGCCACACTTGGCAATTTTATTGGAATCCGTGATTCCGAGTGGTGGCTCTATATGTGCCTTCTAGAAAAATTATGGCCTATTTTTTTCTGTATGTTCTATTCGCGTGAGTCCGGTTTACCATAGTATGGTGCTTCATGGTCTTGCGTGTCAGGTTTGAAGCTGTTGCCGTTACCGTAACCGACAGGAGAATAAGGAACTTGCTCACGTTCCGTACCCAAATCCGAGCCTTCTGGAGTAGGATATGCGTAGCTCTCTCCCCTACGTTGAGCCATCAAGTTGGCCATATATTCGCTATGAGGAGCAGTGGTCGAGCTTGTATCGGTATTGGTGCCATAATTATAATCATCGTAGGCAGGTTGGGTCAGATATGGAGCACCTCCGTAGCCATGATCATAATATCCTTGAGATGGCTGAGAATGCATATCTGAATGAAGATCGTCATCCATGACAGCTGCTGGTGGAACAAAGTTGCGCATGGCCTGTGAAGGATTGCTAGCCTTATCATGATCGGCGAAATCACTAGCAACCATATCATTGGCATAAAACGGCATATCATTTTCAGCTCGCTTACGTCGACGGACTTTACAAAACCACAGAAGTCCGCCAATTATAGCTAGAGCAGCGACACCACCTACCACACCACCGGCAATGGCTCCAGTGTTGGTGGTGCTTTTAGAGGAATCATCGTTATTATCTGGCGCGGCAGTGGCAGTAGGACTCGATGCCGACGTTGAACTCATATCACTGCTGGTAGCTGGCATGCTGGACTCCATGGACGATGCAGAACTGGCAGGCGAGCTAGAAGCCGATCGAGTGTGAGTAGCAGATGAGGAATCGCTGGCTGAGCTCGTGGTGGGAGCTTCAGAAGGCGTAGAGGATGGGATAGCATCAGACGTTGTAGGCGATGGAGTATCTGTAGTAGGGTTTGGTGTATCCTAATAAAGAAGGGCGAATGTGACTTGCGTTAATTTTTTGTCAAGCCGTATTTGGTGAAATAAAAATAGCCATAAATGAAACCAAAAAATGTCAAAAAGACACACAATTATGAACATACCTGTGTGGTAGTAGGCTGATCGGTTGTGGTAGGTGAATCAGTGGTGGTTGGGGAATCAGTGGTGGATGACCCAGAGTCAGAGCTGGTGGTTGATGGGTCCGAGGTTGATGTAGGAGATGTTGATAAATCGGATGATGATGATGATGATGATGTTTGAGATGATGTGGATGAATCAGATGTGGATATATCGGTGGCGGATGATGGAGGGGAGGTAGGGTCAGCACTATAATGAAATCACTAAGAGTCTTTTTCCTAAAGACTTTGAAATCTAATGTCGCAAATTGTTGCTTACCTCGAAGAATCGGAGCCTCCACTGCCCGAGCTGCTCCCGCTGTCTCCAGAAGAGCCCCCTGAGGAACCACCGGAGGAGCCGCCGGAGGAGCCACCAGAGGAACCACCAGAGGAACCACCAGAGGAACCGCCGTTGCCGCCGCCGCCTCCATTGTGACCTCCTCCTCCTCCTCCTCCTCCAAAGCCATCAAACAAGCCTTGCCTTTTGACAAACTGAGCTACATCTTGTGTGACCTTGGGTTGTTGCGTAACGGCAGACATTTGCGCACAGACGCAGATGGCCAGCGAGACTACCAGAGCAGCAACGACAAAGCCACGTAAATTTATAAACATATAGAGTGAATTAAAATATGATCAAAGTAGACTGAAGGAAGGGAAAGAGGAAGAAACAAAAAGATGTGTTCGCCTGAATAATTTTTGACGTGAGCAGGCTGATATTTTTTTCAAGGGTACAGTCTAAAGTTTTTTATTGGAGCTGAGTTGACTGATCAGCCAAAGTAAAAACCTTTATTGATAATGAAAATCATGGTGCCTGAACCTAAGTAGCAGCGTGAATAGAGTGGGCAAAACCATGTGGATGGTTTCGACATGCTGGAACTGTGTGGCGTTGCACCATGCATGAAGGGCAATCGGTGACCTTCTCCTCAATCCATTTGACAATTGCCTGATTATATGGACCACGTCTGACATATATGCTAAATCCAACTTTTTAGCTTCCAGCGGTGATCATTTATTTTGAACTAGCAAATTGGATGCCTTGAATATCAGTCACTTTTTGCAGTGTACCCGATGCCTGTGGTCGCCACATCGGATGGAGGGCAAAAAATCCATGATCGGTGTGTATTTTCCGGATGTTACTATATATATAGTCTCAATGCAAGGTATACAAAAAATCGAATGAAACCAATCCACTCAATACAGGAATTGCGCTTTTCAGGATCGACGACCGCGTTTGCCCTTTGATCTGGCATTGGATGACATGGAGTGCTGGCCCACTGGCTATTGCCCATCTTTGCGCCATTTGCCACACCTTGTACCACCCATAGCACCATCCTTATTTTGGTATTTTAAGCCTTGAAATTGAGGCAAAACCCAACAAGAGAAACGAGACAGATAGCCAATGCAATGGTAGATTATGATGATTTGTGATAGCATAGTAATCCATTGAACATTCAGTCACATAAAGCACATAGCACTTATACCAATTTGGCGTGATAATAATAATTAACGCCAGCAGCTTATGACGCTGCAAGATGGCCCTCTAGAAAATTTTCACGGGCACCCACCTCACCCCACGCAACCTTCCTCCAGACTGCGTGTGACTGCTTCTCGCCGGACTAGGAGCGTTAAATTTTCTGATGGGTGAACGACCGCCTCGGGGGGAAAGAGGATCGGTGATTTTTGGTTTTACATGGCTGTTGGTAGAAGCAAAAGATATAGCTTCCTCGTGTGGCATCAACATGTACAGTAAGATGGCCGCCACAGAATAGAAGGGTTAGTTGTGACGTAACCTATAGTTAGTTAGAAAAGAAGTTTCCATTAATTCCATGTGCCACAAGTTAGGCCTCGTTTCGCGTGCAGATCTGCTATTAATGCTTGGCCGTGTCTTATAATTAGGCTGGGCTTGACACCTAAGACTTTGGTTTCTTTCGCTTCTGCATCTCTCACTCTTGAAATGCCGTCCGAAGAACGACAGCCTCTTTTGAACGGCGACCACCAGTCAGGGTCTAACAACCCTTATGGTATCTCGACCGATGACTTTGCCAAACTGGTTGACCCTAAAAACCCGGATAAGCTGAAGCAGCTTGGTGGTGTGCAAAAGATATGCAAACAACTCAAAGTCGACCCCGAAACTGGTCTTAGTCCTGATGAAGGTCGTGAAAGCTCATCCGACAACCCGTTTGCCGAACGCCAATCGGTGTACGGAGCCAACGTTTTGCCAGAAGCAAAGAGCAAGAGCTTCTTCCTGCTGTTGTGGGAGGCTTACAATGATAAAACCCTTAGTATGTGTGCACTGTACACGAACTTTTATATTTTTCCCCGATTTGTCTTCTTACCATCCCTTCCTTCTAGTCATGTTGACAATTGCCTCTATCGTGTCTTTGGCCGTTGGTATTTGGGAAGATTATTCGCCCCGTCATCCAGCAGACGAACCTCGTGTAGGATGGTAAGTCCGACTGCTTCCGCATTCAGCATTAGCTTTTCTCCGCTTGTTACTAACAGTAGTGTCACCAGGGTTGAAGGAACGGCAATTTTGGTGGCTGTGCTCGCTGTAGTATTCACCAATGCTATCAATGATTATCAAAAGGAAGCTCAATTCAAAAAACTCAATGCCAAAAAGGAAGACCGTGTGGTCAAATTGCTTCGTGGCGGAAAGGAACAACAAATCAATATTTCTGAAATCAATGTTGGTGATATCTTGTTGTTGGAACCCGGTGACATTCTCTCTGTAGACGCTTTGTATATCTCTGGCCATAACTTGGCATGCGATGAATCTTCTGCTACTGGTGAATCGGATACAATGAAGAAGACCACTGAAGATCAAGGAGACTGCTTTATCCTTTCTGGCTCCAAGGTCCTTGAAGGTGTAGCACGTGTGGTCGTGATTGCTGTGGGTGAACATTCCTTCTTTGGCAAGACTATGATGTCCATGCGTGGCGCCGGTGCTGAAGTAACTCCTCTGCAAGCCAAGCTCGACATCCTTGCCGAACAAATTGCTAAACTTGGTTTTGCTGCTGCTGTCACCATGTTGCTTGTTTTGATCATCAAATACTTTGTTACTGCCGCTATGGCTCCCGAATTCCCTCCTGGCGCTGATATCGCTGCCGCTATGATCAGCATTGTCATTCAAGCCATCACCATTATTGTTGTCGCCGTTCCTGAAGGTCTTCCTATGGCTGTGACCATGGCTTTGGCATTCGCTACCACGCAGATGCTCAAGGATAATAACCTTGTCCGCGTATTGGCTGCTTGTGAAACCATGGGTAATGCTACTGCTGTCTGCTCTGATAAGACTGGAACTTTGACCCAAAACAAGATGACGGTTGTTGAAGGCACTTTGGCTGAAAAGACTTTCGCCAAGGCTGAAGAGGCCAAAGACTGGACTAAACAAGTTGACAAGAACGTTCCCGAGTTGCTTCTGGAAAGCATTGCTATCAACTCTACTGCTTTTGAAGGCAAGGATGAAAACGGACAAGATGCATTTGTTGGCTCCAAGACTGAATGTGCTCTTTTGGGCATGTCCAAGAGCCTTGGATATGATCATGAAAAGACTAGGTAAGCCCGTCCCTCCCGAGCGTCTAGCATCTCGTTTATTTAGCTCTAACCGTTTGCCTTTCTTAAACAACCAGACATAACACTACTAAGGCTCAGGTCTACCCATTCGCTTCTCAAAGAAAGACCATGACTACCATCATTGAAGTCAATGACGGTTCAGCAAAGACCAAGGATCAATCGAAATATCGTGTTCACACCAAGGGTGCTTCCGAGATTGTCTTGTCAGCATGCACGCGTTACATTGACGATAAAGGCACCGTGCAAAAGTTGGACGATAAATCCACTAGCAAGTTTGAAAATGTCATTAACCAATATGCTGAAAAGGCTCTCCGCACCATTACTCTCGCTTACAAGGATATGACTCAAGATCAATACAAAAAGATCAAGGACGACGAACCTCCGTTGGACAACCTTGTCATCATTGGTATTGTTGGTATTATGGATCCCCTTCGACCTGGTGTTGTTGAATCTGTTCAAGCTTTCCGCAACGCTGGTGTGTTTGTACGTATGATCACTGGTGACAACATCACCACTGCCAAGGCTATCGCCCGCAACGCTGGTATCTTCACCAAGGGTGGTGTTGCTTTGACTGGACCTGAATTCCGTGAAATGTCTCGCGAAGAACAAATGAAGATTGTCCCTCGTCTCCAAGTTCTTGCTCGTTCTTCTCCTACCGATAAAACTGTGGTTGTCGATTGCCTTCAAAGCCAAGACCAAGTGGTTGGTATGACTGGTGATGGTACAAACGACGGCCCTGCTCTCAAGATGGCTGATGTTGGTTTCTCTATGGGTATTGCTGGTACTGAAGTGGCCAAGGAAGCGTCTGACATTATTTTGATGGACGACAACTTTAATTCTATCCTCAAGGCTCTCAAGTGGGGTCGTGCTGTCAACGATGGTGTTCGCAAGTTTTTGACTTTCCAATTGACTGTCAACATTGCTGCTGTTGCCTTGTCTTTCATTAGTGCTGTTACGTCGGAAGATTCTGAATCAATTTTGAGTGCTGTTCAGTTGCTTTGGGTCAACTTGATTATGGATACTTTGGCTGCTCTTGCTCTTGCTACCGAGCCTCCTACTGATGAACTCTTGAAACGCAAGCCTATCTCACGAAACGCTCATTTGATCAACTACCGTATGGGTAAGCTGATTGTTGGTGAAGCGATTTTCCAAATTGCTCTCAACTTGGTTTTGATCACATATGGCGACAAGATCTTCCATCTCGGCGACACTGCTTACGATCAAGCTGTTTTGCGTACCTTGGTATTCAACACTTTTGTCTTCCTTCAAATTTTCAACGAAATCAACTGCCGTCGCATCGATGATACGCTCAACGTGTTCAAGAACATTTGGGGCAACTGGATCTTCATCGTCGTTCAAGTGGTGGTTGTGGTTTGCCAAATCCTTATTGTCACGTTTGGAGGTATTGCCTTCAAGACTGTACCTTTGTCCCCTCTTCAATGGTTGATCACTGTTTCCATTGGTATGCTTTCCATTCCACTGGGAACTTTGATTCGCTTGGTACCTGATATTGGTCACAAGGGAGAAAGCGAAGATGCCAAGCCCCTTGCTAGCTACTCCCGTATGCACTGGGAAGGCGCTATTGGAGACGTCAAGAGTGAACTTCGTGTGTTCTCTGCTCTCCGCAAGTCTCGACCTGCGGCCAACAAAGCGCGGTCTAACACAGCTTCCAGCTTGGGCCGAGTTGCTTCAAGTGGCGACCATACCAATTATGGCAGTACATCAGCTTCCAGTCCGCCAAAAGGAAATCGATTTGCAGCTTTGGCAGCACAGGCAAAAGCAATGAACCAAGCTGCTAAAGATGCAGAAGCTCGCCAAGCCAGCAGTAGTAATCAATAGTTGATGTTGACCTCTCTTTTTTTTCCCCCATTTTGCTATCAAAATAAATATGTATATTTTGAACCTTACAACACTTGGTACGAAAGTCCACGCACGCAGTGGCTGTGTACGCCCTTTTATGACAACCCTCGTTTTTAGTTAAGAAAAAAAAGGCTTCTTTTGATCAAAAGTTTTAACTTGTACCCTTTTCTCTCTGTCAGTTTTGCTTTTTTATTTAAAAAAGCCATTTTATGGCACGTTCAGCTGCTTACACTCCCTTATCTTCTGGAATGTCGAAATTTCTAAATACCACTCCCATCTTTAAGACCCGAGAATCAACGTTAACGTTTGGGTTGATTGTCTTGGAATGTGTCCTGATCTGTTTTTTGGAAGGTTTTGTGGTTCAAAACCACTTGGCACTCGTCAGTAACTGTACCTTGACCACCACTGCTTCAGGTAACAAAAAAATTGCCGCTTGCCAACCCGCGCCGCGCGCCCCATATGTAAAGCCATAAAAATTTTGACATTTTGTTGGCCCTATACAGGTATCAGCATTTCGGATTTAATCTATCACGGCCTGTTTATCGTCTCGCAAGTCTTTCAAATCGTGCTTTGTGTAGACGCACTATATCAGAGAAATACTGGTAAGCTCCCATATTCGCGCAGTGGTTTTGCATGATAAGGCTGTGTTCCTCGGTTTGCCGAGTGTGTGTTTGTGTATATGCATGGTTTACTTACCAAAGCTTCGCCCCTCCACCTCTTTCCTCATATAGCACAATTAATTGCCTTGGTTCTATACGGTCTTCTTGTCGTTGGTAAGCGCCGTGTTACCTTTATGCATGCGTGTATTTAACAGATTGATCCTCGTGTACTAACTCCGCAATGAATGCTTTTTTCCTGATTGATAGTGTAAGTAAAGCGCCGATTCGCCTGCATGGTGGCACGAAATTTAAGTATACCGAGATCGTCTTTTAGACTAATTAAACTACTGGTTCGATTGATCTAGCTATGGAGGCATTCAATTACAGCAACACATCATACTGGAACAAGTTGGATGGTAAGCATAGCCCCCCTCAATTAGCTTTCGCGCCATATGTGGGCTGAATAACTGACCGAGGCTTTGGCTTTATCTCTTTTTTTAATCGTATTCTAAAGCGGCGACATTAACTTGTGGAATCCCATCGATCCACGCTGGTCAAGAGATGCGGCTGGTCAGCAAGAAGCAATCTCATTTTATGAACACAAAATGCGTCCACTAGAGTATACCATCATTGCCTTGATTCCATGCTTTTTTGTCATCATTGCATTTTTTGCTTGGAAGTTGCGCAAGAATTTTGCCTGGGACAACTATCGCAACTTTTCCGCGGATGTACGCGTACGCAAGGCGTTGATTCATCTGTCCATTCTCTTGACGTTGTTGAAGCTCGATTTTTACTTTATCTTTTCCTATGCCGCTCAGCTTATCCCATCTACTCGGCTTAATTATGATGCGACCAATGTGGAAATGGGTCTGGTGTTTACGTTTGGTGCACTCGGTCTGGCTTTGGGTTTCTTGGCCATCTATCGTGAAAACAAGTGGTTGATGGGGACATTCTTGGTATGCGGCACACTGAGCTTTATTTACTTTATATACCGATTAGCCAAAGTAGCGCAACCAAGACCCTATAACGCCGATCCGTATGAATTCACACGTCACTTTTTGATATTCACCATCCTCATCACCGCTCTGCTCAACCTGGCCACCGTGGCTATGACTGCAGTCACGTTTAACAACCTATGGAAGGGTGTCAAAGTCTTTACCAAAGACCGTAAAGGTGGACTTGTCAACAAGAATACACCTATCGATATCGATGATGACCCTGATCTAGAGATGCACCATCACTCCCACGGCGGGGACAAGACAGAGATTGAAGATTCGCATCGAAACGTCAAGAATGATGATATGTGGACCATTGAATAGATTGCCACCACGCAACCCAACCATTACTATGTCTTTCCCTATGGGGACAAGCACTTTTTCCCTTGTAATATCATATTTTCCATCCTACTCGTTAGTTTGTATGCGCATCCCCTCCATTGCCTCTTTTTCATATTTCGTAGCAATAATTAAAATAAAAATAAAAATTGTGGCCATGGTTCGTAAAGGCTGCCATGGCTCGTAAAGCTACCCCGGTATGGCTAATTTCACCTGATTCGCGAACTATCGTGCTTCCCGTACGTGCGTGTGTTTCCCCTAGGTGCGTGCGTGCGTGGAAGCCGTTCCAGTAGCCCGGCAATGGTTGGTACAGCCAATCAAAGCGCTGCTGAGTTGAGTCAGCCAATTTCGGCGAATGGGATTGACTTGTGCCTCGTGACCTGGAATTGATGTGGCCGGAGCACCATCTGCATCAGATATCTATTCTTTCTATTCCATCCTGCTCGCTGCGTGGTTTGGTACACTCCAACGAGGATGGTCGACATTCGATCAGGAAAACTATGTGTCAAATCTGAACATGGTGTTCGAAACGGCTTGAGCGTGGACGCCATTGACGACTGGCTTGAGAACGATCTCATCCAACGAGGTATTCTCGGCGACTCTCATACTACCAACACGTCGACACCTGGACCACAGTCCGTATCTGACATGGCGTCGGAATCATCTCATCACTCTAGCTGTACTAGCAGTACTGCGGTGCCATCCAACAAAAAAAAGAGACAAGGCACTACAAAAGATTTAGCCACCAAACGGCAACGAAACACAGATGCTGCCCGACGTTCTCGGTTACGAAAAGCACAACGATTACAGTCGCTTGAGCTGGAAGTAAAACAGCTCATGGAGAAGAATGATGCCTTGGCCGGCCAGGTAGCAACATTTGAGGCACAGCAAATAGAGTCAGCAAAAAGAGAGCAGATGCTCAATACTAGAATTCGACAACTTGAAGCACAATTACACGAGGCTCAGCAGCAACAACTGAATCAAGCACTACCCACAGGAGGCAATGTCATTTGAAAGAAAGCGAAAAACAGTTGAGCTGTTTAAAAACTCCTGTCTCCTTGAATCCATTGCTCCCCCTCGTCAAACTTTGGTCCCATTCTCCTTGTTTATAGACGGCAAGGAACCAAGTCATTTGTGTCTAGCCAAACAAAGGGGAGGGAGAGAGAGCCAAACCAAGAAAAAGCAATAGCCATCAGTCTTGGCACCATTGTGCACAGCTTTTTTTTTTACTCGATACCCACTTTCTGTCTCTCCTGATGCGCAGGCTGCCATTCACCTGTAAGGGTCACAAGATTGCATCAGTCAGTTTGTTATCAGAACATATTTTTGGCTGGCTGTTTAAAATTTGTTTAACTTTTTAACCTTTGATCATCTTGTTCTCCTTTCCTTTTGACTGTATCCTTGCTGGCGTTCGTCATTCTTTACTTATCTGTTGACTGTAGTTGTATGTCATTCTGATACTTTAAAAATCTTGTGTGGACAAAATCCCTTTACCTCCCTCAAATAATATATTACATTCTTTTTTACAACCACAATCCCTTTTGCTATGTTATATGCAGAAACCCATCGTACTTCACCATTATTATCGGCCTACGAGAAATCGCAAGACATTATCCACAGTCCTGACTCCACTCTTTCACCCCTCCCACAGCCGACGGAAACAAAAAGCCATCGCGGCCGGGCAAAACACGGTTTATTCCATATATTGAGTGAAAAGTCAATGGCTGTCAAAATATTTGGTCATGATACAACCACAAAGAAGATTTTTAAGACGCGCACAAATATCACCTCGGCATCCACTGTCCACCTTGTATCTGATATTGGCCAAGTAGATTACCGCCTGGCAAGGAAAGCACTGGTCAGGTATGGACAAATGATCATGTCAGGGGTAGGAGAGAATTGAACCAAAAAGAAAATCTCATTTCAGCTAACCTAGTTCGAAAACACAATATGCCCCTCTAGATTCCATAACAAGGACCGACATAAGCTCGATGTGCTAAAGCATCAATTGTTGCCTTGGCTAGCTCGTAGATACCTTGCTAATGAAAAAGAAGTCGGTTCTGGCAGAAACACGTTACTTCGATGGTACGAACCCCCCCCCCTCCTCATATTACATGTATCAGCCGTCGTCATGCCTCATTTACTTATATTGCTGTAGGTGGAGAGCGTTGATGAATACTGTAGTGCATACAGTGTACAATGAGCGATCCTATTACTTTGAGGCTATTTTGGAGATAATGATCAGGTGAGTGTAATTTGGGTGTAATTGCCATTCATGTATACGTCGATTAAGTCGTTTTCCAATCGCAGGCCAGAATTTGTTGAGTTCGGTAAGGGTTGGCTTGGCTACTTGAAAATTCTTGCTCATTTCATCAAATTAATCCCGCGGCTTTCATAGATAGATGCGGATCGCCAAACTATGTCGACTGGGCTGATCTGAATCTACAAGCCGGCTGGGGCGATGCAGCCACAGAAGAGGACTACCGAAGCTATAGAGCGCTGTTGCTAAACACTTTGCAGTACGCCATTGATCGGCTGAATCAGAAAGCCGTATACTCTAATGTTATTGTATTCTGTGCAAAGATATTTGGTGAGATAAATGTTTCGTGGCCAAAGACAAATGCTGAGACCATGGCACTCATTTATTTGCCAAACAAATTATTTAGCCCTAAGTTTTTTCAAAATCCCTGGTATGTCAACGGCCTTGCTTCAAGTTTTGACACTGCCACGAATGAAATACAAGCGAATTCAGGAAGAAATCGGATGTCCTGGAGAGTATGTGCCATGTCAGCAGCAGATTCGTTAATTCCGGCGTATTCTAAGTATTTTGTTCCATTAGTCGCTCAAAATCTCGAGAAGATATTCTTTTGTACATACCACAACACCTTCACAACCTTGTTTGCCGTGACTTTCGCACATTGATGAATAATATTAAATCCAGTAAAACGAGTCAACCCAAACCCATCGAACAAGTAGGCAACTGGCTGCGACGATGGCAATCTGACGACAGTGAACTTTTTTTTGCGTTTTACAAGCATTACCATGTGGTGCTGAAAGAGTACATGCACCAAACATACATAGGAGCGCCGCCCAACTTCAATTCCCATGTACCCAAGACCATGGTGCCGGCAACGCCAATGTCCGATATACCCAAGACTACGGTGCCACCAATTTCCGATATACCAAAGACCATGATGCTATCCGCAGCGCCTGCCTACGTGTTTTTAGCAGCTTTTTTCCAAGAAAAAATCGATTCACTCTTACACCGCGAAATTAACTCTGTCACTACAATTGTTCAGTGGGACTCCAACGGCATCCCACGAGACTCCCATCTGCATCCTGGTCAAGATGAGGATCCAGCCTGCGAATCTAGGCCCAACCTTACATGCACATCCACGTCGGACGACGAACGGCCCATAAGCTCGTTTATCAGCAACAGCCCACCTCCTTCGGGTAGCAATCATGGTAAGCCGAAAGTTTTAGAGCTAGCTACGCGACGATACGCAGATTGCATGGTCAAGTCGGTTTTGTGCTGCCCAAAAGGCACCTTTCATGGAATGGCGGATGTGTGGATTCGCACAGCTATCAAGCGAACCAAATTGTCGGCAGTAGAGAGTATATTTTGTAAGTTGCAATGAATACACTGTTGTGGTACACCCCCAATACTAAATCTCCAATGCAATCCTTTGTAGGCCTGTTTGATCTCTTGGAAACCATCATCAATGACTTTATGGCTCAACGTGAACATTGCGGCATGCTAAGCAATATTCCAATCAATGTATCGTACCTGCTAGAAACCATCCGAACCATCTTACAGCAAAGTGATCACACCATCACTTTGGTGCGCACATTGTCCTTTGTATATACCCATTTTGAACTGCTTACGCGAGATCCGGCTTGTATGAACGACCTTTGCCTCAAAACATTACTGCATCCCGCCACGTTTGAACGACTATTTTTGCATTGGAGTCGTAATGTCCGAGTGTTTTTTATTCGAACTCTAATATGGCGGGTCGGCCAGGTCTGGAAAGACGCTCAAGTGCGATGGGATGAGGCTAACACGGCAAACTTTTGTCAACAAGATCAATGCTGGTCTAGATTGCATCAATGTGGTTCAGGATCCATCAGTTCGTTCAATGCCGCATACGAACGAAGTGCCTTGGAAGCCCACATTGTACTAGAATCGCTGTTAATCGTATTCCATACACAGTATCATCATTTTGAGAGCAAAATTGACGGCCTACCGGAAAGTGAAAAATTCAAGTTACTCAGTACTCTAACTTGCGCCGATCTTCCCAAATCCATCTTGGCTCAGCATCAGTCATCACCAAAACCCGTCCATCACATATACCCAGACCCCGAAGCCAGTCGAGAAAAGCCTAAACGGGCATTGACATTTGGCCGATCGACCAAGAAGCGACCCAGCGGCGATAAGCTAATGCGATTTTTTTCCATGAGGTCGGTGAAAGCCTCGTCTCGGCCGCCTGTGCCATCATCCCTAGAGGACAATTCATCAGCCACCATGAAGTCGAGTATTCTGCAAATGTCCAGTGTGTGTTCCGAAGAAGACGACAGTCAGTCGAGCAACACAGCAGCCAGTACGTGCTCTTCCAGCATATCGGTTTTAGAGTCCAAGTCCAAGAATAGCGTCTTTGCCACGTACATGGCCCATGCCAACGAATGGCGCTATGACCTGAAATCGCACGTCTATGCGAAAAAGGTTGTCTCTGAATCCAACACGGCTCTGATGGAGTTTGAGGCTTGGGACCCGAAAGCCGCCCTTTCACGGAACGAGTCTGAGCTACCTTGTCTTGGTCTGGATTGGCCCAAGAACTGGACCGAGAGCAGCGGATGAACTCGCCGTTCTCATTGTTTATCACGGAAACTCCATTTTTTTTTTAAAAAACTAAAGAGAACAAGTCCAGCTTTATAATAATAAAGAACTCTCCAATTTATAATAAGTAGAGCAACTTTGATTTTATGATAGCGAGAGCAACTTCATTTGTTCCATTAATGATTGGAGCTCCAGATATGGCTTTCCCAAGACTAAATAATATTAGTTTCTGGTTTTATGATAGCAAGAGCAACTTCAGTTTTTTGATAGCGAGAGCAACTTCAGTTTTATGATAGCGAGAGCAACCTGATTTTATGATAGCGAGGGCAACTTCATTTGTTCCATTAATGATTGGAGCTCCAGATATGGCTTTCCCAAGACTAAATAATATTAGTTTCTGGTTTTATGATAGCAAGAGCAACTTCAGTTTTTTGATAGCGAAAGCAACTTCAGTTTTATGATAGCGAGAGCAACCCCAGTTTCATAATGAGAAAAAAAAAGCTCACTAAAGGCAAAAACGCGAACATCTACCTGCTAAGAAACAATGGTAACAAAATGGGACAGCTTTTTGTCGGTCAAGCCAGTGGGACTGAAATTTCCATATTATCAATTTTTTTCTAGAGCCATTGCTTTTCTGATCGATTTGAGTAAATGCGGATTAAACTAGCGTTCGCTACGCCACTTCCCCACTTGAAATGCTGGTTCTATGCATCGCGAGACAAGGTGACAACCGTACACCGGCTACAGGAAGCGATTGCAAAGGAATTCAGTATCGAATACCCGCTGTTGCTCGAGATCGACAATTTTCGCTTAATGCCCCGTAACCAGATCGCTGGACTGGTCCGCAACGAGGATCTCATCACGCAAGTATTATGAACGCTCTGGAAACTTCCGTACTCGACTTGCTAACCACAATTGAACTACATAGAGTCAAAGCCATCCTCGACGACGAGCCGATAAACAGCGTAGACCGCAAAAGAAAGAAAGGTATGTGGTTGAGAAAAATGTAGTATGTTCCAATGGAAACCTAAACATGACTTTGTACAGATCACAAGCCCAAGACTGTAGAATCAAAAAAGGTCAAACGGCAGCGACGTGACGAAGAACCTGTCAAACACAAAGCCAAAAAGTCAAAACACACCAAATCTGAATCCGACAAAGTGCGTAAAGTAAAGACAAGACCAGCAATAGTTGAACCGAAAAGGAGTAAAGCGCCGCTGAAAGATGTCAAAGAAAAGCGCGACAGATCACACGAATCGCCGGCTGCCGTTGTGCCGACTCTGGAAGTTGCCCAACCAGCAGCATCTTCTCCAAGCAAAACATTGCCTGGAGAAGGCACATTTAGAACGCGATCTCGCAACCAACGTCGCCGGAAACTCAAGAAAGCCACTGTCAACGAAGGCACCAGCAGTCACGCCGATGTCGAGCAGTCAGAACTGAACCAAGAGCAGTATGTTTCTGCCGTGCCACAGCGTATTCAGCCTACGGCACCAGAACCTGTGGCAGAAGAATCACTTCCACCCACATCGCTCCTCAAACAAAATCGAAACAAAAAGCGTGGCTTCTTGGATCAAATGCAAAAAGCCAACAAGGAACACATCAGGTTCGATCCCACTGCCAACGCAAATGATCAAGACGTAGGAGGAACCGCCATTATCACAACAATAGACCTGGATCCTGCCGGTGGCAGATACGATTTACGACGAAAACAAGAGAAAAAATACCCTGTGCAGAAGGCTCCCCGTGTGGTCACCGCCAACCACCAACAATCTCTTGTAGACAGCGGCGTTGAAGATTTGGATGGGAACACCATGCTCGACGAGTCACCTGAGGACGTTCTTGTCGATGACTCACCCGACTTTCAAGGCAACTACCACGAATCTACCCAGCCAGAGAGTGCTGATATGGAAGAGGAGATTGACTATGATACTTGCCCCGTTGTCAACTTTACTACCCACTTGCCCCAGGTTCTAGATGTTCTAGCCATAAAGGTAACAGCACCGTCTCATGGTAGGCAAGAGCATCACCAATTACATTACTTACAGTTTTGACAATCACAGACGCTAGTGCTATCATCTACCTACACTCCGGAAATTTCAGATTGGAGGGTATGTGGCATATATGAATCCACCTATATGTAAATCACAATTTTTAACTTTTTGCTGATTTTCTGGCCATCGCTGGTCATCGCTGGTCATCGCAGGAGGTGGTGGTCAAGGATTTTGATATTGTCGATGGCACTATCACAGTGGAGCACCTAGGTTTGACAGATAAGGCACTTCGACAAGGCGGCCGATTCGAATTGGACAGTGATCGAGAACAAACCAGAGACGTCGACGTCGACGATGACGATGATTCGATTGTCACCTTGCTAAAGACCGATATCGTCGATATGCGGCGGATAAGATAAATGATGGCCACGGCTTGGCCTCATGCCCAGTGGGATGATGTTGCACACGTGCACGCGTTGTTATATATATATAAAAAGAATTAATTGCTTGCCACCTGGGATTTCTTTTTCCTTCTTCTCCATCATACATTATTTCCATTAAAAGAAGCTACTGCTTGTAGATATGAGTACCAGCTCACCTAAATCGCACCGATCGCAAGCGGCTCTACTGTGAGTTTTGTGCCTTTTTTAAAAAAAAAAATGTTTATAAGTGAGGCACACGGAGGGGTGCCATGCTCAGCCCAAAACCCTGCGGCAAAGGCAAGCAGGCACCTCCCAAAAAATTATATAAAAATATCCAGCCTTCTCACCTTGTTTTTGTTACTGTACTTGCAGCAATCAGATTTACGAAACCATGAATAAATCACCATTGATGAAAAGAGTGCTCAATCTTTTCAAAAAGACACACGAAACAAATGACGATCAGCCCCCATACCCGCCTGCGCTCGAAAAAACATACCGAATCTCCAAAAAGGTTTTAGGTGTTGGCTCATTCGCCGTGGTCAAGGAGGTCTTTCATAAACAGACTGGCCAGCCCTACGCTCTCAAAATCATACTGAAAAAGGCCATTGCTGGTACGCTATTTAGTCATTTTTTTTTTCTTGCAACTCTATTGCTGTGGCACAGCAGTGGCACACTCTATTTTTGGCGAGAATTGCTCATTCATTTATTTATTTTTTATCCAACAATAGGAAAGGAACATATGCTGAGCAGTGAGCTAGGTCAGTTGCAATTTTGAGTATACACGGGAAATTGGCATCGTTTCTAAACCACTCTCACAGATATACTGAAGCAAGTCCGTCACCCTAATGTCGTATCAATGCACGGACTTTACGAGAGCAAAGAGGCCGTCTATATAGTCACCGATCTGGCCAGTGGCGGCGAACTGTTCACACAGCTGCTGGCCAAGGGTAATTACACTGAGAAAGATGCTTCAGCCATGGTCAAACAACTCTTGCTTGGCGTAGAGTACCTGCATAGCCTTGATATTGTTCATCGAGACCTCAAGCCCGAGAATGTAGGTGTCTCATCGCCATTATTCATCCTTATTATTCATCCTTGCTGGCCCCGTGAACTGACTTGATTTCCTTCGTTAGCTATTGTTCCAAACACCTGATGAGCAGGCCAACTTGATGATCACCGATTTTGGTCTGTCAAAGATCCTCAAGAATCATGATGATATATTAACCACAGCATGTGGTACCCCTGGTTATGTAGCCCCCGAGGTTTTGCTTCAGACTGGGCACGGCAAACCGGTAGATTTGTGGAGTCTTGGCGTTATTACAGTGAGTAACCGAGATCGGCCAGTGGGCCATTGTGTGGTAGCTGCTGTCCCACTTGCCTGATGTCCAGTTGCCTGGTGTCCAGTGACTAACTCTTCTGTCTCCTAGTTCACATTGCTCAGTGGTTACACACCATTTTGGGGAGAAGGTAAGAAAATTCCAAAATTCATCATAGAGGTCACGGATGGCAACTGCTGTGCACCATGGGGCCAAAGTGGTTATCCCAGGCTTTGCCAACTGCGGCCTGCTCTGCGGCCTGCTCTGCGGTCTGCTCTGCGGTCTGCACTCTGCGATCTGCTAACTACGAATTTTGCCAACTAACTTGACATCCTTTGTTATAGACCAAGCCGCCCTCTTCGAGTCCATCATGTCTGGAAAATACGAATATGACGAAGAATATTGGTCAGATATCTCGGATTCCGGTACGTAAGCTTTTTCAAGTACGCTCTGCCCAGCCATACCTTTTGATTAAACTCGCATCCCCTGCCTTTAGCCAAAGACCTCATAGACAGAATGCTCACTTTCGACCCTACCAAACGTATAACTGCTTCAGAAGCCTTGAAACACGATTGGATCACCAACGTACAAAATGCTGTGGCCCGCGACGAACCAAACTTGATTGGCAACGTACGCAAAGGCTTCAACTCGAAGCAATCCCTTCACACCATTGTCACAGCCGTCTCCATTCTCAATCACTGGAAAGCCCTGGATGATGATTCCGATTTTGAAGAAATAGTACCAACCAACTCTAAACGAAACTCGCACCTGCATGTTGCTAATCCTGACGCTGCTCAATAACCAGCCTCAGCCCCAAGCGTGCGTCTTTGTTACTATACCTAATACGCGGCCCCGCTCGTGGCCACATCAACTGTAATTGCATAGACAGCTTCTTCCTTTGTGTATTTTCATTTTGCATTATCAACTTTGTTTTCTCCCCCAATAATATCATTTGTCCGCAACCCCCATCCCCGCACCCATCCCTCATATGATATATGCGTGACTGACGAACGACTTGTATCTCTTCACCTTCCGATAAGTCACTTTAGGGTTATGATTAGAGCTACACAACCCACTAAGGGAGCCACCATAAACCTTATCTGGATAATAAACCCAAAATTTAACACTGGCAAATAGCTGCTTACATGACATGAAATCCGTATCCTCAGCGTAAAAACCCAAAAAAAAAATACTCCACTGTCTGTCTAACCGTGACTCTAGTGCGTGGGAGATATAAGCTCGCTCGCTCGCTCGCTCGTCTTTGATTCCGCTCGCAACATTCCTAACCCTTCATTTCAACCATGGTCTTCAAATCTGAGCCCCTACTGCTTATGCCCCAGACGGGTCTGACTAGCTTCATTTTCTCCAATCCCAACAATGTTGCTGATGACAAGCCCATCTTTATTGACGCCGAAACCGATAAACACATTACCTACGGACAGCTTCGTAATCTCGTGTTCAGACTCAACCACGGTCTTCGCCGAATCGGTTTTAAGAAGGGCGACGCTTTGTGCATTTATTCCGCCAACAAGGTAAATGAAACGGTTTCTGAATTTTGACGGGGTAGAAAAAAATGCGGGGTAAAATCTCATTGTTTTATGGCCCATAGGTCGACTATCCTGTGATAGTGCACGGTACCGTCGCCGCAGGTGGCGTGGTCAGCCCTGCCAACGCAGCTTATACAGCTGAAGAGCTGGCTTACCAGTTGCAGCAAGCAAGGGCGAAATATATCGTTACAAGCGAAGAAAACCTCAAAATCGCGCTTGACGCCGCTCAGCAGGTCGGCCTTCCGAAAAAGAACATGTTCTTGTTTGGCCAAAAGGCAATTGATGGCGTTTTACCTTATACCCAGGCCATTCTGGCCGACGAGGAATGTCCTGCCGAGGAATTTGACTTTGAAGAAGCAAAGTCTACTACTGCTTATCTTTGCTTCTCTAGCGGCACAACCGGTCGCAGCAAAGGCGTCATGTCCAGGTGAGGAGCCCACGCGCAACACAATTCCCCACGTTATGTACACAAAATCATGCTAACAACCCTCATCAGTCATACCAATATTTCTACCAACTGCTTGCAAATTGCTCAAGCCATGAAGAAGCACTTGGATTATAATACGGCAAGATTCATTGGTTTCCTTCCATTCTACCACATTGTAAGCAAACAGCAACGCATCTTCCGATCTACCTGAACCCTTTGCATATTGACCTCCTTTTATTGTAATAGTATGGACTCAGTGCAATGATTCATTTAGGCGCCTACTGGGGTATACGTAAGTAGCGACTGTTCTACTCACCACCACCAAACCAAACACTAACCATCAAATATTGCTATAGCTGTGGTAGTCATGCCCCGTTTTGATTTGGCCAAATTCTGTCAGGCTATCGAAAAGTACAAGGTTACCATCGCTCATGTCGTCCCTCCAGTTCTAGTCCTGATGGCCAAGGACCCCATCGTCAGCAACTACGATCTCTCAACCGTCACCCATTACCAATGTGGCGCTGCACCTCTTTCAGCCGAATTGTCCATGGCTGTGAGTAAACGTCTCAATAGCAAATGTGTCCAATCCTATGGCATGACCGAGTCATCTCCTGGCTCTCATATTCAACCGCTGGACAACGAGACGCATGGTATTGTAGGAAGAATGCTTCCGGGCATGACAGCCAAGATTGTCAATGAAGATGGCAAAGGCAAGTTCAAACCATTGTTCGCAGCAGTTATAATGACATACCATTAACACCCGCTTTTAGAGGTGGGCTTGGGGGAACGCGGTGAACTATGGATGGCAGGACCAAACATCATGCAGGGGTATCTAAATATGCCCAATGAAACCGCCGCTACCATTGACAATGAAGGCTACCTACACACTGGCGATGTCGCCATCATCGACAGCAATGGCATGTTTTCTATCGTAGATCGAGTTAAAGAGCTAATCAAATACAAAGGTTTCCAGGTGAGTTGCTATGAAGGCTGCTTCGAAGTTAAACTAACCGGTTTAATTAACCTGCTTATGTAGGTCGCCCCCGCTGAACTTGAATCTTTGCTCTTGCAAAGCGACCTTGTGGCCGACTGTGCTGTCATTGGTGTGTACGACGATTCACAGGCCACAGAGCTGCCGCGGGCTTACATCAAGGTTTCCTCTGGTGTTCCGGAAAACGAAGAAACCGCCAAAGCGTTGATCAAATTTGTGGATCAGCAAGTGGCTAATCACAAAAAATTGAGAGGTGGCGTTAAATTCATAGATGTTATTCCTAAATCTGCTGCTGGCAAAATTTTGCGCAAAGAGCTTCGAGCTATGGCTGCCTCGGAGGCTAAACAATCCATTTCTGCAAAGTTGTAGAGTGATATTTCTAAGGTTTCTCCCAAATAAAAGATATTGGATTTATAACACTATCAACATCATGTATTGTGACGGTCATCCGAATACCATAGTTTGTAAATTGATGTCGTAGATTGTGACATATTCTACTCATTTTCGTTTGTCTCTATGGATGAATCTCGATATTTGACGCTGACGCTGACGCTGACGCTGAACGCTGAATACTGGAAACTGAAACTGGATATTGGATATTGGATACTGAAATACTGAAATACTGGCAGGTTGGTGTAACTCGGAGCCAACTCAGCGGGGGACATTTCTGCTTGCGTAATGGTAATCAGCAATTGTCCGCCCGTGTGGGGCAAAATTGGTACGTCGGAGCTTCAATTCGCTTGTCGTTTGCTGGCTTTGTTCATCATTATAAAGCCTAAACCTCGGCGGTCCCGTGTTCTTTGTTCCCCTTTCCTCCAATTATCTCGCCATGGTATACGTTGCAGAACCTCTCAACCTGATGCCACAGGTCGACCTATGGACATTTCTGTTCTCCAACCCTCTCAATGTCAGCCTTGATAAGCCCTTGATGATCGACGGCCTCACTGGTAAACAACTCACCTATGGCCAAGTCAAGTCTGATTCTCTAAAGTTCCGTGCCGGTCTCGATAAATTCGGCTTTAAGAGAGGTGATACGCTGTGCTTATATTCACAAAACAAGGCAAGTACAACGCTGTCGCAACCCCTCCCCCCCCCCTACCCTTGTCCCGCGCGCCCTGCTAATATTCATAACAGATTGATTACCCAACAATCGCCTTTGGCACTGTCGCTGCAGGTGGCTCCATGTCGCCAGCTAACCCAGCCTATACCGCCAAAGAACTCCAATACCAACTCGAGCAAACCAAGTCGAAAATTTTGATCGCAAGTCAGGAGACTCTGCCTGTGGCTCTTGACGCTGCCCAGTTAGCCGGTCTTCCTAAATCCAGCGTCTTTGTCTTTGGTGACAACGAGATCAGCGGCGTCAAGCCATACACTCAAGTATTGATGGCAGAGACAGAGATGGGCCCAGTGCGCTTAAACCATGAAGAGGCAAGCAACACCATCGCTTATTTGTGCTTTAGCAGTGGAACCACCGGTAAGTACCTGTCGTAGGCAATTGCATTCAGTGGCCCTTTGTGATTAACCTGAGCCCTTTGGCTTTCTTTTCTCCCAGGCCGTAGTAAAGGTGTCATGACAAGGTAAGCCACATTTCTCGCTATTCCCCGCCTGGCAAACGCCACGGGCCCCACCATTGCCCCCGCCTTTGCTCCTGCCTTGTAACTTTGCTAACAGTCCTTTCCCGTCCAGCCACATGAACATTGCTTCCAATATCCTCCAAGTCTTTCAACATACCCAAGATGATCTTAATCTTAGTACCGAACGCTATATGGGAGTTCTTCCATTTTATCATATTGTAAGCTTGACAAGCATAAACCTAAACTGTAAAATGGCACACCTAACCCATCCTTCCTTCTAGTATGGTTTGACCTGCATGTTCCATTTCTGTACTTATCTCGGTCTCCGTAAGTCAAAACTATTCAAGTTTGGATTCTCCATTGATTTTCACCTAACTCACTTGTTATCTTTGTAGCACTGGTGGTGTTGCCCAGATTCGACCTCGCAACCTTTTGCAAATCAATCGAGACTCATAAAGTCACTATCGCTCATATTGTACCCCCAATCTTCATCTTGCTGGCAAAGGACCCCAGTGTCACAAAATACGACCTCTCCTCCATTCGATACTTTTGGTCCGGAGCAGCCCCTCTTTCTAGAGAGCTGTCTCACGCCGTATCAAACCGTCTAAATGTTGGTGCCATTCAAGGCTACGGCATGACGGAATCTTCCCCTGTATCTCACGTACCCCATCTTCGCTCAGAGGTTTCTGGATCCATTGGAGAGCTCCTACCTGGTATGCGTGCTCGAGTAGTGGATGAGGAAGGCAAAGGTAGGTTTCTGTGCGGATTTGTGTTGCGTTGCCTAGGTCACTGTTATTAACGCAAAGCAAAATACTAGATGTCAAGCAAGGTGAACGTGGAGAATTGTGGATGGCAGGTCCAAATATCATGCTGGGATACCTCGGTATGCCTGAAGAAACGGCACAAACCGTTGACAAGGATGGTTATCTTCATACTGGTGACATTGCTGTAGTCGACGAGAACAACCAGTGGTACATCGTAGACCGAGTCAAGGAGTTGATCAAGTACAAGGGCTTCCAAGTCGCCCCCGCTGAGCTGGAAGCTTTGCTTTTGACCAGTGATTTGATCGCAGATTGCGCCGTCATTGGTGTCTACGATGCCAGCCAGGCTACTGAACTTCCAAGAGCTTATGTCAAACTCACACCTGGAACTCCTGCTGATGATGCTACCGCCAAGGCCATTGAAGTCTTTGTTGAAAAGAACGTCGCCCACCACAAAAAGCTTAGAGGCGGTGTTCGATTCATCGATGAGGTGCCCAAATCAGCAGCCGGCAAAATCCTTCGCAAAGAATTGAGAGCTGCTGCTAATGAAGAGCTCAAGACGTCTGTAAAATCAAAGATCTAATAGCGTTATGATAATAAACTGTAATTTGACGCATAAAATGCCAATGGATGCCATTGAGCCTGAGTGCAATTTGGAAATTTACATGTGGTAGTGTAGCCCTGCATTAGGTAGCTTTGCAGTGCGTGCGTGGCCCTTCATTACATCGACGCGTAATGCATATCATAGATACTATTGATGACTCGAACGCGGCAACGGCACTATAGACCTTTTTGTAAATTAATAATCCTTGACTTGACCCCTTCCAGTGGTTGTTATCAGTTTATAATGTGGCTCGCCTCTTATTCTTCCGAAAATACCTTAAAGTGGTGTAACACCACTGCCATAGCACAACATCTTTGTTCCGCAGCTTGTTTGGGCCAGATAAACCAAAAAAATCGCACTCCAAATACTCTTGCATCATTTTTGAGTTAAATAATTCTACATAATAAACAAGTTGAAATCTTCAATGCCATAGGACCTAGACTATACAAACTCTGCAATCTGAAATTTTCGAGATAGGTCGGAGATCAAAATACCGGACTATGGTTGACCATCGGCATTTTTACATTATCCGCGCCGCAGTGTGCATTTCACAGACGAGCACGGTATTAATAATTCCCTTTGAAGCAAATATCCTTAAATATGTTGCTATTTTCATCCACCAATGTATCAAATCAATCACACACTCACACTCAAACCAACTTACAATGCTCTCAATTAAAGCAAAAGTTTTGCGACTTATCACTCGCCCATTTTTATATACCAAGGAAGGTGGCGATGTGCAATACTTGAATATACAGGGAGAAACCCGTTCTATTCGCGTACTCAAATATCTCCCTCCAAATCAAGGAAAGCATCCCGTTCATATTAACTTACATGGTGGAGGCTACACTCTCGGCGTAGCTGACTGGGACAACTTTTGGTGCCGCCGAGTTGCTGACGAAACTAGTGCTGTGGTTTTTAACATCGATTATGCCAAAGCTCCAGAATATCCCTTCCCCGCTGCTATCCATGACGTGCGGGATGTTATAGCCTCACTGTCTGGCGATCCTGATCTTGATCTTTCCAAACTTTCAATAGGTGGTTTCAGTGCAGGCGGTGGCCTGGCATGCGCTTATATTCTGTACTGTATGCAGAATGACCTACCTATTCCTAAGCTCTGTCTACCTACCTATGGCTATCTTGATGCCTCAACACCATATAGTGAAATTTTGGCGGCAGTGCCGGAGGAAGTAAGAGCAAAGTCCCTTCCGACATTTCTTATGGACTTGTTTAGACAAAGTTATACCACTGACTACGACAACTACCTGGTATCACCCGTGTTTGCTCCAGACGACATGCTCGCCAAGTTTCCTCGTACAGTTGTCCTCACTGGCGAGTTGGACTCACTTCACGTTGATGCGGACAAATTCGCCGACCGCCTTAGAGAGAACGGTGTAGATGTGGTTCATCATGTCTATGAAGGCGCTGCTCATGGCTGGACTCATCACAGAGAAGGAGAGCAGAACTATAATGGTAAGGCAAAAGAAGAGTCTCTCGCGCTGATGATCCACGAAATCAAGCGACTTCATGACACAGCATAGTTGAGTCATATTCAGCACAATTGTAATCCGGAGATAGACACTTTATACAAACCAGACACATTTTATAAACTATTTCAACATTTTCGCATATAGTTAGCCAGCACATTTGTAAAATTTACCAGACGTTTACTTAAGTGAATTGACTAGGTGTACAATATTAAAAATGGCATTCTCATTTTGAACAATCGTCTTTTTGATATTCATTTTCACATGTGATAGATTTCGTATATAATCATAAACAAAATATAAATATTTTTAATTGTTTGTGTGCTTGTACAGCTATTTTAGGGTGATATTACACTTGCTATCTATGATATATTTGTTAGCGGTGCAAAATGATATTTCATCATTAGAACAATACTAACCAAAGATCTCGAAAAAACAAAAAGACAACGTGGCGGAGTGGTTAACGCGCCGGCCTGCTAAGCCGGTGCCCTTTGGGCGCGCAGGTTCGAATCCTGCCGTTGTCGTAGCTTTTTTATTGGCCAGGTTTCACCTGGCAAAAAGCTTTTGATTCGATAGAGCTTGAAGTAACCTTTTGATATATTGGCTGGCATTTTTGAGACATCCTATCGGCTCGCCCAGCGATAGCTGCACATATCTGGGGCAAATATTATAGCTTTCGAATCTAGTCTGCTTACACCTCGATGTTTTGCATTTTATTGCTACCACTACTAATTCTACTCACATCATTGACGCTCCTCAGTCCTACGGCCGTAGCCCTTGGCCGCGCCGGTCGAATCCTGCCGTTGTCGTAGCTTTTTTATTGGCCAGGTTTCACCTGGCAAAAAGCTTTTGATTCGATAGAGCTTGAAGTAACCTTTTGATATATTGGCTGGCATTTTTGAGACATCCTATCGGCTCGCCCAGCTATCGCTGGGCGCGGCCTCAGGCTGACAACCCCGTACGTATTCCTCTCTTTAGAAGATGAAGAGTATAGATCTTGTGGTTGAGTGTAAATCAAGCTTAATATTGGGGTCAGAGCTTACCTATATGATGATTAAAAATTACTGCGCTAATCTTAGGCCCAATGCTACACTTTATCATGACTTCTTATGACTTCAGCTGATCTGTGGTAGTACGAAATTTGTGAAAGCTCGGATCTGCGGCTATGAAGTAGATTGAATCTAAACAGAACATGACAGTCATATTCCGCCGCAGTTTACCATATAATAAGTTAGTGGGCTGAATTCTTAAATAATGAAGTTAGCAAAGCAAGTTGTGCAACTCTCAAGCTGCACAGATACAATTGTTCGCGGCTGGTTGCTCAATAGCTTCAAAATGAGCTTCTGCTACTTATTGCAGGATGAGAATGCTTAATATAGATATCGTCATTGAACTAGAAGTTTAATGCCACCACTACTAAACGAACTGGCCGCTCCATTGACGGGCTATTTGAAAGCTTACAAATTCTCTAAATTACACTCAAAAAAATATGTCCAGTGTAATGTAGTACGTTCACTGATACTATGCTTGATAGCATTTTCCGTTTGAAAGATTATTTCATAATCAAACGTTCAGCATGATAATATCATTTCGCATGGAATGGGCAAATTTGCATTTTATTTTCTCTCCGAAGGGTTGTATTCGAATAGAATTGTAATTGAAAAACGAGCACAAAATATAAGTAAGCTATAAGGATTAGAACTGAAAATAATAAGATATATAACATATGGGATATACAATATGAAAGATAAAATCTTGATGATAAACAGCTCACAATATGTTTAGGTAGACAAGAGGTGATAAGTGAAGTCATTTAGAGCGATGGTAAACAGAGTAGACAACATCTGTATGAAGTATCACCTTTGTTCCAGGCTCAGAATATCCTCTCTATCGTTGCTAGCGGGCTCAAAAGAATATAACGACATGGTGTTTGAACTTTCACTATATCTCGGAAGTTGGCGCTCTTTTGCTGCAACTCCTTTATAGCGGTAGAAATGTGTACCACATTGCACTGCAGTGGTGATGTAGGATACGGTCAAGCTCATTCATTGCGAGAGGCAGCAATGGCCATGACTACCTGCAACTTGTACTAACAAGCAATAATGTCATTATCAAGATGGCTGCTCGATCTGGGAGTACTGAACACCAATTCAGAGTCCCAGGTATCGGGACTGGTGCTTTTAGAGCATTGGCAAAAGAGAGCGTCTTCAAGCCTGATCGTCAGCCCCTTTCAATTTATTGACGAATGTTGACAACATTCCTCTCGGCGTTTCTTCTATTTTTCTTACAATAGAGCATCAGTGAAATTATTGATATGATGATTTATAGTCGTGATGATGATGTGATGTCTCTTGGCCGCCTTGTATTCCAGGTAGGAGAACCTGCGACATTTCAGTTAGAGTAATGTGCATTAGAGTAGTTTGGAGGTTTAAAGTTCAGTAGCAGATACAGGCGTCACCCAAGATGACTTTGGCTCGGGTTCTAGTAGTTAGGTGCCTTCAACAAGGCACACCTGGTCAATCAAAAACAAAAGGGTAAGGAGAGCGACCCAGTACGCCGGAGGGGTATGGAGAGATACAGGTATCTGCGAAATAGCAAAATCGGGAGTAGTGGACACTAAAAAATTTTGGTCTGTAAACCAAGTTTGATAAGGGGTCTTGGAACCTTATCAATGAAAGTTCACGGTTGTTGGAGTGTCTCTCTAGCTATGTGCAATGGCGAAAAGTACAGAACTGGAGAGCTTCTATTGCTTTATTTTTCAGCTGGCAACTACTACTCATAGCTGTCTCTGGCTAATACAAAACACAATTTTACTCTTTTCCAGAGATTTTCGAATTGGCGAAGCAAACTTGTGGAGTACAGTTTGCAATGCTTTCTTTCGAGAGCTTAGTTCTCATGGCGTGATCATGGATCCTATCTGAGCAAGTTGCACATGAGAATGTAAATGTGCGCACATAGGCAGAAAACAGTGTAATGTGTAACTTTGTTACAATTTATACGCACAAACTTAACTACGGCTGTGTGAGCTCACTTTCAGCTAGGCAGAACGGCTCCATCTATCCACCGAGTAATCGATTCGGCAAACGGGGCAATCTATCTGTGCAATAGCCAGTTCGCCGACGTACTAGCTTTTCCGTGATACATTGATATACAGATTTAGAGTAAAGTTTTTAATCTGGTGCTGAGAAGTGCGGTCCATGAAGTACTTCTGAAGTAATCTGATATCGAGAGGTAGGATAGTGACTAAATTCTAATTTACTATCTTTTTGTTTTAACAATACCTCATCCTTTAGCTGATCAGCTCTCGTAGCTGTATTTTTTGACACTGTTCTAGGTAATGCTTAAACGAAAAAGTTGAGTTTCAATGTTTGAAAAATCAAAGGCACAAGTGGATGCTATTCTCTTTCCAAATTACAAAGGTAACACAAGAACGAGAATTCGCAGTCCAGCATCCTCGTACACCCAGTATTATAGTCTATTTTTTTCAAATGGGAGTTTACAATAGAAAATGATGGATATATTGCTATAAAATTTGTTCATAGCTTAGCTACAGTTCATCTCTTTAACAAGGCCAGTCAAACTAATCACATTGTTTATATCAAAATTGTAGAAATAAGCCATAATAAATCTTACGTTTTTGGGAAACAACCGCCAAAATCACCAAAAACTATATGTGCATGTAGCCAGTGATGATTACTACCAGAAAATGTGAAAAAATTCGCTATTCCTTAATAAAATATTCGAGTAAATGCTGTTTCAGTGATCAATTTGAAAATTGCATTGTTCTCTTTGTGTAACCATCTCAAGCTTTTATAACTGTAGAAAGATAAAAACCGCCCTTTTTCTCTTACTTGAATAGCACTCAAACTTCATTCCTACGAATACTCCCAATGGATCTTACTCAATTTTACTCCCGCTATACTGCTTTTGTATCTCAAATCAGAGTCCCTCCAGTCATGGCTCAACATGGACTGGCTTTGCTGCAGCGCTGTGTCGATCTTGAACACTGCGATGTTGCCAACCTTCGTCTTCGCCCAGATGTTGTCCATGTTGACCCCAGACAATGCCGATGTGAAAATATGGTCTACTTCCTGTTGAAACGTCCTGGTGGCAATGTGGAATACCGAGCACTTGACAGCAATGTATTAGTGTCAGGTGATACCATGGTGTATGCTGGCCAAACTGGCAACTATGTTTTAAGAGAAAGAGCCAGGAGGGGTATAATGAGGAACTCAACTCTTATGTTGTGCTTTGGTCATGACTTGACTCAATACCAGCAAGATTGCTTGGAGCTAGCTGCCATAATATTTTCATTCCTTGTGTTCGGGCTACGGACTAGAAACGTCTCACCTTATCCAAAGTATGTTTACTATGACATTCCAGCGAGTATCTCGATAGATAGTGTTGAAGATCACACTGCTCTTCAAAGGACAAATACGTATCAGCTTTTGCGGCACACTACTTTCGTTGGCACAGCACCTAGCAGTCGTATCATGAATCGTCAGTGGTATACGGACTCGCTTCAAAATGCCACCAATCCTGTATTTGATTGGGACTTGGTAGCGTTGGCAAGTCCATCTCTGGCAAGACTCCTTGCCTTTCTCACTCATGGCAATGAATCTATTGCAGCGCCTCCTTTTATTGATCATTTCCCGGATATTTCCTCAGAGGTGCGTAGGTTATCTTGTGTTTATAAAAACTGTATGGTACTAACAATTAGAACTTATTTTAGAAATACGATGACCTGTCTATCCACCTTACTGGCACAAGTCAACGAGATTATGACAGAAAAGTCCGCGAAACGGCTCACCGTTTGAATAGTCGAGTCATTGTCATGTTTGGTGGCAGGCCGACTCAGATGATTGATACTGTACATCGCAACAGGTTCTTAGCTACAATTTGTTCTAGAGTTGATCTCAATTATATCAGTCCCCAAACCTGTAGCTTCATTATGTGGTGGCCGCATTTTGGAATTGAAAGTCATGCAAGCAATGTTACCAAAGTACGGCTCTCTCAAGTATGGCAATTGTTGTCGCTTAAACTCAACCTTTTGCTCTGGAGGTTGGAGGCAGAATCTTTTGGCGTGCATGGTCTTGATCATGTTACAGCTCAATCGATTAAAGAATGGGTGAATGGCCTTCCAATGTCACAGCAGCTGAGTCAACTGTTGATTGAGGTCTCTGTAAATTGGATGTCAACTAACACTGGCACATTATCTGAATTTACGGAGCTATCAACTGAAATCACTGAAAGCAACACCACTCCACCTGCTATCGATGATCCAGTCATTTTGGGCATTCCAAACATGCAGGATCAAGTAACCTTTGAAAATGAGGCTTCTACAAGTACGGCATCAGTGTTGCAATCAGACATCGATGAAGCTTCTACTAGTGCAGCAATAGTGGTGCTGTCAGACATTGGTGAAGCTACTGTAATAGACCTGACAACTGAAAATGAAGTTGTAGATGCATCTGCTCTACCAAATACTGATCAAGATCATTTAGACGATCACTTTCAAGGCTGGGCCCGCTCAACGGAGACACAGACTATGAACCGGACTATGCGAAGAGTACCCAACTTTCTTGTCCTTCCAAGAGTTGAACAACTTCGAGAGTTGACCCGCACAACTCAAATTTGGAATGCTACAATAAGGCAAACTAGGCTGACTAGAAGTATTGAAGCAGGAGAATTCGTGCCTCGGGATGGAGAGACAAATGAAGACCAGCTTACTCGTTTTCAACGTCACATTAATATGGAGCGTGTCAGACGTAGCCACGTGCCAACTTCCACCCTATTTACCTGCGTGTACTGTAATCAGTTGATTAATAAGACATTAACAAAAGTTGGGAAAGTCCATGTACCGACGCAGCCGGAGAATTGTCCTAATCCTCCCTCACTCAAAATTGGTTGGTCAATTGTACGTGGAGAGTATGGCGGCATTTTTCCTGACGAAAACATCTTCACGCTCTTTGCAAAAGCCCAAGACCCTGGAACGGTGCTAAATCAAGTCGAACTGGGGAAAAGAGTTGCAATATTCTGTCATAACAACGGCTGGCATCCCCAAGTACAGCACCTGCTGGAGGAACGCTATTATCCTAACTGGGGCAGAGTAATGGCAATGTATGCTACTGAACAGGATCCTGGGTCGGTGAGAAGTGGATGGATCACTGGCGTCAAGGAGGCAATGGAAAAAGTAGCTCACACGCAGCCAGTTGTGATTGTCAAGCGGCAGAAGACCATGCGCGAAGGTTTCAAAGCGAGCCATAGTAAAAGTTCAAACACCATGTCGGTATATGCTTTTGAGCCTGCTAGCAACGATAGAGAGGATATTTTAAGCCTGGAACAACAGTGATACTTCACGCAGATATTGTCACTTATATTCTGTTATCGATCAATCTAAATCTATGCCCGTTAATAACACATAATACGAATTCGTTGTCTACTCTGTTCTTCATCGTTCAAAATGACTTACCTATCACCTCTTTGTCTACCTAACATACTGTGAGCTGTTTACTATCAAGTTTTATTTCTCATATTGTATATCTCAGATGTTCTATATCTTATTATTTTCAGTTCCAATTCTTATAGCTTACTTATATTTTGTGCTCTTTTTCCAATTTCAATTATATTGAATACATCCTTCGTAGAGAGAATAAAATGCAAATTGCCCATTCAATGCAAAATGATATTATCATGCTGAATGTTTGATTACGACATAACCTTTCAAAACACAAAATAATATCATATACAGCACAA
Organism: Umbelopsis isabellina; assembly: GCA_016758905.1. Classification (NCBI taxonomy): domain Eukaryota; kingdom Fungi; phylum Mucoromycota; class Umbelopsidomycetes; order Umbelopsidales; family Umbelopsidaceae; genus Umbelopsis; species Umbelopsis isabellina. The sequence continues at coordinate 395,741 of JAEPQZ010000007.1, read as the reverse complement.
TGAACGTATTACATTACGCTCGACGTATTTTTGAGCATAGTTTAGAGACTTTGTATGTATTTAAATAGCGGTCAAAGGAGTGGTTTTAGTGGTGGCAACATCAAACTTGTAATTTCAATGACGATATTTGTATTAAGCTTTCTCATCCTGCAATAGGTGGCAGAATTTCATTTTGAAGCTGTTGAGCAACCCATCACGAACGATTATATGTGCACAGCCTGAGGATTGCACAATCTGCTTTTGCTATCATGTTCGTCACTTTGAAATTTGGCTTTATATGCTATATCATAAACTGCGGCAAAAGGTGGCTATTCATGTTGCGTAAAAGTTGACGTCCTTTTTCATCCGCGCAAATCCGAGCTTCCACAAATTTTTTACTACTACAGATCTAGTTGGAGTCATGATGAAGCCTGCAGCCCGGACTGATTTAGAGAAAGTAATCTCGGTGAGTACTACCGTTGAGCATGCTTATCGTTACAATGAGTGATCACGACATCCGTTTTTTTCTTTTTTTGTGTTTACAAATCCTGCTCGAAGCTCGGTAAAACCAATAGATCTCTATGTTGCGACAATATACTAAGCGCTTGCTTATGTGTAGCATTGGCCTTGGGATAGCGCAGTAATTTTTAATCATTATATAGGTAAGCTTTTACGCCAATGTTTAGTCCATTACGCTGAATTTGAAAATGCTCTACTATACGATGCCAGATCACCGTGCAACTTTTGTCTAAGTTGCTCTTTCTGTTATGGTTCAAAAGGGTAAACCGAATGCCAGTATGATTGTTGTTAAAAAGGAGTGGTAATGAGAAAATGATGTAAGAATAATCTTCAGTACATGTTACACACCACAGAAAACCTGGCTACGTCCGGTATTCGGAGTATGTTATATCTGTAGCACAAGCATTCTTTTCTTGTCATTGCTTGTTACCTTTGAATGGGAGGATGGAACTCAAACGATAAGAATTGTGTCTACTTTCAGTTGCTCCCAACAGCAAACTATTATATAAAATTTTGGTAATGCAAACATGCTCATATATGGTGAAGTGACTGGTGATTTTGGACTAGCACTACCATGAAATGGTAACAACCTGACATGATGCTAGCTAGCAAATATGGTCTTCAATGGCCAAGTCCGGAAGCTCTGGCAACCTTGTCATTCAGGGTATGTTTCATTCTAGATATGGTTAACGTTACTTTCGCAGACTGCATTATTAGGACCCTTTTTATGTCTTGTAACCTTCAATTGCGGAAAATCAAACCTTATCTCATGAAGCCAAGAAATATGAAGACGACTGTGATCAATGGGCATCCCATGGTTAGTCATCACGCTTTCATGATGTCTCAATCCTTTTGATTGCAAATAAAAACTTTGGATAGTACACTGATAAGCTACCAGTATTCTGGCATATGTGTTACATAAGCAACGATCTCTAGTGTAGTGGACTTATCATATGAGGACTAGCTTTTGTGTGTGAAATTCGAAATTCTTATATAATGTGAGAGATTTATGGGATCCATACAGCCAAAACATTCTCAAAATGGTATCACGTTTGGCAGCAATCGCTGCCTTATTTTCTACCATTTATGCTTTAAAGGATAACTGTCCTTCGGTGCACCCCAACTGGACTTTGGAAATTCCTGCTAATGCTTCTTCCTCAGATATACTCTGTGCAGCCACCAAGCTATGGCCAACTGAAACGCAGCTCCATGAACAAAAGAACGAAATGATCGGATTTACACATTTTGGCCCCAATACATTTACCGGTTTGGAAAGTAAGCTTGCATATATTTGAGGTTACAAAATGATAAAAGGTGTTCATTAAGCACTTTTGGTTGCAAAAGTTGGAACTGGTGATGAAAATCCCGATATATTTCAGCCCAGCCAACTCAATACCACGCAATGGGCACAAACTTTCAAACAAGCCGGCTTCAAGAGACTGTTATTGACCACCAAGCATCACGATGGCTTTTGTCTATGGCCCAGTAGATATACCAAACACTCGGTTAAATACTCCTCTTGGCGAAACGGTACAGGAAATGTTGTACGAGAGTTTGTGAATTCTTGCAGAGAAGCCGGTTTAGAGGTTGGGCTTTATCTATCTCCAGCTGACATCTTCCAGAGCAAGCATGCCGACCCAGTCGAATACAAAAATTCTTCGATTGTCGACCCCAGTGATAAGCCTCGGTTTGGAAGCGGTTCACCCAATATTACCGTTTCCATTCCAACGCTGGTCAAAGGGGATGACAGAAAGCCAAAAAAGTTTTATACGTACGCTCTTGATGACTATAATCGTTATTATATGAATCAATTGTATGAATTGCTGACGGAATATGGAAAAGTTTCAGAAATCTGGTTTGGTAAGCTTACATTATATATCATTAATCATTATTACCAAGGGATATTTATCGTTCGTAAAAGACGGCTTCAATCCACTTCCAAATGTTTCGGAAACATTACAAAGGCACGAATGGTAAGCGGGGTTTAAAATCAGTGTATGCAGTTGACGAGTAGCTAAAAGCATATATTACGTGTAGGGCTTCCTTGTCCCGAGAATTGTGTCCCGACTGTACGCTGTTCTCTTTGATAGACTCTAGATGGGTAGGAAATGAAAAAGGCTTTGCCAGAGAAACAGAATGGAACACTATTCCTCTCCTGGGAACCGGGGATCAGTCACTTTATTATTATGCCTTTGCCGGGAACGAATCCGAAGCAGATGCACTTCCTGATGGCACTTTGATACCACTTGGATCCGACTATAATCTCACCACTGCTAAGCCGCAACAGTTGCGTTGGATGCCTGCAGAAACAGACGTTTCCATTCGACCAGGCTGGTTTAATCACCCTGACGAGGTTCCAAAAAATTCGTCAACATTGAACGACATGTATTACACGTCTGTGGGAAGAAACACTGTTTGGCTACTCAATATCCCACCTAATCAACTCGGTTTGCTGAATCAATCCGATGTTAATTCGATTTTGGAGTTCGCCGCCATTCGGGACAAAACTTTCAGCAAAAATTTGATTAGCCACGCTACCATTAAGCAGATGTCCCCCAGTGCGGGACATAATGTTGGTCATGCCTTGTTCGACACAGACAACCTTGATACCTACTGGCATCCAGAATCTTTAAACGGGTCTATTGTAGCTAGCCTTGGAGGAGATGTAACATTCAATCGAGTTGTTCTACAGGAGAATATTCAATTTGGCCAACGTGTGGAAAACTTTACAATCTCAGCAATGACCAATGGAACATGGACAGACATAGTTGCCAACGGAACCACTATAGGTTATAAGCGTATCTTGTGTACTTCTTCTGTAACAGCCTCTGATTTACGAGTTGTCATTGGTGGCTCTAGAAACGGGTTTTACCTTGCCACCATAGGGCTTTATAACGAACAAAAAAGCGGGTTGTAAATCAAATTAAAAATCAGCCTTTGTCTTAGCTTGAGGAATATGCAACAAATATTGTAATTAACATTATTTGACTTTGTTTGTGCAGTGGTAAGAATTTTATTCAGGTTAAGAGCAACCTTCATGAAAGATAGGTCTGAGGTGCATGCTAAGACATGGTTCTTTTCCAAACTATGGTGCTAATTATAGGGACTGTACGAAAAGACACAACCATATATGCCAAATCTTGGTTAGCATATCACCAATGCCGCTCAGTTTGGCCTTAAACATTCGGCTCCAACATCTTCTTTCCAACAGCCCCCTTACAAGAACAAGCTATCCATGATGACAGTCTGTAATCTATTACACTGAAGGTTTTCGTTTTACAGAAAAGGCACAAAAGATATTACAGTAAAAGATATAGAAAAGAGTATAGCAAGATAACAAAGTTATAGAAGGTGAGGGTAAGTCATAGTAAACAGATGATATGATAGCAAGATAGCAAACTTTTGATGATATCAAAGTTAAATTTCAGGTGAATATGAAACTATATCAACGTTGCAAACTTAAACTCACTGAGAATTGGACAGGACAGAATGCAAGGACAACAGAACAGCAAGATTGCAGAATACCAAGCTTTTTATGGTAGCGAAGTTAATTATTAGGTGGTGCATAGGACGACAGTAACGTTGTAAGGCTACACTTACCAAAAACTGTACACAATTCACATACCTCATCTTTGTTCCAATCCCAAAATATCGTGCTCAGCAGTGCTCTCGGGTCGGAAAGCATATACTGTCATAGTGTTAGTACTTTCACTACGACTTGGCCTATAGCCCTCAGCTCTGGTTTTTTGCCGTTGGATGATGTAGATAGGCTCCGTATGGGCCACTTTCGCCATCGCCTCTTTGACGCCAGTGATCCACCCACTCTTCACCGACCCAGGAGTTTCACCAGCAGCATAAACTTCCATTAGACTTCGCCACCAAGGGTAATATCGTACATCCATCAGATGCTGCACTTGGGGATGCCAGTCATTGTTGAGGCAATAAATTGCAACGTCCCGTGCCAGCTGATTCTGGTTGAGAGCAGACCTGGGAACCTGAGCACGCGCAAAAAGCACAAATATATTCTCGTCGGGAAAGATATCTTCAAAGACGCCAGACACGAGCGACCATCCCAGCTTAATTTTGTCAGAATTCGGGCATCCTTCCGTCTGAGTTCGAACAACAACGCTGCCATTTCTAGTCACTACTTTTTGTATTACCTGGTTACAGTACACACAAGTCAGTCGCGTAGAATCAGGGCGGTGATTGCGTGCGATCCGGGCCATGTTGACTTCTCGCTGGAAGCGAGCCAGTTGCTGTTCGTTGGTCTCGCCCTGACGAGGTTCAAAAGTCCCTCTTGCTATACTGTTGGCCAATCCCCTTTGCGGAGTACTGGCAACCCATATGCTGATAGTGGAACGCAGCTCAGCTGCCTGCTCTTCATCGCTCATGGTATGCAACCAAGGTACCCGTCGCAAAGTCTGGCTCCAGTGCTGAGTGACAACACCTGGAGCCCAGCCAGCGATGGTCTCCGCAACTGATCCAGTGGTCAACGGCGGTTGATTTGTTGCACTTGCAGATCCTTCACCTACTTCTTCATTTTCATTCTGCAGCAAGTTTGGATTTAAAACATATGACATGCCTGGAGCATCAGGATCCTGTACATCGTTTGGGACTGCTTCGCTAGGAGGAGTTGTCAAGTCCAGCAACCATTCAGTCTCCAATTCTTCCTCATTAGTGCTCATCCAATTTTGAGCTAGACTGACCAGCAGCCTTTTGAGGTGCAGTGAAACTGGATGGCCTAATGAATAAATTAATTACAGAGTGACAGTCAATGCTTCGATTCGAATATTTACACAAACCTGCCAACCACTCAATTATTTGGTTTGCCTGGGAAGGAGTCACTCCAAATTCGCCATCAGCAAGATACTGATTAACTCGCAGCAGCAGCAGCATCATCTTATAGCGCAAAAGTGTCCAGATATTGTCCATCCTTGTTTGCGCAACAGTAGACGCATGATTTCTTAAACCCAAGTCCGGCCACCACATGATGAACCCGCAACTATCTCGAGCATGCCAATATATTTCAACATTAGAACATACTTGACTTAAGAAAACCCATCTTTGTATAAAAGGCACCATATGTGTTGGCCTTGCCCCATAGAACACAATGACTGTTCGGTGCAGTTCCTCTATTCTGTTACGCAAATTAGCATCGTACTGGCGAATTTCCTGAGTTGACAGGGTACGTGACATGTCATCAAAACGTTCCGATGATCTATCTGGAAAATGATTTATAAAGCCAGGCAAATAGTCGTTCTCCACGTCTGCAAGGTAGATATCACGCAGTTCTCGGATGGAACGGGAATTATCAATTTCCACCTCCCAATCCATCAATGGTTGAGCATGTCTATCAAGTAAACGGCGGTAGTAATCCGAGTCGCTTATTCTGTTCGGAGGAGCAGTACCCACAAAGAGGAGTCTTCGTAACAAACCATACGTAGGTATATTTTCCATGTTTATATGACTGATGTGGCTGGCACGATCGTCAATATCGACGGGGTGTTGAGTGGTATAAATATACCTCGGGTATGGACTAACATTGCGACAATTTACTCCATACTCACAGCGCAAAAAGTTTATCCAGATACTTTCCAGACAGTCCTTCTGATACTGAGTAAGGTCATGGCCCAAGCAAATCTTGATACCAGAACCTCTCATTGGACCTCTCCTGCTGGAATCTCTTTGCCGAAAGTTTTCTGCTTGACCTGCATACAAGAGAGTAGCCCGGTCAACCCGAATCCGAATTGGGCCTACCGAAAAAAGTCCAGGGCCATTGCACAGCAGATACACCATACTGGTGCACCTGTCATTCTCGCCTATTACGTGTACAGAAGCACTGAGCTGAAGCTCAAGGACACTGTTGTCGCTGGCAACAAAATTGACCAAGCGAGCAAGGTACAGCAACCCGTTAGAACACATGTTGGCTGGTATAAGGAAGTGGGAGAAAAGAGTCTGGAGACGTTGTCTGACAAGATTGATAAGCATTTTGTATATTCTTTATACTGGTACGAAGGTAGAAGAGCTAAAGAAGCGCACAAAACTGCTATTTCCTACTTTTCAGCTTTATATGCTCGACAAGGTGACACAAAGAGAACAATGCAATTCTCAAATTGAGTGACCAAATCAGCTTTTACTCGAAAATTTAAGTGACGAATAGCGATTTTTTCTACATTTTCTGGTAGTAATCATCGCTGGCTACATGCGCATATAGGTTTTAATAAAATTGGCGGTTGCTCTCCAAAAATGCAAGATGTATTATGGCTATTTCTATAACTTTGAGATATTTAATGTGGTAGTTTGACGGGCTCCTGTTAAAGAGATAAACCATAGCTAGCTATGAACGGATTTTATAGCGATATATCCACCATTTTCTATTGCAAACTTGCATTTTAAAATAAGTAGACTATGATACTGTGTGTACGAGGAAGATGGACTGCGAATTTTCGTTCTTGTGTTACCTTAAGATTTGGATGAGATCGCATCCACTTGTGCTTTGTATTTTAAACGTTGAAACTCAACTTCTTCGTTTAAGCATCATCTAAAACAATGTCAGAGTAGACAGCTACAAGAGCTCAATCGGTTAAGTGGAAAGGGGGGTGGGGTATGCAAGAAAATAGCCAATCAAAAATGTAGACGCTATTCAATCTCTCGATATTACATTACTTCAAAAGGACTACATGAACGCACTGCACAGTACCAGATTGAAAGCCTTTACTCTGAATCTGTGCATCATTGTGCTGCGGAAAAGCTAGTACGTCGGCAAACTGGCTATCGCACAAATACATTGCGCCGCTTGCCTAATCGGCTACTCAGTGGATAAATGGCGCCATTTTGCCTAACTGAAAGTGAGCTCACAGACTTACTTTAGTTTGTGCTTATAAAGTGTAACCTTAAACTTACAGTTTCTGCATTTTACTGCTTCCGGAGCCACCAACTTACCTTCCTTCCCTGTTTTTTTTTTAGGCTCGTTTATCTTCCTATGAATGCACGATTTCTTTTACTAGGGAATGCTGGGAAAACTTTACCCCTGCAATACTATAGCTATGAGAGGCTCTTTGGCATAATACTAGCTCATAATTGCCCCTAACCCATCATGAACGCCTTCAACCAAGTCTCTCGCAACTTCCTCAATGCAGATTTTTGGCCGAATCATCGAGGTGAGTTCCATATATGTCCTTCTTATGCCTATAGTGTTGCTATTATTGCTATCATTGCTAAGACTGCATTAGATGAATGAAGAGACTGTATGCTTGGTCATCCGGCAAAGTTTGGCCATAGGAGCCTATGACTGCTTCTAGTAGTTTTAAGTCGCGGTCCAACTCAAGATATCCTTTTAAACCAGCTAAATTAGGTTTTACAGCATCATCGTCACGACTGTGAATCACCATATCAATGATTTCACTCATGCTCTATTGTAAGAGAGTTAGTAAAAACATCGAGATGAATGTTGTCAACATTCGTCAATAATTGAAAGGGGCTGACGGCCAGGCTTGAAAACACTCTCTTTTGTCAATGCTCTAAAAGCACCAATCTCGATATCTGGGACTCTGGATTGGTGCTCAGTGCTCCCAGACTGAGCAGCCATCCTGATCTGTGCGCAAATTACTGGGCCGTCCGATAAGAGCAATTGAAAATATACCAACGTATATCACCACTGTAGTGCAATGATGTACACATTGTCTAACGCTATAGAAGGAGTTGCAGCAAAAGAGCGCCAACGTCCGAGTTATTGCCTTGCCTGTACTGCAATTAGCTGATTGATAAGAATTTACCAAGAAATGGCAAAATTTGCATACCGACGCAGCCGGAACATTGTCCCAATCCTTCTTTACTCAAAATTGGATGGTCAATTGTTCGTGGAGAGTAAGGCGGCATTTTCCCTGGTGAAAACATCTTCACGCTCTTTGCAAAAGCCCAAGACCCTAGAATGGTGCTAGATCAAGTCCAAATAGGGAAAAGAGTTACAATCTTTTGTCATAAACAACGACTGGCATCCCCCAGTACAACACCTAATGGATGAGCGCTATTATCGTAACTGGAGAAAGGTAATGACAATGTATGCCTACTTGAGAGAAGCATGGGCCGTTGAAAGTGGATGGATCACTTACGTTAAGGAGACGATGAAAAAAGTAGCTCATACGGAGCCAGTTGTGATTATACAGCGGCAGAAGACATCGCGGAAAGGCTTTAACGTGTGCCATGCTCAAAGTTCAAACACCATCTCGGTCTACGCTTTTTAATCTCCTAGCAAAAAATGGTAATGATAGTTTAAGCCTGAACAACCGCAATCCTTCGCGCAAATGTTGTCATATATGTTCTTTTATCGATTAGTTTAGTAATATAACTTTTTATAACGCATGACATGAATACCGTCTCTACTCTGTTTCTATCTTATTTAGTATACGTATGCTGTTTTCCATCAGTTTTATCTCTCATTATGATATACGTCATATCTGCTATCTCTTGACTCTTGGCTTATGTTTGTGCTCTTTCTCCAGCTTTCTTCACATTTAAATACATGTTTCGTGTTGAAAATAAAAGCAAGTTGCCTATTTAGTTCGAGATGATATCATTATGCTATATGTTGGTTACGATATATACTGTTAAACTCAAAATACTATCAAGTACAGAAAACAGTGAACGAACTACTGTACGAGGACATGTATTTTGAGCGTAATCTACATAAATTTGTAAGCATTCAAATAGCTGTCAGAGGAGCGGCCTGTGGTTCAGTAGTGGTGGTACCAAACTCTTATTTCAATGGCGATATCTGTAATAAGCTATTCTCATCCTGCAATACGTAGCAGAATTTCATTTTGAAGCTATAGAGCAACCAGTCGAACGCTTATATGTGTGAGGGCCTGAGAGTTGCACAACTTGCTTTGTTATCATGTTCATTACATTAAGATTTGGCTCGATAAGTTATTGTATGGATGACTGCGGCGGAATAAGACTATTATATTGCCTAAACGTTGAAGACTTTCTTCATAAGCGCAGATCCGAGCTTTCACAAATTTCGTATTACCACAGATTAGTTGAAGTCATGATAAAGGCTGGATCCCGAACTAATTAAGGGAAACATTTTTCGGTGAGTACTACCCGTTGAACATGCTTATCTCATCGACGCGTGATCACTACGTTCATTTGTTTTCTTTTATTTCAAATCACTACTTGAAATTAAACTAGTCATACCTAATACAGAAAATAATATAATTAAAGGACTTTCTATTCTTTAAGATTATTAGCTTTAACTCTTTCTTCTTCACTTTTGTTTACTTACATATTGTTAAAGGTTTATACTATGGTTCATATAAAGCTCCAAGAGTTGCATTATGGTCAATTGGTGTAATTTGTACCTATTGAATGGATTAGGTAGTTGGTAAGGTAACGGCTTACCAAGCCAATGTTAACTGCGTATGTGTCGGATTCGGCTTAAGATAGCGCAGTAAGCTCTGACCCCAATGTTAAGCTTGATTTACACTCAACCACAAGATCTATACTCTTCATCTTCTAAAGAGAGGAATACGTACGGGGTTGTCAGCCTGAGGCCGCGCCCAGCGATAGCTGGGCGAGCCGATAGGATGTCTCAAAAATGCCAGCCAATATATCAAAAGGTTACTTCAAGCTCTATCGAATCAAAAGCTTTTTGCCAGGTGAAACCTGGCCAATAAAAAAGCTACGACAACGGCAGGATTCGACCGACGCGGCCAAGGGCTACGGCCGTAGGACTGAGGAGCGTCAATGATGTGAGTAGAATTAGTAGTGGTAGCAATAAAATGCAAAACATCGAGGTGTAAGCAGACTAGATTCGAAAGCTATAATATTTGCCCCAGATATGTGCAGCTATCGCTGGGCGAGCCGATAGGATGTCTCAAAAATGCCAGCCAATATATCAAAAGGTTACTTCAAGCTCTATCGAATCAAAAGCTTTTTGCCAGGTGAAACCTGGCCAATAAAAAAGCTACGACAACGGCAGGATTCGAACCTGCGCGCCCAAAGGGCACCGGCTTAGCAGGCCGGCGCGTTAACCACTCCGCCACGTTGTCCTTTTTTTGAAAATTTTCAGCTGTGTGCTACATAGCGTGCGAAAAAGTATACCATGTATCTTGCTTTATACTATCATTACTAGACTTTCATTATATATAGTCAGGTATCTATCGGTAATGAGGAAAATTACCCTAAGTTTTATTTCACTTAGCGAAAGTCACCATAACGATCTTGCAATCATGAACTTCACTTTTTCAATTTCCGCCTAGGAATTCAGTGCCTAAAAAAGCACTTTTACCTTCAAAGTTATCAAAGTCTATATAAACAGTCGGCTTTTGAGAAAATGGTATAGCTTTACTATTAAAAATATTAGGTAAAATACATGTTTCGTGCAAGGAGAGAATGCAGTAATACTGTAAGTCATGGCCATGCTATTAAGCATATAATATTTATGTTGTTAACATACCACCGGATGATCAAAAGCTTACGATATTATTTTAATATTGTATGTGTGACTATTATAAGACTATCAGGTGGCCATTTTCAAGATAATAATTTTCAAATTACTTTCATATATAAATAGTTAATAGAGATATTCTTTGCAAATATCATTGGAAGGTGTTAGTATAATGACAATGCTAGAAAAAGACCGCCTCTGCTTCGTTTACAGTTTGTAAAAGCAAGTCTAACTACAATCAAGATTTATTTCGATTACAAAAAAGCATGTTTGCTCTGGAGGAGATGTAAATTGTGAATTACTTATGATCAAATCATTGCTGATTTGAATGAGTCAAAAGTGTGAAAAAAATAATCAAGTAATTATGTCAAGAAATCTGGCTCAATCAACATATGTTTTGTTGACATGCAGCAGTTCCTTACAAAAGTTTATTTTTGGACAATGGTTGATGTACTCAAATTCATGGTACGCCTTGGACAAACACTTGCACAAAAGTCATTTACTTGCACAAAAGCAGGCACTATGGCTATTACGATGCAAACGTATGACTTTTGTGCTAGACTCACTCATCGTCACTGCCAAAAAATATAAGAGTCGATTTATGCGTTGTAGCAAAATGAGAAAAGCGAGAGGCAGACTAATGTATACTTAGCTCGTAGAACAAGCGGGACATGGCAAACGCGACATGGCAAACGAGATATGACAAATGGTGATTGGGAAACGTGGGATAGGGAATATTGGTTATACCTGACACAACTGCAGTACAATTTATTAATTGCTGGTAAATACAAGACATATAAAAGGGTTGGTTTAAATATCACAGTCTAATTGGTGCACAGACTGCTGGGCATTGTCTTTATAGGGTATTTGTACTTTTTTCTTAAAGGCTAAGATGGCAAGCAAGCTCATTTCAAGCAAGCAAGGCGGCAGCAGCAGCAGCCATAGCCAAGGTCATAGCACCAACGGCACTCAATGATGAAGCACCAGAAGTGGGAGCAGTGGAACCTGAAGCAGCAGGAGCAACACCAGACTGGCTTGCACCGGCAGAGGCGGTAGCATTGGAGGAGGTGGTGCCATTAGCAGCAGCGACAGTACCTTCCTTATAGACACTAGCAAGACCATGACATTGACCAACGGGAATGACATTGTAAGCTTTCTTGAGGATAGGAAGAATACGAATAGCAGCATCGACGGTTCCAGCATAAAGATCGTGTTCAAGAGAGAGACCACCAACAGTGGCAGTGGAAGCGTTGTTGGCCCAAGCAGTAGCGTTGCCATCAATCCAAGCAGCGTCAAAACCGGCAGCTTCACTAAGCTTCCAGTCATCAGTATCATAATTCCAGATGACGGGAGTGTAACCTAGTTGCACAGCAATATCACGAACACGGTTATCGATATCACCATAGGGCTGTTAAAAGAATTAGTACATAGACAGGAAATTGTTACGCTGGTGACAACATGGACTTACAGGTCTGAAAAGCTTGGGAGAAACACCAGTGATTTCCTTGATGGCTTCCTCAGTCCATCTGAGCTCACCAACAATTTGCTCTGTGGTTTGAGAAGTCAGGTAGGAATGAGAGAAACCATGGATGGCGAGTTCGTGGCCAGCCTTGTAAGCACGTTGAACCAATTCAGGGAATTGCAAAACTTGACCACCAATGAGGAAGAGTGTAGCCTTTTGATTGATGCTATCCAAGTAATCGTAAAGCTTGGGACTAAAGGTAGTGGGACCATCATCGTAGGTGATACCCCAATCACCTTTCTTGCACTCGTAAATGTCATCAGCACGAGTGCAGCCACCAAAGGTCCAATCGCAGTAAGGGTCAGATCCAGGAGTAGGGTTAACAGGAGAGCCATTTTCCAGCTTCACAACAGGAGCTTGAGCGATCTTGGATTGGTCCAATGCAGCGACCCATTCAGGCTTGGGTACAGGTACGGATCCGGGAGCTGGATAAGTTTGCTTCCATGTATAAGTACCAGTGGGAACATAGCTTGCAGCAGCAGGTTCAGAAGAAGAAGCTGCAGCAGGTTCAGAAGTAGACGGTGCTGAAGTAGTGGTTGCCTTTTTGGAAGACGAATGGGAGGTAGTGGTGGTGTGAGTCAATGCAGGAGTGGTGGTGGTATCAGCAGCTTCGGTGGTAGTGGTAGCAGCATTGACGGCTGAAAGAGCGAAGGCGGCAATGAGGATAAGGGAGCGCATGTTGAGCTGATGAATGGGGTGATTGACTAAAGTGAGAGGGAAGGAAAGGAACAGGTTTAAAGAGATTGATGAAATCGGAGCAGATGAAATTAGTGGGTTACCAAGCCGACGATATATTTAGCTAATGGTTTCTCTCCTCCTTGGATTCCAAGGAAATGAAAGAATATTTTCTATTCAGTGGCTGCTTGACGTGCACACAATGGGCTCTGCTAACAGCGCTGTGAAACGATGAATGGAATTCCCGGAACTGAACAGAAGATCGTCTATATAGGATTAGAGCTCCGCCAGATCAAAATGTCTAATTCTAGGGCTTCGCACACGGCTACCGCAATGAGTGTGGGCTAGACTGAGCTGGTTGTTAATATCATTTGGTGAATTCACTAGGCACAGTGGTCCTTTTTAAGAGTACAGTGATAAATGGCAGGTGGTGGTTACAAAGATGATGGTTAATCATTGTGTCAAGAGAGACGAAGGTTACTAAAATTGGCCATTTCAAGTGCCATCTGTAAATGTGAGACCAGATAAAAAAAGCTTTGTGATTGCAGGCTTTCAATAGCATGTGGCTAAGCACAATATAGGAAAACGAATTTAGGTGCAGGGAAATGACTTTGAGTGCAGGACACGAATTGGAGTGCAGAGAACGAATTTATGTGCAGGTTATATTTTAAGGCATGTATTTTTGGCTAAAGTTGTAGTGTTTATGCCAATGGCTCGGTAAGGCATGTGTTTTTGGCAAAAAGTCATAGTGTTTATGCCATGGCTCGGTTGGCCTTGCACAACTCGCCTCCCAGCTCATCAACCATCTATGGGTAGCAAGTAGATTCGTAAAAAGTGTGCTGACGATTTTAATGCGGATATATGCAAAATGGCAATACAGGCAATAGAAAAAGTCGACACATTGGTAAATAGCCGACTTGAATGGATTAAAAGTAATAGAAGATAGAGAGGTGAGGATAAAGATAGCAAAGGAGTAGCAAAATGTTGGATAATGGTAACAAGGATAGAATAATGAATAAATACAAGGTATAAATAATTAATCAGGTGCCGAGTGTTTGGTGGAGAGTGTGGGGGAGCGCTAATGATGGCTCTTAGTCAAAAATGTCAATGGGAGCAAGCTTGTCAGTGTTGAACAAAAAGTCGTTGCGTTCATCCTCGGCTTCCATGAATTGCGTGGGCCAGATGACAAGGTTGCCTCTGATTTCTGATAGCACGTGATCAACCTTCTGAACTTGCTGCTTGACTTGCTCGTCTGACTTTCCGTCGGTCTCGATGAGTACTTTGCCGCGAGGATCGACTTTACCGTCCTCAATGTCACCGCCCTCAGAGACATTGGCTTTATGTTGCGAGCCATCAAGATCACTAAGATCACGCTGTCCCATAACACCCTTTTCAGTCATGTCTTTGAACTCCTTGTAGCGAGCCCAAGTGGTGACATTATCGTCAGGGACAGCCAGGAACACACGACGGTAGCAGTCGGTATTGTGATTAGCAGTGCGTTGCCAGAGATGGATGAAAAAGTCGTCGTGTAGCGGATCAACAAAGAGATCATTGTTCAAGCTTGGCAAAGGGTCTGTAATTGGATCGTCCCATTGGATGCCCTTCCAAAACTTTTCTTCGCTCTCCTTGTCGATAACCTGTCGAGAGTCCGAGCTTGTCTTATTATTGGTAGTGGTGGAGTCGCTTTGAACTTGGGAGATGATGTTCGTGTTGTCCTCACCCAAATGCGAGGTTAGGCCACCTGCAGTGGCATTGCTGGTGACTGGCGACAGGGGAGTGGTGGACGAGTCAGCAGCTTGACCATCAGCGACGGAAGACGCCATATGACTGGGTTCACTAGTGGGTACCACGCGTACGTGTTCCTTTTCGCGGTCAGACAACACAGAGTCACCAGCATTAGAAGCAGTATCGCCTGTGTGGCTAGCAGTATCGCCAGTATGGCCTGTATCATGAGAGGGACCAACGCGTTTACCAGCGCCACTGGCAAACTTGTCCTGGTCCATGTGTTCTTGCTTTTCAGCGGTCTTCTCGTTGCTGGCTTCAGCCTCACCTTCATCCCAATCGCCTTCCTTTGGAACTTTGGGCCAGTCCTCATCCAGCGCTTCGTTGTCACCGCGCTTATCGCGACTGAACTCGTCTCCAGTGCGCTGGGTTTTCAATTCACCAATATCGTGCAATTCCTGGTCTCTTTGCGCTTGAGGACTATCACTGTCGCCGTCAGACTCACTGCCGTCATCATCCCAATCATATTCTTTTTCAAATTGGTAATATTCAATATCGCCATTTTTGATCTGTTCGACTTCGAGAGCATCGACATCGACACCGAGATGTTCGCGCATGAGACGCAGACGGAGAGTATGGGCAAAATGACCCACTTTGTAGGGTTGACCAGCCATGTGTGAATCGATCATCTTGGAGTCCTTGACATAGGCTGCGACTTCTGAATCACGATTGCCTCTTTGAGAACGCTCATTGATATTAGCCGAGCCAATGATGACAATACGATCATCGACGATCATGGTCTTGGCGTGAATATAAACTTGTTCAGTGACATACTCTCCTCCAAGTCTTCCCCAATTGCGCAAACCATAGAATGTAATATAATCGTCAGGGTTGATGTTTTCAGCGCGGAGTCGACCATAGATAGAGTGCTCGCCACGACAGATGGATCTGAACTGGCAGTTCATGATCATACGAATGGACATGCCTTCCGGTTCGTCAACATTGTTCTGGAATCCTGGCACCAACGGAATAATGATGATAGCTCGCCACTTGTGACCTTCTTTCACTGCTCGAAGGATACGCTGCACCAAAGCATCACCAATCTTGTTCTCAATGACAGTGGTTCCCACAACGGTGGAAGTGACAAAGAATTGATTTTCGATATAAACGAAATGGTCAGACTCTTCAATACTCTTGACATAAGCATCATGAATGCTGTGTTCGACCTTTTCGCGATAGCCAATACTCCAACTTGAAGAGCTGCGCAAAAGTTGGACTTCACATGTTCCAGTAAAGTTGTGCTTTTCCAATTCGTAGGGCGTGAAATCAGGTTTGGGCAAAAGGTAAGGGGTGGGACGCTTGGGAGCCTTCTTGGCACGCAAAAAGTTCCATCTTTGCACGAAATGTCGAGCCACGTCTCTAGCCGGTTGACCCACCACCTGCATAGAGATGTCGTGCCAAGGCATTCTGGGGATCTTGCTTCGATCCATATTGTCCTCCTCAGGTTTATCTAAAGTGTGGAAATCTAAGATTCTGGGGTTGGAATAATCCTTGCCATGCCAGATCTGAGGGTTTTCAATGTTCTTGTCAAGTTTGGCATCACGCTCATCAACGAGTACGTGACCAGGGGTATCCCAGCGCCCGAAACACAAATCAATACCGCCGACAAAAGCTATATAGTTGTCAACGACACAAATTTTCTCGTGATGGGCCCAGAAGAACGTGGCAGTTTTGCCGGCAATACCAAGATGAGAAGGATGGCGCATGACATAGATGTTAGGAGACATGGATAGCAAGTGTTCTTTGGCATAGTGAGAATACAATGGAAGTGTAATAGATACTTCCTTGTACATGACAATAAAGATCTTGACACCTTGTTTAGCTTTACGCTGGAGAAGACGGTCCAATCTCCACTTAAAGTTGTGAGCGGCCGGTCTCTTCATGTAAAGCTCAGCAGACAGCCACCAATCATGAATGTAAATCTCTGACTTTGCGTTTGCGATGGCCTTGGCAACGTTCCAAAAGTAGTTGCGACCATCAACAATCCACTGTGCACTACAATTGTAACGAATAGGTGAAAAACTATCAAAGCGTTGATTGGGTGTACCCCAAATACATTTGGTCTGGAGTTCCTTGAGTGAGGTGATGAACTGCGATGCTTGAGCTTCCGTTTTACATCTGAGGTGCATGATTCGTTGAGAATTTTGCACTCGTATAGTGTTGGCATGTTTGTGATGGAGATCGGCTTGGAAATCGCTATCGACCAGCAGCATGTCGTAGATGATGGTCTACAAAGTAGCACTATGGTTAGAACGTAGGGTAAAAGGGCAATGGACATGGGCATGGGGGTAAGCACAACCCTATACGTACCGAATTTGGTTCCTCAACACAAGCAATGTAACTATGTCTAGTCAAAAACCACTTTGGTGTCAAACGCTTACGAAGATTTTTGACATGAATGCCGCACACGGCGGCTCTGTGGGCAGATGGGTTCTGATCACTACGTCTCTCAATCAACATGTAACCTTCCTTTCCTTGATAGCCACCCTCAGCCGCAAGTTCAATACCCAAGGCCGAGATTTCGAAAAACTTGCACAAGCGGTTAGCCTCACCTCGCAGCAAGACACAACGAGCGAGCTCGATCAAGTATTTCTCGAGAGATCGTCGTTGCTCCATTGCGAATTTGGCTTGCTGAGCCGCCGAATCATGAGTTGAGCGATTTGAACGCTGTGAACGGAACGAGAAAAATGATGTGCTGTGGTGACTGATATTCGGTCGTAGAGACTGACTAGGTTGACGAGACTGACCATTCTGGTTTTTGGCCAAATTTCTCATGGGGACATCGCTCTCGCCATCGTTAGCAGAATGATAAGACTCGCCATCTTCGTCCGAAGAAGACTGTGAGTCATCCTCCTCCTCACGATACTTTGTAAAATAAGGCAAACTGTGTTTGGGGAACTTTGGCAGTCCCTTTAGACGAGTACGAGTTGGATCATATCGGCGGTAACTGTAGTGCAGATTCAAGAAATCTCGATACTGACGGTGAATAACCCATTTCATCAAGCCATCGCCATACTCTAGTTCGATACGGAAAGACGCTTTGCTTCGGTTGAAAGGCTCTTCCGAATCGGTGATGCGGATTTTTACCTGAGACAAAATGACAGGAATGCGTTTGATATCATGCTCGTCACGTTGCATTGCCATGGCCAGCAACACGGACGGCTGAATATTGAGCAGGTTTTCAGTGATCACATCGGCGCCGGTTCTATGCTGCTTGGCTTCGCGCAAGGCCTCTGTATTGGACCGTTGCTTACCAGCCAATTGATTCTGAAACATGATAGTACTGCGTAAAGCGCCCCATTTTGAGACACCTTTTTTTGTCGCCTGATCAGCCTTGGCAGGCTTATTGCCAGATGCTTGTTGTGGCTCCTCGGGCCCCGATGATGAAGGACCAGCATTTTCGGCAGTATGAGCATCACCACCATCATTATGAGGGGTGGTGGCCTCAGCACTATGAAGCGCCTCACCATTTTGCTCTGCACGTGGAGATTTTGCGGACGGGGACGTCTGCTGAGACTGCACACTATTCCTCTTGACTGATCGACGACTGATAGACTTTTTGCGTGGAGACGATGAATTGGATTTGGTTTTACGCAAATCGCTTATACTGGTGGTATCCATATCTTCAGACCTCATATCACTATCCCAAAACGTCAAGTCTCGAGTGTTCAACTGGGGTCGCTTGCTTTTAGGCTTAACTTTCCCGGACAGCTCTTTCATTCTCTCCACCACAGACGGCCGATGCTCACCATTTTGTTTTTCATGACCACCGTTGACTTTGGTCTCGTCAGTGGCATCAGCATCCTTTGACTTTTGTTGCTCGGAGTTATTTTGTCGATCAGAAGCAGAGCTAGAAGCTGTTTCAGTTTGGTAGATTGGAGGCGGTTGTTGATTTGCTGGTGCAGAGCCATTCACCTGGTCTGGCTCTGGCAAATCGGCTGTAGCAGCCTGGCGGTCGTGATATACTGCGACCATGCACCACTAGATTATTACGGTAAAAAGTTGAGTGGAGAAAAAAGGAGGAAAGGAAAAAATTAAATGTTTCGAATCGCTTCTTGAAAGCAATTTCTTCTTTGTGCCTGACAATATCCTTAAAAGGCAAGTGTCCATCTTACAGCCCTATTACGTCATTAGCACAAGCGTGTTAACACTCAACTTTGCCCTTCAATGCATACAGCTTTTTTGAAAGTGTACGTAAACCACACAGCTTGTAAGTTTATGAACAGCAAAATCTACTGCAGTAAATGCGCATAAATTCCAACAATGTATATGTCCATGGAGGTAGCAAATCGCTGAATATTTGATTGCAGACAGTCCTGTTTTTAGGCGTTTCGAAATGGAACATGAAGAATAACTTTAATACTGGTAGCTATGTAATTGATTCTATAAACATTTTGCAAGTGTCTAGTTGGAAGGATGGATAGAAGGAATGTACAGGACGTTGTTGCCAGGCTAAGTAGCCGGGCTTCAAGTCTGAGGACTGCCTTGGCCAGCAGCGGCTAGTTTTGCAGCCTTGAATTTGGAAATCTTTTTCGGTTTACCGGATTGTTGTTGGTCATTCGAGGATGACGAAGAGTTGTTGGCTTGGTTGCTTGGTAGAGGCAAATCATCGTCATACACCTTTAGCACCAGAACATTAGCATGCATAGGGAAATGGCGACTTTTTTTCAATGGCCGATAGGCCGACTAACGTACCTGGAATTCCGGCTTGTTGGCAAAGGTGAGGCCACCCTGACTTGCAATAAGATTCTGACGTTTACGTTGATACTCGGCGGCGACCTTGGGATTAGAGTATTAGCAATGGACATAGCGATATGGGATACAGGGTAATAAGTTTACCTCTTTTTCAAGCATATTATCATCCACTTCGTCCATATCGACATCTTCCGTCTCCTTTTCAACAACAGCGCCTCTCATGACAGATGTGTCCAGCTTGGTTGGCGGTCGTGCGGTGGGGGATGTTACAGGTGGGTCACCTGACTTGTCCTGGTCCCTTTGTTGTTTGAAGCGTGACACCTTTTTCTTTGGAGCAGCGGTCACTTGCGGGATATCCCGGTCTGAAGGCATGTAAATAGTCTCCTTCATGGTGGAAGCATCTTTGATCAAATTCTGCATATCTGTGGCCACGTTCTGTGACCATTCATCCTCGTTAGCCTGTTCTGCTAAGCGTTGATCCAAAAGCTGATGGTAAATATCGGCGGGTGATCGAATGTTATACACAGGCTCAGTGGGGATGTTTGCAGCAGCTTGAGGCTCTTCGGCTTCATGAATAATGTCAGGACCCCATGAAACCTTTTTACGAGGAGATTTTATGTCGCCGTCCTGGGATTGCTGTTGTTCTTGCACTGATTTTTTGAAACGTGATACTCGTGGCTTAATGATGGGAGCCACCTTTGTCTTGCCCTTGTTCTTTGCGCTATCCGGTGCTTGTGGAGCATCCGAGGTTGTTCTCTCCTTTACGACCGACTCTAGTGGACTGGGCTCGGCTATGGTCGGTGAAGGTTGCGTAGCGTTATAATGCATTTCGTGTTGAACGCTGGGCGTTACAATGGTATCCATAGTCTCGAGTATGTCTTGGGCATCGTCGTCGGCCTCCTGTGCATCAGTTTCGTGATATGAGAAATCCTCACCATCAACCACACCGTCCATGCCATATTCCTCATCATCATCGAAATGATCAAACATGTTCTCAGCTATCTCAGTATCGTATTCATCACCGCTCAGCTGTTCATCCTCATCTTCATCCGGCTCTGCCACCTCCTGTTCTTCATCTGATAGTTCGCCTTCCTCCTCTAGCTCCAAAGCTTTCAATTTCTCAAGTAATGCTTGATCTGCGAGCTCTTCAGCTTTGGATTTAGTTTTGTTTTGCAATTTTCTTGCAGCCTCCACGGAATTCGGGGCGGTAGCAGCAGGCTCGTTAGCATCTTGATCATCGTCTGGGAGTTCTTCTCTAATCTCCATAAACGGCTCGCCTTGTTCGTTCATGCCATATTGCTCGGCTTTGAATACGCCAGGCGTAACTCCAGCTCTTGCATTGGTTTCATTTAGTTGTGTCTCAACCACTTTCAAATTCTCCTCCACGACTGTGCAATAGCGGTCAGCTTGTAATCCCCATACGCACACGTTCATACCAACAACAAACCTTTCTGCCTCCGTGCTACGATTTCTGCTGCGTGCTTGGCGGATGCTTCGGTGAACCAGTTATCGCCCAGGAGGGCAAGGACTTCATTGGTATGTACCAACTTACCAGGCATATACGCGAGTTTACCGAGAGGAACCTTTGACAAAAATCCATTCAGTCAATTATCATTATTTGTTGCCGTGCATTGCTTTTTTTTTCTCACTTACCATGATATCGTAACTCGTCTTGTCGGGCAGGGTGGACAGCAAGTCGCCCAATTGTTGGTAATCGTCGCGGTACTCTCGCCATTGGTCCACGGATGCTTCCAATTCCTTCATGTGCTCGCCAAGTCGAGCTGCAAAGCGAGCGAGCTCTTGCGGATCCAGTTCAGCCGGTTTTTGAGCCATGGCTAACGGCAATGGTTTACAATGAGGTTTATTCGGGAGTAGTTAATTTTTTTTTCCTTGTTCAATGCTTTAAAAAAGTGACTTTTGTGCGGGGATTGAAGAAGCCCAATGGTGGCATCAGCAGGCGTATTTGCCATTACAGGTGTATATCATCAAATTACCGTGCCAGCCACTCGTCCTGAACGTACTACTCACTGCACATAGTGCGTATAGAAGCAAGGCTTATGGACGCAGCAAGCATTGACTCCCAAGTACATACATTATTCTTATTTGACATACAGCTGCAGACATATCATTTGAGCGTATATGCTAGCGCTAGAGCTGTTCTGACATTATCTGAGACAAGCATCATCTGAGAAGGACATGATTTAAAAAGGACATTATCTGAGAAGGGTAAAGATGTGGAATGGTGCCACTGCAAAGTGTGGGTGTGCAACCGTTGTAAAGTAAAGGTGCAACAACTGTAAAGTGAGTGTGCAACAACGGTAAAATTTGGGTTTAGCGGGGGTGCAACAATCGTGAAAGTAGCCATAGCAGGTTGTGCGTGTGCAACATATGTGGTGTCTACCGGCTAACGGGGGAATCAACCGCCTAAGGCGGGTGCCTCTACAAGGAAAGAGACAAGCTTTTTGTGACCAATGTGGAGGACATTTACTCGAAATAGGTAGGCGGCTCCAACCGAAGATCGGGCATACAACTTTAGCACATGGATATAAAAGGTCATAAGTAGATAGAATATTTTATAATATCATAGGTACAAGAAACCAGTATAAAGAACAACTACAGAATTACAGATAAGAAGATGGTAAGAGAAAGAGGAAAAAAAAAATAAGAATGCATTGGGGAGCTAGGTAGGTAAACTGGTGGAAAATGGGCCGTAGCGATATAATGAAAAAGAGTTATTCAACAACCAATTTCACCAAGTTTCTCAACCTATAGTAGTTTTGGAGCATGGTTTTCTTTCGCATTATGTTTTTTGGCTTTTTTTTGTGAAAATCCCAATTATATAAATCACTTCTTTTTAGGTTGGCCATAAGCAGGGTTCTTGTCCTTTAGATTTTCAGGCTGGTCATTCCAGTAGGGTTGGGTTTGAGGCATATAGGATTGGTTACCATAGTAAGGCACTTGGCCAGGATATGGCTGCTGATACGATGGGTTCATGCCATAAGGTGGATATCCATTGCCAGAGCTGATCTGCTGTGGTGGCGGAGGAGCATAGCCAGCCTGCGAGTAGCTCATTTGTGGGGTAGCCTGTTCCTGTTTCTGTTGTTGTCTCTCATCAGGATACACATTGTCTTGTTGCTCTGGCTCCGGAAGAGAGCTACCGCGCCTGTCGGAAAATTCAGAGCCCTGAGAGAGAGAGGTTTGATTGTGAGGGGGACGTTCACGAACAACAGGCCACGCACCGAACAAAACACACTTACCGTGGGGTTGTCTTGCTGAGGATCAGGAGCATTGAGACAAGCCTGAATGAGATTTTTGCCCTCAGGCTTGGTGACAATAGGTTGCAACTTGACAGTGGTAAAGGTGTAGACAAGGCCAGTCTCTGAAACAACCAATAGTAAGACTTGCGTACCGGTTAAAGTGGACAACTCATAAGCCTAAAAAGACAAGAAAATAAATCCATTTGAGGTGAACAATCGGATTACATATTAGTCACTAGGCTCTGAACTTTTTTAAGGATGGAGAAACACGTATATGGCAACTGAGTTAAATCTGGTGCTGCTTGTCATTTTCCTTTTAGTACAAGGTTGGGTGGCGAGAACGAGGGCAGCGTCGAGCAAATCATGGTAGATAGACGGACGAATGAGTTGGCAGAGGCCAGTGATGTTTATTTTGGTGGGTTGGCCGAGTACGGTGGGGCTTTGAATTTTTGTCACCGTTATAGGCGGTTGGTCGGTTTTGCTGCCCCCATCATGAATATAGAAATAAAAAGGCCACCTCCTCACCGTAAAAGGGCGATGCTTGTTCTAGATCGAAATGGAAATATTTACCTTTTTCATAATGCCAGCTTTACGTTTGGAAAAGGTAATATGTCTTCTGTTCTTATCCTCAATGTATTCAATCTTGATCTTGCGTCTTCCCGAGCGTTTAGCTGGTTTATCTGAATCGTCAGAATCTTCCTCCAAACCGGTCTGATTAACCATAGTAGGGATCTGGCCTTTTCCAGCAACACCTCTTTGAGTCGTGTCTCTGAATGTGCGCTTTGGTTCGCCAGGCATTTGTGCCAGATTATTCATTTTTCTGTTAATGTCGATAGAGTGGTGAGAAAGGCAGACCTCGGCGGAGGCGCGGCAATCCAACTCAGCTGACAAATAAGGCAACAGCGAATGAGCTTCCAGCAGGTGACCCAAAATGGTTGAACTCAAATCTTTTTTGAAACTCCGGGTTATCAAATTTTATAGATATTACAACATTTTTCTCTAATCGCTTAAAACTAAATTTAGTGATGGTAAATAACCAAGATTAGTGGTGGTGGGGTATCAAGCCGGCATACAGCGGAGGTAATGACGGTCGATTAGAAGGATAATCTAATGGAGGTTCGATGGCCTGTAGTAAATATTTTAATGGAGGCAGTCGAATATGGTTTTCAGTAGGCGACATGGATCCAGAAACCGGTATTGCTGCTGAGTGGGGTTGATATAGTTTGTCTGGGGTACTAAATGGTGACGGTGGACGCGAATCCGATGTAGCTGGGCTGGATGGTTGGGAACAACTATGTTTATCATCATCCGAGATATCCTCTGATCTCTTCCGTTTACTATATGGCGAAAAAAAATAAAAATCAGGGGGATTAGCATTTAAGGATCGTCACTTGGCCGGTCAATGGGAGGCATGGACATTACCTAACTTGTATCCGATTTTCCTTGCGAATGCGAATGCGCATGCCTTGGTCGGATAAATGTCGTGTCAACAGTGTTGACTCCCCCATTCCCGGGAATAGTTTGGGAGAATACACTTGAAAAATTTCAGACAGTGTGCTGGTTAGGCGTACCACCTGGGACCTAAAAATAATGAGAAACATTAAGGTGAGCCATTGCCATACACAGCTATTGCCATACGAGGTATTATGGCCTGGATTTTACTTACCCAACGATCTCAAACAGGGTAAATCGAAGCCGAAAATGTCCTTCGACGCGTATAGATATGTCGGGGAAGATGAAGAATCCCCCGTCTACATAGCAAAAAGTCAATATAGGGGTTCAAGTCGTTGTACATAATTACAATGTTATTTACCACTGCCATCAATGTTTTTTAATTTATGAAGTGATTGAACTACTGTTCCTGCAGTTGTTCGGTGGCCATCAATTTTGTTGTTGTCTTTATCTAGATCGTCCGCGCTCTGC
Source organism: Umbelopsis isabellina (assembly GCA_016758905.1). Taxonomy (NCBI): domain Eukaryota; kingdom Fungi; phylum Mucoromycota; class Umbelopsidomycetes; order Umbelopsidales; family Umbelopsidaceae; genus Umbelopsis; species Umbelopsis isabellina. Next base: position 370,942 of record JAEPQZ010000007.1, on the reverse strand, counting down.
AGTGACGACACTAGGAAGAAAAAGGGATTCTGTAGGTAATTTCTATGCATTCATGTTAACATTGCAAATGTAAGTGACGAGAGCGGGAAATCTGGGTGGCAGGCTTACTGTTGGTCGCAGTGCGAGTCGCGGCACTGTAGCTGTACAATAGGTGGTGGATCAATAGGCCGTCTATCAACTAAAGAAATTGGTTAAATATAAGCTGGCCCAAGCCAATTTATCAACCATCGAGGCAGCTCTTTACCTTTCTCTTTAAAGCTGCAAAGCCGTGCATGAATTGGTTGTTGCCGTACAACCAGTTTATACCTAATCAATTGTGCATAAGAGACTGACAGTGCAATTGAAGGGGTTAAACTAGACATATCGTACCGATTGGGATCGTGGTATTGATTATGATTGCTCGCAAACATGATCAGTGGAGAAGATGGCCCAAGTGAACAAACGTAAAGAGGTAATGCAGATGGCCAGCAGGCAGGTTTATCACGACTAACAGCTAATTACGGTTACAAAAGAGGAAGAAAGGTGCTCAGTCAGATTGAAATTGTCTATTGTGGAAAAAAAGAAACTCGTTCGGTCATCGGCAAATGGCCGAAAATGAGCTGTTTGGGGGAGAGAGATCCGTCTTTCGGGTTTTCTTGGTTAAATTGGTAGTGGTACTTGCTCAGTTGTGTCCGATTACTTTGTAGTAAGCATATGCAATTTACCCCGACCAGGAGCCTGATTATCATTCAGCAAAAATGCCCGTGCAGTACGAGCCAATCCTGTAATAGAAAATTTCCATCTCCATGGGAGCGTTTATTTTCAGGCACCATTGGTCCACTATGCTTTTTGTAGCCACTATGCTCTTGTAGCCACTAGTTGGGTTTATTGTTCTTACCCTCGTGAATGGTTGGGATGTTTTTTTTTTGGGGAACAAACATTCAGCCCAAGCTTGGCAGTGCAGGGCAATCCAGGCTTGGTGGGTCAGGCTGTCAGCCCAGGATTGAGGAAAAATTCACGGTCGTTTCCTCCTTTCTTCCCCAACATCCATGGTGCAGGAAAAAAAAAAAGTGGACGGTTTTCCATATATGTAGTGAGCATACTTATTAAATCCGAAATATTGGATGATCCAACAACTAGGAAATCCGGTTTGCCGGGCCGCCAAACAGCTCACAATTTTTCTCATCATGCAGATGAAAATGGGGTTTCATTTCAACTCCCTTGTTCGTTTCGAAAAAAAATTATATAAAAATAAAGTATCAGCCTGCTGTACAACCTGGGGGGCAGGGTCTGTACGAACGTAGTGCTTGTACATGTATGATTGTTTGGGGTACAAAGCCATCAGATCTGGCATAAAGACTGCCAGACACTCTTAATTTTGCAAACGGTAAGCCGTAAGCACAAACTGTCCATTTTAGTTGATCTCAGTTCTCCGAACTTCTGGGTTTTGTCTGCAAAAATCCCACTAAGCCAATGTGAATATTCATGGTTGCCCGTGCCCTCATTGACTAACTCTGATTAACTAAGCTGGATCTCGATTGATCTGGATTTATTTTGTGTTAATTATTGCTAATTTTGCTTTCGAAGTTCCCGTTAGGCCTTATTTACTACAATTACATGTTGAAAAAAATAGACAAGAAATAAGTACACCAAGGTACACCCAATTACACCCAGTTACACCCAGCTACATGGTGGGCGTGGTATAAATCATGGGCCTGATAAACATGATGAGCCTGGTATAATTCATGGGCGCGGTAAACATGAAGGACTTGGTAAATATGATGAGCCTGGTAAAAATGATGGGCCTGATATACATACATAATGGGCCGGTATACATGAAGGATCTGCTATACATCACGATTCTGATATCCATCACGATTCTGATATTTTCATGCTGGTTGTAGTCGTATACTGTCGAAGCTGGGGTTTTGCACTTTGCCATACCCTTGATGATACCCCTTGTGATAATTTTGGTGATAGCCATGCTGAGACTCGTGATATAGCCTTTCATCCACTGATGCTCTCTCAAAACTGGTGAACGAGGACATGGGCTGTTGCTCCTCTTTATCAATGTCACGCTTCAATTTGAACCTTAGTGCTTGCATCGGTACCACCGCCAAGGTGATGCCGAGCTCTAGCAGATGTAAGCCGACATTGGTGAATCCACAGCCGCTGACCCACTTGGAAGCGTTGCAGATGGCCCAAATGTCGTTGCCGGGAATGAGGTCGTGGGACGCCGCGAAACAAGATCCATGCCACAAGTCTTGGGGTTGTTGGCTCTTGACATGGAATATACTCGTAGTTACAGCCCACACTATTATAAATCCTATCAGCGTGCTCCAATGAAAGAAGAATCGGTATCGATCCACGGCATTGGCCATTTTGGTGCCTGATACAAAATAGCTGATCAAAACGGCCAAACATAGCGCGAACGAGATGAACGCTACGATTCCGATCATCAATGTTGGCCATATTTCCAGAGGGCCGGGAAATAAGTTGATTGATTTTTCATAGAGTATTATTGCGATGAGGCAGGAAGTAAGGGTCATGCACGAGCATAGAAAATAGAGTCCGCGAAGTATCACTCGGGCTCGCCGTATGGTTCTTTTCGCCACACCGTCGCTATGATAGTCAGGTACCATGATGTGTAATATTGGTTTATTGTATTTTTTTTAAATGAAGAGGAGCACAAAGGAGCTCAACTGCACTGCATTAATATAATCTAAGCTAAACCATTGACGTACAATCAGCTGGCACAGCCACCCCCCGCTTTGCCACTTTAATATCTCAAGCCAGATATCAACAAAAGTAGGCTGAAGCGACGCCCCCACGCCTTGATATTTCTGGAACAAGAGAAGCAGACACGCCTCTATAAGCAGTATCCACAAATAAACTTTGGCTCAACAAAGGTGTTGTTAGGGTGATTTGGGCTTGCAAAAAACTTTTTACGGCAGGATCACGGAATATGGCTTGACAGTCCATAAGCGGATGTATTAATAGATTTGGGATATTGCTGTGAGCAATATGCCTAGTGCAATTATACGTATTGCCAATATGTTCGTTACGACTTGCATATCCCATGTGCAAGTCGTAACGAACATATTGGACATACATAATGCGTATGTATTCAGGGGCAAAAAAGGAATTTATTGGTGCCATTGAGGTGCGATTTTTTGTACAAGCAACTAATCTATTAATACAATTTTACGATGGGGGTTTCAAGCAAGTGTGATGCCATGCAATGGATGCAGTGCGGTGGGTGCAGTGTATAACTTAAATGCGAAGATCCCAATCGATCTTGGGGCCAATTTCAGGCAGAACCTCAGCAACAGTGTGCATATCCTTGTCACCTCTTCCTGACAGACAAACAACGATATCCTCATCCTTGCCCATTTTACTGGCGAGTTGATGCGCCCAGTAGATGGCGTGTGCGGATTCCAATGCGGGAATGATACCTTCAAGTTGAGTCAGTTTGCGGAAGCCAATGAGTGCTTGCGCATCGTCGCAAACAAGGTACTCAGCACGGCCAATGTCCTTCAACCAAGCGTGCTCGGGGCCGACACCAGGATAATCAAGACCAGCACAAACGGAATGGGTCTCCATGATTTGACCCTTGCTGTCTTGAAGTAGGAAGGTGCGAGTTCCGTGCAAGACACCAGGGGTACCAGCAGAGAGAGTGGCAGAGTGCTTGAGAGTATTGACACCGTCACCACCAGCTTCAACACCAATAATGCGCACTGACTTGTCCTCAATGAAAGGATGGAACATACCAATGGCATTAGAGCCACCACCAACACAAGCGACGACAGCATCAGGCAACTTGCCAACCTTCTCTTGGAGTTGGCGCTTGGATTCCTTGCCAATGACAGTCTGGAAATCACGAACAATCAAAGGGAAAGGATGAGGTCCGATAGCAGAGCCAACGAGGTAATGAGTGGTTGCTTCATTGGTGACCCAGTCTCTCATAGCTTCGTTGATGGCATCCTTCAAAGTACGAGAGCCGGATTCAACAGGAATAACTGTAGCACCAAGCATCTTCATACGGAAAACATTCAAGGATTGGCGACGGCAATCCTCAGCTCCCATATAAACATGGCACTCCAAACCAAACTTGGCACACACGGTGGCAGTGGCGACACCGTGTTGACCAGCACCAGTTTCAGCAATGATACGCTTCTTACCGATACGCTTGGCCAACAAGATTTGTCCTACAGCGTTGTTGATCTTGTGTGAACCTGTGTGATTGCAGTCCTCGCGCTTGAGCCAGATGCGAGCACCGCCAGCATCAGACGAGAGTCGGTCGGCCAAGTAAAGTTTGGAGGGTCGTGACGTATAATCATAGTATGATTCAAACTCCTTCCAGAACTCTGGATCGTTCTTAGCTTCGAGATATGCTTTTTCAAGTTGGGTCAAGCAATCGACAAGAGATTCGGGGACGTATGCTCCGCCGAATTCACCGTAACGAGTGGGCATGCTGTAGAATCCATTGGCAGTATCTTCGGTAGCGACAACAATGCCTTTTCCAGCAACATCGTTGACTTCAGGAGCATCGACGGTATCATCAACAACGGTGTCCAATTCGATTTCCTTGCGTCCGCTCACTTCAGCGGCGTATTGTTGAGCAAGTTGGGCTCCAGTGCCAGATTCGGCTTCGCGCAACAATGTAATGATCTTTGAGCCGATAACCACACCATCAGCATGTTCACCAACAGTTGTAAAGTGTTCACGGGTGCTGACACCAAAGCCGACGGCCAATGGCACATCAGTATATTTGCGAATCTTCTCAATCATAGAAGGAAGCTTTTGGTTGACCTCAGAGGATGAACCAGTAACACCCATCTTGGATACGACGTAGATGAATGAGTCAGAAATTTTTGACAGAATCTGAATGCGGTCCTCGGTAGTGGAAGGAGCAATCAATGGCACATAAGACAAGCCATGCTTGATGCAAATACCACGGAACTTGCCAGATTCTTCCGGAGGAAGATCGACAAGAATATAACCATTCACACCAGCATCCTTACAGTCCTGAACAATCTTTTCTTCACCATAGGCGAGGACAGGGTTATAGTAGCCCATAAACACAATGGGAACCTTGAGGCCCCGAGCTCTGGCTTGTTTGACCATATCCAAGCACATGGTAATATCCGTGCCATATTTCAAAGAAGCCTAAAATATATGGTTAATCACTTGGTTATTTTTTTACTCTTACTTGAGCTCTGGAACTTACGGTATTGGCATATTGAATAGTGGGACCATCGGCGAGAGGATCGGTGAAAGGGATGCCTATTGCGCAGTATTAGACATCCACTTGTTAAATTACTCAATCATAACTCTGAACACCTACCTAGTTCAATAACATCAGCTCCACCCTTCTCCAAGCCAAGAAGAATATCAACTGTCTCGTCAGGACTGGGGAAACCAGCAGTGACAAAGGCGACGAAAGCCGGGCGATCTATAAAGTGACAGGTTAGATCCACTTATCCCCTTTGCAATCCTTGCCAGCGTCAACTCGACTTACTTTGAGACTTCGCTTTTTTAAATGTTTTACGAAGTAGATCAGACATGTGGAAAAAGGTTGTTATAGAAGACAGTTGGCTAGCAGTCAAGTTCGACACTATATATCCAAGTCAGAAAACTCCGCTAGGGTACAAAAAACCGGTCGCAAGGACTTTAAAGAATGCCCGATTTTATAATACATTTATACGCGCATGTCCAAAATGCCTGTCATTTATAGCTACTTGACTAAAGATGAACAGGCGATAACACATATCCATATACGTAAACTATAACGATGCTTTATCTGATGATGTCTGTAAGGCATCTTCTACTCAATTTTTATGCCTATCGACATGCTGCTTTATGCTGTATTACAGTTGTAATACCCAAATGCTGCATTCGCCGGTCAGCAGGAGTTTGGCTACAGGCAAGCCCAATCTCCTGTCGGCCAGTGGAGTTAAAATCCTATTGCCCAGTGAGTGTCTGTCTGTCTGTCTGTCTGTCTGTCTGTCTGAAAAAGGCTATTCCCCACCTCCAACCAAGGGTCCATTGTTTAGCTCGTGTTAGTGATACTTCAGTGGATTAAATGATATGTGTATTGATATTGCGCTGTATATCAATATTGTAAATTTTATTTCCTGGTAGCATATACTCTGTCATTATATTTTATTCCTGTTAGTATGACTCGGTCTTTATTCCTGGTAGTATAACTCGGTCTTTAGGGTTTATTCCTGTTGTCATGACTCGACCTTTATGGTTTATGTTTGGTACTATGACTTGGTGTTTATGGCTAATTCCTGGTACTACGAATCGGTCTTCATGGTTTAATACTAGTGCTACGACTCGGTCTCAAGTTTTATTCCTTGCATTTTGACTCGATCTTTATATATATGTTTGTATAATAAGCAGCATGTGCGGCGGCGGCGGCGCGGGTGAGGTTCAGTGAGGGTACACTGTATATTATATCGTTTAGGTCTACGTCAATAGATTATAGCTTACGACCAGGCATAAGTGCCGGAGGTAGTTTTTCAGGAAGCTGTTCACCGTTTTGAGCAGCCTTGATAAGATGCATGGATACGGAAAACTCATCCAAACCCATGTAGCCATCGTTGTCCCAATCAGCCAATCGCCAGACTTGGGCCAGAACGTCGTTTGGTAGGCCTGATTCCATCAATACAGGTTTGATTTGACTACCACTGATCTTGCCATCACGTGGGCCAAGTTGATTGAAGACCGGAGCATAGGCACCACGATCTACCGCGGCCCACGTCCAATAATCATGAGTAGTTGTGCCGGTTTGGGAATCGTAGGTTTCAAGGCCAGCAAAAGGATTGCGTTCTTGCTCCTCCAACATTGGGTTTCCAGTTGGAAACTCGGACATCAGCCGTGGGAGATCTACAGCTAGTGCTTCATCGACACGATTAATAATATCGTCTTTCAACGGCTTGAACTTGTCCATATTATACAAGGATAGGTTTTGACGGAACTTCTCAGGATTGGGAAAGTCTCCAGCTGGCAAATGATATTTGTGTTGGATCTTGATGAATTCTTGGTCTAGATTAGCCAACAGCCTTTCTTGCTTCTTGTTCTTGCCAAACATGGCAGGCATCTCTTTTTTCAAGTGTCCGATGATTAGGGCGTGTACACGAGCTAGACGAGCTCTCTTGACGATTTCATTGATTTTACGTATGGCGGCATTTCTACGGAGTTCTCGAAGATCTTTGAGCAAGTCTTGTTGTTCAACTTCTAAAAGTTCTCGGCAGTCCTCAAAACAGTTTGGAGGTTTTTCCGTCCAGAATGAACCAAGATAGACGCGCATTACTTCGGGCGTTTGTACCACCTTACCCAACGACCACATCATAGCGCCATAACTGCGTTATGTCCGGAAAAAGTTTAAAAATTAGGTTTGCCAAAAAGTCTGCCGCGAAAGAATATTGTACTTACACTCTCATCAGCTGTTGTTGACTCACCATATCACTCTTATTCAAAACAACTCTGATTTTCTCTTCTTGTCCTCGTAACGAATTAATGGCCAATTTGAATTCATTGGAGATATCCAATTTGTGAGAGTCAAACAGAAGCAAGATGAGATCGGCACGGTTAGAAAACCATTCGATAATTTGCGTGAAATCGTAACCACGCTCTATACGCTGCTTGTCACCCGCGAGAATACCGGGTGTGTCAATAATGGTCATGTTCTCCAAGACAGGCGAATTGGTTTGCGAAACTTGGAATCTCGACAGGAACGATTGGCCAAACTTATTCAAACCTCTGTAATTCTGTCAGCCGGCCAATTCGGCTTTTTGCGAACGAATACTCCTCTGTACGTACCTGAATGGAAGTTCCTGATTGACAGCAGCTGCGTTACCAGGAATCACTCGCTCCTCATTACCATGCATGACCGCTACAAATCTATCTGTGGTTGGTTCCACACCAATATGCTCGCCTATAAGGAAAGGTAAGTAACAGCACCACAGTGACGACACCGTTCGTCACGAGTATGTACGCACCTGGATAGGCTTTGTCAAGCAAGTATCGGATGAATGTTGTTTTACCCTAAGCCATCGATTCCATGTTAACATACGCAAAGAACAGTTGTCGTATAATGACCAATTTGGTTGTGCAACTCACAGTTGAATATTGGCCAATTAGTAGAACAATGGGTTTGGCTTCGATATCGGAATTTGTCAATGGAGCAGAGTGAAACCCTGATTGAATAAACGTGTATCAATCAGTAAAGTTTGCAGCGGTGCACCGGCAAGTGGGCTGTTTGGTTATGAAAGGGCAAGTGGGGTCATACCTTCAAAGTTGTAGGTGGTCTCCAAAGGCCTTATTTTGGAGTTGTAAATTTGCTTCAGGCCATTGATGACCCTTGCATACTGATCGCCATCTTTCAGCGTTGGAGTCTGAGATCTAGAATTGCTTTTCAAAAAAGACATTAAGGAGTCTAAGAGGGAAAAGCACCTTGAGGTGCAAGACTGGTGTCTGACAAAAATGGTTGGCTAAAACGAGCAATGGGGCATGACGTAAAAGGTTTTATTGTAAGTTCATGAAAAATCTCTATAGCTTTTGAACGCGCTTGTCTACTTCTTCCATAAACACTTGCACAGAATTATTCCAACTATGCACCAGACGTTTCATGATATCGCCTAACAATGTTTGATTATCCTTTAAAAACGAGATTTTTAGTGCGTCTGCTTATGAAATGCTGGGTTAAACGAGCCTAGTTTTGCATTTTTTACCTTGGATTTGTAAAATTCGGAAAGGCAGTCATGGTCGATCAACTTCTTCTGTAGCAGTTTTTGCAGCTGTGGTTTGACCACATCTTTGCTTTGTCTCGTCTTCTTTGATAATTCTATAAAGCTATTCTTGATACCAGCATGGAACTGCTGTGCTGCCTTAGCCTGAGAACCAAGAAAGGTGATCTCGTGTTTAGCATATTGATCGGAGCCATTTAGACTGATCGGGTTCCCGCGACTTACCGCTTCACTATTTTCTGCTGTGTCTGACTTTTTTTTCTTGCTCAAGCCGATGGCTCGTTTCAAGACTTCTGACAAGATGGCACCATATACCACGCACTCGATCTCGGCCATTGTCTGGTGGAAATAATTCCAGCTTATATTATCAGCAGCTAAAGGCTCATGTGAGGTGACTGTATATTTTGTTAGTTATATCGGCTGACGAGACAGATTCGAATTTAAATGAATGTCTTACTGAAAACGTTCAGTTCTTGAATAACACGATTCAACAATTCAGTGGCCTTTACGTGTTGACTTTCATCCGAGTTTTGCAAGTGGCTTAAAGCAATGACAATATTGGCTATCATATTTGCCATAAAAATATCTTGCTCATTTACCTGGATAAATGTATAACCATCAGCGCCTTTCACCCCCAAAGTTATCGTCTTGTGCAGTAGCAGCAACTTACATCATTCTGAATGGCCTCGTTTTGTGCAGCTGCTTGGAGTTCGTTGGCAATTTGCAGATTATCGCTTTTACTATCGCATGCATTGTGCATTGTTCTCAATATAATAGATTGAAGCTTGATCCAGTTTGGCTGCGTATGACGCAAGTTAATTGGTTATACAAGTACTTTTTACTGGCAATCGCATACTATACATACATTTGTGCGTTTAGTTGGCCGAGACAACTCTTCAATAGAAACTGCGTTCTTTGAAGAACAGTCCATCATCACACCATAGTCACGATTGTCCGACAATTGTGCCAATTTCATATCTAAAACATCAAGTCAGCCACAGCTGTCGGTTATGTTACTCTGTAAAATGGCTTGCCTTCGTAAGGATACACAGATGGGTCCAAATCGGAGAAGAACTGAACACCATACTTGGCAGCAAAGGAGCTTTGAAGAGCTTCAATGCGAGCAAGATCGATGTTGAAGAGCGTGTGTTGAATGGAGTGATCTAGTCTTGCTCGGAATTCTATGAACTCTTGGATCTAGCAAGTGTATGCGCCACACAATTAGCAAAATATGCTCTTTATATATATACATAAAATGCGCATCTTACCTTGGAAAACGTGGCATATTGATAGGCTTTAACAATCATCTCTGGTGTTTCAATCTCATTGGATTTATAGATACTGCACGCCAGGGAGATCGTATCAGCCAGTTGATCAAATTGGCCAAGTGCAATCGAACGATCAGTCAGATAATGTGTCAGTGTATCATATTGGATATGCTTGACATCTAGTGTGGAAAAAATACGATGAGCAGGCTCGTACGCGCCAACGATCAGGTAGAGTCTTATTAAAAACATCTTGAACTGAAAGTTGTAGGTGCTTTTTGCGAGAGATGTTTCGAGCATGACGATGGAATGAAGAATATACGACATGTCCTGCTTCTCTCTATATTTCTTGAGCAAAATTTGACATGCAAGAACAACGTAGTCATCTCCATATTGGCGTTCCGTTTTCTCTAACGATTCCCCTTTGGAAATCAAAGCCTTGTTAATAAAAGTGCATTCGTATCGCTTTCCGTAGCTTAAAACTTACCAAAAGGTAGGGCTTTGGTATACGCTGTCCAAAGCTTTTCTACTTTACTGAAGGCTTCTTCATCAGACAGACTTTCATTAGATTTCAAGTAATGTTCTAGCTTATATATGTTGATATCCTTTTGAATGTTTTTGAGCTTGGCTGAAGTCTGTAAAACAATGTCAGCTGGATATTTTTGTTGGCGCTTCACAGACCTTTGGCAACCAACTTACTTCTTCAGAATCAAGGCGTGTTGCATCTCGAATGCTGAGTATAAATTTTGTGCCGTCTTCTGCACTGCTTATAAAGGTATCTGCATAGGGTTGTAGATCTTCGAAACAGCAAGGTTTTGTACCGAAACGTTCGAAATAGGCTTTTATGTGATCCATAGCAACGTCCAGGTCTGAAGCAATCAATCATGAGCAACTTAAACTCTGACGCAAAATATGTGTAAATCGATATAATTTTACCAATGTTGTTGTTTTCCTTCATAATTCTGGAGTCAAGCTCTAGTTCAGCCAAGAAAGGACCACGTTTCAAAATGGATGCTTCCAGTGCCGACTTTTTCAGCTTTTCTATAAGTGCATGAGCTTCTCCCAACAGCTCCTGCTCACACTCTGGCTTCTCAGAAACACGTTGGAACAAGGAATCAAAGTAGACGGTCCAACTGATCCAATCGTCCGAGCTGATTCGAAGAACTTTTTTAGACGTCTGCTGTCAACAAGTTTACACAGCAGTCAAGAAAACTCACTTTTCAAGCAAAACGCTACGACTGGTATCAAACGCTCTAGTCCACTCCCGTGCCTCGGTCATCAACTCGACATACATTTGTCGAATCTCAGGGTCAAGCAATGCCTTTTGACCAGGCTCAGAATCAAGTAGTGCTAAAGCTTCTTTCTTTTTATCCTGTCCAATAAGGATCAATAAATACAAGCGCAGCTCTTCGGTTTGTTGGACTCTGCCCTCCTCCATAGCTTTGGTCATCATGCGTTCAGCGAGAGTATATGAGAGATTGTTTGCACCGGCTTTGTGCGCCTCGCCTTGAAGAGCTAAGGACATGATGGCCCAGAACAAGTATTTGTTATTTTTGAAAGTTTTGTGCAATTTTAATGCTGCTTGTTGCTGTCCTTTCAAGTCGTTTCCTCGAACCATGGCCATAAACCAGTGATTGGCGAACTCTTCGTTGTTAGGTTGCAATTTGGCCGCTGCTTCATAGAGATGAACGATCTGGTCGTCTGTGATATAACGATAATTAGCATCATTTTTGTTTACGATTGGGCATAGCAATGGGCATAGTGAGGCACATACGTTGTCCAACCTCTTTGTAAGCCATTGTTGCAGCTTGAAGTGTTGGTTCATCGGTAGGCTGAGAAGCTTTGACTTGAGCACACAATTCAGTTGCTTCCTCTTCTTTACCGCTTCTAACAAGAGCCAACGCTTTCAAAGCCTATTTTCCAACCCGGTTAGTATTGGGACATCAGACATGCAGGACTTGGCTTGAATCAGTACCTTGACAAGAGGATAATCTGGGGTCTTTTTCAAGATTTTGTTGGCATGCTGCAAGGCTTCCTTATTATGGCCTTCGTCGATCGCCTCTGTTTGCGAATCACGAGGAAGGAAGGTGTGTCAAAAAGGTGGTTTTTGCTAGAGTTGCCTGCATTACATTGGAACAAATTTCTCACCATACAATGGTCGAAGTTTCCTGTCAGCCATACTGTGTCAGCTTCTTACTCAACTACTCGCCAAGTTTATTGATTCAAAAAAGCACTTCGAGTATTCGAGATCCAGACGTGATACTCCCGTTTGGGGCCAGTGACTGCTTTTACTGTACGCGGCTGCCGAAAGCCATCTAAATTTAATATGGATTTTCCAAACACTAATCTAAATACTGACCGAAACCGTCATTAAACCTAGCTAATAACACAAGCATGAGAATCACAAGCATGAGGCTACAGAAAGATAGCTGATTGACTTTTTTAAAGGAACGGCTATAATTTGCATGACGAGATGTTAGGGTGATTTGCTCTATCTTCAATAATGAAAAGAGCAGCTTATTTCATGAAAGCCATTCGGCTGTTGCATTACCCGATGCCTAACGCAGCTGTTGGGGTAGAACAGGTATGTGCATATTCACTCAGGAACAGAATAAATGCGGTAGCCTTATTGGCTTCCAATTATGGTCATCAACCATTGTGCATAAATGGGTCACATAAAAGTCCAAGCACGACACCGATAATCCCCTTGCTCTAAGTGAACATGAGAAAGAAAATAAACACCAGGATATGCACATGTGCTGTGTAAGCTAGCGAAATCTTTTGCCTTGTCAATAAAAACCAAGAAAATGCAGCACTGCTGATTGATAATCGTGCCTAGCATTGACAGTAGCGTAATGTTTGGCGCTCCAGTCTCAGCTGGTATATTACGACAACCTACGATTTCAAATGCCCCTTAGGCGGTATGTAACAATACTGGGCAGTTGTTACAATACCGAGCCTAAAGTATCAAAGTTCTCTTTCAGATTGCTAGCCAATGGCGATTGGTGCAGGCAGGACTGGCAATGTCGGAGTGGCAAAGCTTAAGGCTCAGGGGAGAGAAAAGTTCGTCAGCAGCATCTGACCAGTGTGGGTTTGTTGGCACTTGAAAACTTTTCATCAAAATGGCTGCAAACAGAATCTTTATTGGCCGTCTCAGCAGAGATGCGCAAAAGCGTGATGTTGAGGATCTCTTTGCAGGCGCAGGTCAAATTCGCGATGTCAACTTGAAGAACGGCTTTGGTTTCGTCGAGTTCGAGGACGACCAAGGTGCTGAAGAAGCTGTCAATAACTATAACGGCAAGGAGCTGTTGGGTGAAAGGTAAAAAGACAATTTTATTTAGACGTGATGGCTTGGCTATTGCATGATATGTTTTTAAACATATCATTGCATAACTGTTTCCATTGCTCGGAGCAAATCGTTATTGTTCCTTTCAAACTGAGTTTTTACTTATACTTTTCCATACTTAGAATTGTTGTTGAACTCGCCAAAGGAACTCGCCGTGAAAATGGTCGTGATAACCGTGGTGACAACAACCGTGATCGTAACAGACGTGAAGAAAGACGTCCTCGCCGAAATGATGGGTAATTTATCTTCAAGATCTTTTGCGTTATCAAAGCTGTCCCAATTCACCATTGTTTTTGATATTATTTACAGCCCTCGCTACGGCGTTGTAGTGGAGAATCTGGCTTCGGGTACCAGTTGGCAGGTACGCGGTCTCTCCTAAACTATATTACTTTACCTTCTTGCACCATTCGACTGTTCACGGCGGTGCAAACACGAAACAGTCTACATGTATTCTTCTGTGACTGAGCACTTGAGAAAAAAAAAGGGGGCTAATACGAAATCGACCTGACTTGGGTTGAGCCTGGAAAAGGAAAAAAAATTGGGGAATGGGAGATAGGCATATTGTCAATAATAGACGATATTGCACTAGCAATGATGCCAACCTATCACTGCTGCATCATGTCTTTTCGGGAGGGCTGCTATTGGCTCCACGCTGGTTCTATGCTTTACAATGTCTTTTCTGCTCGTAATCTCATCCTTGCTTTTCCTCCACTGTCTCTCCCATTTCATATATATCAATTTCTCAGGATCTCAAGGATTTCATGCGCAAGGCCGGAGAAGTATCTTACGCTGATGTCCGTCGCGACCGTGACAGTGAAGGGTAAATATTGGCTGAAATCAAAATGACACGGTCTTGATCACGCGTATAAATCTAACATGTTACATGTAGTGTTGTTGAATTTTCCTCTTACGATAGCATGAAGAACGCTGTCAAAGAGCTTGACGGTTCTGAGTTCAAAGGATCCCGTGTAACTATTCGTGAGGTATGGATTTGCAAAAACTCTTTTGGCCACGCGTCAATCCAAAAAAACTATGATTTCATAAAACTGACTGTTTTCTACCTCCCTTTAGCGTCGATCTGCCCCTAGATCTAACAGCCGTTCCCGTTCCCGTTCCCGCAGCCGTACTCCTCCTCGTCGCAGATATCGCTCGCGCTCTCCTCGTGACCGTCGTCGTGATGATGACCGTCGCCGTGATGACAGATCGTCCAACAAAGACAAAAGACAAAGATCCCGCTCTCGTGATGAAGATCGTCGTGCTCCTCGCGCTGAACGAGAAAGCCGACGTGACAGAGACAGTGACTAGCTTCATTTTTGAATGGTTCGTGCCATGTGGCTTCCATCATTTATTAACATGTCGATCATGCCAAAAGCATTCGCATGTGTCGAAATATATGAATCTCCAGTAAATGTTACGAATATCACGTAAAACAATAAAACCTTTTTCAAGTCTTTTAATTCCAAGCATGCAGACATCCTAGCCAAATCAATGCATTGTATGCATATAAAGTATATAGAAGGCTTGCTTGAGTAACGCAGCCAAAATAAACCAAACCCAGTTACGGACAAAAAGAGTTTGTGCAACGGTTTCTCAAGAAGCGCCTCCTCGTGTTCTCTACGAGCCAGTGTCAAAAAAGTCCGACTGACAATATAAGTAAAGATTGGGAATAGATTGAGTAGCGTACAAACCGTGCTAGTAACGTACAAATTCTCATTGTTATATGCAGGCCTGTCAAAGCCGTAAACAAATAAAGTCAGACAATCACAAACTATATCTTTGCTCAGTCTTCATTATGCAGGCAACCCACACTTCTTCTGCGCCTGTCTACCCAATTTAGAAACTCGCCGCTCCTCATCATGAACAGGTTGCAACAGCGAAAAATAGAGTCCAGGCTGTTAAGCCCAGGTGGCACCAAATATGAACTCATCCAAGCCAATACAGCCAATTCTGCAAAACTTTCAGATGGTTAACCTTTAGGTCATTCTCTTCTTCTACTTCTTTAGGGTATTTGCAAAGTCAAACCTCGCCTTCCTATTCCTTCCCTTCCCCTCTGTTTATGCAGCTGGCTCGAATTTGATCCATAGGATCTGATGACTAGAGTTCAACTCCTTCCACTCTTTATCGTTTGGTCTGTTTTGGCCTTTATTGGCCCTTGGTGTTGTGCAGCAGATGTGCTTGTTCACCCGCATGGCTTTGTCAAGGTAAACATTGGCATGAAGAATGTTTATGAACATATCAACAATGCTTAACTTTACCAATTTACAGCGAGGAACAACCATTACTACGCACAAATATACCAGCACCACCATTACCCACCATACAACTCATTCTCCAGCGGCTGTTGTCAAGGCGGTTGCTTCTGCTGATGCCGCCGTTGATGCCAAAGCAGGAGATAAAACAACCACAGAGAAAAAACATACCTCAGATAGCACGAAGGCTGTCATGTTTCAAAATGCTGCTTCTTCCACGACAGAGAAAGACGCTTCATCAACTAGCTCGCCTGATGAATCACATACCACCACTGATAAGGCTGATAAAACCAAATCGGCTGATGATGCAGCTGCCACTTCTTCAGATTCTGATACAGCTACGGACAAAGATAGCTCTACTACTACCACAGATGATCATACCAAAACAACGG
Organism: Umbelopsis isabellina; assembly: GCA_016758905.1. Classification (NCBI taxonomy): domain Eukaryota; kingdom Fungi; phylum Mucoromycota; class Umbelopsidomycetes; order Umbelopsidales; family Umbelopsidaceae; genus Umbelopsis; species Umbelopsis isabellina. The sequence goes on along the minus strand of JAEPQZ010000007.1, from coordinate 354,955 downwards.
ATTCTGCGGACCCTACTACAACTGCTGACGACAGGACCACTACTGCTGATGCTACGCAGACCACCACCACGGATGATGCAAAGTCTACCACTACAGACGATGTAAAGACCACTACAACGGACGATGCAACAACTACCACTACCACTAGTGATAAATCATCAACCACTGATTCAGCAACAGCCAGTACCATTGTTGATCAGACAACCACTACTGATCCAGCAACTACAACCACTGTCGCTACAACCACAACCACTGATGTGCCAACTACAACCACTGATGCAGCAACCACCACAACCACGGATGCAACAACTACAACCACTGATGCAGCAACTACTACCACTGATGCAGCAACTACTACCACTGATGCTACAACTACTACCACTGATGCTACAACTAAAACCACTGATGCACCAACCACCACAACCACTGATGCACCAACCACCACAACCACTGATGCACCAACCACCACAACCACGGATGCATCAACTACAGCCACTGATGCACCGACTACTACTGATGCACCAACTACAACCACTGATTCAACGGCGACTGCAAGCACTACAACCTCTGACAGTGAAACCACAACTGCTCGTACAACCACCACTGATGCTGCAACTACTACTGATGCTACTACAACCGCTGACCATACAACAGCTAGTACTACTACAGACAGTGAAACCGTCACGGCAACAACCACTGAAAGTTCTGCAACCACTACAGCTAGTGAGTCGTCAACGACTGATCAGTCTTCCACAGTTGACACAACTACAGCAGAGGCGACTACAACAGACGTTACTACCTCGGATGTTGCCAGTACAACCGACATTCCAACAACGACTACCGTGGAAGTTGGGAGTACCAGCGTGTAAGCTACTATCTAGTTATTCTACGCATCTTTGTCATCAATACTAACCATTGGCTAACTCTCATAGACCATCGCCTTATGTTACTACGACCCAGAGCGTATTAATGCCCTCTGTCATAGCAGCAACGTCGACTTATCATTACCAGACGCTTTCATGGTTGTCTCCAAGCTTTAGCATCCCTACCGAGAGTCTGCTTTCCTTTAGCGCCCCCACAGGCACTGCACCAGTTGCCTCTAGTACAGATAGCCCTCAAAGCATCCCGGCGGTGATTGCACCTAATTTGAATGCCATTATCCCAGGTATGCACATAAAGTAGTAGATCAAGTTCATCACCCCAAACCATTAATCTCATATTGATATTTTACAGATGAAGATCAATCAGTTAACCTCAGATTCAATGCCATTTCTTATGTCCAAATGGTGAATGACCCGGTTTTGACTGCCCAATTCGTCCAAGCCCTTCCATTGTTGATCTCTAGCGCTATCAATTTGACGCCAGATCAAATCATCGTTGTTTCCATTATCAGCTCCAGTGGTGTTGGTACCACACGACGAAAGGTTCGAAGAGCTGCTGTTCCTGGTATTGTTACGACGCTGGCCATTCCTAGCGACCAAGTCAGCGCTCTTCAATTGGCCATTCGTGACCCAACCAGCGCCTTGTATTCTACCAAGAACGGTCAATTAGCCGTCTTGTTGGATACCACTTTTCCTTTGACCAACAATACAGACAGTTCCTCCAGTGGTTCAGGCGTGACTGACCCTAATGCATCATCGACCAGCGGCCAAACGACTGGCAATAATGCCAGCGCTGGCCCATCTCGTGCTGTCGTTATTGGCGTCTCAGTTGGCGGAGCTACCGCTCTTTATGCCGGTATGACTGTGGTCGCTGTTCGAGCTTACAGACGCCGTAAGGCTAAGAAGGCTGAACAAATGGCTGAACAGAATGCTTTGTTTGCTCACAGTATTTCTGCGCCTATAATGAACGAAAACACCTTGGGTTTCACCCCTCAGTGGTAGTAGACGTAATACAATTTTATCAGCCCCACGCAGTTTTTGCAGCGTTGTTTAATTCGCTGTTCCTTCATAGCTGATACTAAACTTTTGCAAGATTAATAAACTGTGTACAACTTAATGTGTAATGTACGCTTGAATAAAACACTTTTATAAACACGTATGCCTGTCAAGTTGCAGACTGTCTCTGGTATATCGCTTCAAGGAAGACAAACGGATACAAAATACAGAATGGTATTCCTGAAACTTTTATGATGGTAACAGTCATCGTCATAGCAGAGCACTTATTTTGTAAGCTCCAAAAGACAATATATATATACAATATTTACAACAATCATTTGTTAGCTTGGGTATCTTTGAGCTTAATTCGGCTATTGACATCCTGAGGATGGTCGGGCCATAAGACCCTAGGCTTAAATCGAATTTGTTGTAGATCTTCATCATCATCGCTGTCACCTGCTGCCCATGGTATATCTGTGAGATCAACGTCAGTCTGGTATTTTTGCCCTCGACTGAAAATATAAAGTTAGAACAGGGGATCTCAGATGACATTTTAATTTACGACTGCGGCAAGTTACTTACAACACATAAACGAGTTTGCGTCCTTCGTCATCGTCAATTGGTAGTTTCTGAGGCGCTGGTGGTTCTTCGCACTCTGAATCAACATATACAAAATCTTCTTGCGATTGGGATGTTGGTATGACTATTCCCGGCTGCCTTTTCCTGATTGGTACAGGGCTGGCTGGTGCATCATCAGGGGAGTGTTGTCTAGGCTTGACTTGGCTTGCTTTGGACGGTATTGGCTTCTTTTGGTCCGTCCGATCTTGGCGTCGCTGTTTCATCATCTTGAGCGCTTCCGCAGCATCCAAAATATGGCCAATGCCTTCCTGTTCATCTGCTCCATGATAACCATGTTCTTCTTCGTTTTCTTCATCACTCACTCCAAAATAATCATAGCCACTTCGGAATTGCAAACAAGATTGATCGACCGAGTCTTCAATATCGGTTTGGTTACGATGATCAGTTTCATGGTTTGCCTATAACAGATTGTGTTGAGTACAGTGGCTTTGGTAACAATGATATTGCCTCTTGAATCCTATACCTGAGATTTGCGACTACCATAAGAAGGCAGGTCAAGCTCATTCATATCGGCAGAAGTGTATGAACGTCGAGTTTTTCGAGGTCTTGGGGTATCATCTGTATGCGCCTAATAATTGAGATTAATAAGCGTCAGCTAGATCATGTTGTTTCAACATTCATCTGTCACAACATACTCTGATTTCGAGCTTATGCTTTGTTGTTTTAAGCTGTGTAGTGTGAGCTATAGCGTGGGATTCCATATCCTGTGTTTCTAAAGTTGTCTTGCGCTTTCGTGATTTTGGCGGCACTGAAGTACTTCTTCCTTGTGGGACAGAGTTTGACGCTTGTTTATGGCTCGTAGACAATTCATCCGATACCACCACAGTTCTCGTACGAAGTCGCCTTATCATCGGCTGCTGCTGTACGGAAGCTTCAGATTGGTATGTAGCAACAACTCGTTCGTGGATGGTCTTATCATGATGATTAGACGGCGATTCAACACCCTGTTCGTTCTCGTCGTCTCCAACATCGCTTTCATCGCTGCCTTCTCCATCATCATTATTGTCTGGATTAAGCGAGAACAATAGGTGAGAAGACCCGGAATCAGGAGTAGAGTTATCAGAAGAAGGTTCAGGGCGGTGGTGGGAATGATAATTTGAATTGCTGAATTTTGGAACAGGAACACTGAACGTGAACTGGAAGGTATCAGTCGCTTCTGTCATGGCTGGATTGCCTCCTGCTTGACTCGATGCCATGCTATTAGACAGCGGTTACTTATGCCAATGGGCTTGCAAAAAAGTACTTTTCATCAGCGCGTCAAAAAGCAGTCACTAAATGAGTCCTCTGGAATGCTATGGCTCTGCTCAGTCTACCTGCAAAACCTTTCCAGCTATATGAAATGGCCTCTCAGGAAAAGCTACAATCACAAGTATGTAAAGCATCAGGTGTTTATTTAGTGGCTTATAATAGCAAATCATAACGAATTGCAACGCCTTTTTTGAAGTTGAAAGAGATATCTGTCATTCAGAGTGAATTAAAGTCATTACGACCATCAGCTGTAAGTAGGGCAAACGGTTTTTGTCAGTGTATACTTTGATGTTTGACTAAGAGTTGCGATAGGCCGTATATCAGAAAAAAGTTAATGGCTCCAATATCCTGTTCAAAGAGACGGACCGTAAAGCGGTCATCAACACATACGATGCCCAGAAGGATAAGCTCACCAAACAATTGAAACACACTGGCTCTAATCAGTAGAGTTGTATAAAATCTGTATATAGCGCTGTATACTACTTTTTTGATCTGAATTTCTTTCACTAATGGGTGAGGGAGAAATGACATAGAAAACATTATTTGCGATAAAACAAGTAGGTTTACAACCATTAGATGTGTACACGAAGGAAATATCACAGCACTGGAGCCAATTTTTTACGGGTGGTCACTGTGGACCCTATATGTCTCCGGGAATAAGTCAGACATGGTTGTGTCTAATCGAAGTCAGTGTAGGGTATGAAAAGAGAGCTTGATGGGCGCGCGGGTAGGGGTGTTTCATGGATTTTGGTCTTCTGGCGTTAACACATCCATCATATCTGAGGTGGATGTCACATTCTCTACTGGGTCGTGATAGTTCTCAGATTGACTAAGGACGTTGGCACCCATAGGTATCTTTGACTTTCGTCGCAATTGAGAATTGTCTTCTGAAAAAGGATGCTTTGTATTGACAAAGAATTAGAAGTGAGACTCGACATTGCTCATACTAATAAATTATGCAACTTACCATCTCTGGTTGAATTCTATCACCTCCCTCCTGTCTATATTGTGTACTGTCGACATCATTCAAATTTCCGTTCAATGGCACCGCTTGATTAATTTCACCACCGGACATGTTAGAATCGTTGTCAGTGACTGATATGTGAGCCATGTCTGGTGTTGCGCTTTTTCGTTGAACATTGGATTCTAACTGTTTCCAAAGCTGTGTTCGTCCTTCATTTCTTTTCTCATTACTATCATAGCGATGGTCAGTCATGTGCATGGTCCGGTATTACCAGGTTTTTTTCAAAGACTTCATTACTTACATTTTTTGTTTTTCATTATACTCAAGTGTGCAAGCGTCATACAATCTTGGACTAATATCTGCAAATATCTTCAAAGCATTGTATACCGAGCTATGTATGGTTCTGAAACATTGGTTGGTAAATAAAGCATGAAATAAGAGGCAACACAAACAACGCCAATAAATCTTACCTGTTCCAATGTGTCTTGGAATTTTCATAAAGAGCAGGAAACATGATCGGCATGATCACTTCTATATTATCGCCCATTAAATTGACAATATATTCATTGTTCCAAAACGCCAGTGCCCTTTCCGCTACTTGGAAATGCTGACTGGAAACACACAGAGCCAATCGTTGAAATAGTGGTTTCATAACCTTTTGAAATTCGTTTGGTTCAACCAAATCCAATATTTCCTCAATTTCATGTAAGAACATGACCTCTTTTGGACTGTTGATTTTTGGCCAATATCGCAGTAAACCATTTATGACCTGAACATCCCAGTTAGTGCATCCTTCGCAAATGAAGGTGTCTCTTCAAAAAAATTTCTCACCTCCTCCGTCAAAGCTTGATCTTTCTCTAAAAATTGTACTACGCAGTAAGCCAGCTGCGGATGATACAATGACAGTGATTTGACCTTGTGTAAAGGTATGAGGACTTTTGAAAGGAACGTTTTGTGTTCCCCTTTCAGCGGTAGCGCAAAGCCGTTGATGATGCTTCCGAGGATTTCCAGTAGCTCCGCAATACCGTTATGTCTTTCTGTTTCGTATATGAACTGGAAAAATATGTTGTTCATAGATCTTCTGATGAACGCGCGAAGGTTTAGAAATTTTCCATAAATTCGATGCAATGTAGTCTTTAGGAAGTCCCGCTCCCGTGGATCCTCGCTATCAAACAAATCAAGTAGCTGACCAAATACATTGTATCAGCAAAATTTGTCATGTTTCATACCGCTACAGTAAAAAAGGGTGTTTAAACCAACCTGGAGGATGAATTTTTGATCTATATAGCGCTTTGCAATGCTCGTATTGAAGTCTGGCGATTCAACAAATCGAAGGAAAAACTCGTAAACTAACTGCAGATGAGGCCATGCCATTTCCAATACTGGTTCATCTTCTTCTGGATCAAAGGCGTCACCAACTGGGTTAACGGGAGGTGGTATAGTTCGGAAAAGATTCAAGGAGAACTGGCATTGAGAAAGGCATGTTAGGTTTTGTCAATGACGCTAATCGCGCTCAGACCAAGTCCCAAATTTTTTTCTTCAGCTTACCATGCGAATTGCTTCTGGGTAGATTGCATCAACTATGACACCTTTGGTGGTGACAACGTAATCAATCATTTCCTGTAATGCTTGTCTTTTGATCTCCTTTCCTTTAAGCTGAGAAGACGGATCATTAAAGTCAAATATGACTTGACATTGAACCAACTTTCTTAGCAATAATTCATGCCGTTGATGTGCTGGAACCTCTGTTTAATTTTTTTCTTGGGATCAGTATTCCATTACCTGTGATAAGTCCGTCTTCCAATACATTTCGTTACACCTACCATTAAAATTTGGATATTTCTCTAGATTGATATTCTCGTGTGAGTGAAAACGCGAGCTCCTTTGCCGTCTCGGCGATTTACTGACAGGAATAGTATCCTTTGGAGTTCCTTTCAAACGATTAATAGGAGCGTTCTTGGGGACATCACCTATGCCTTTTGTCAATGACGATGACTTAAGTTTGGGTGATTGTATTGGCTTGAAAAGTCCAAGTAGGAAGAGTAAGATGATGGGAGTAATATTGTCAATAAGTTGGTTTTAGAATAAATCGAGCACCAATGCAAACCATATCCTACCGAATCAGGGTTTGGTGGTGGTGTTGTAGAAACGCGGATGGGTGGTGTAGTTGCGTGCGTTGATGATTCGCCTGTTGGTCGTTGCTGACCCGTGCTAGACGAATGCCCAGGTTGTGCATTGATAGTGGGCTGCCGTTTCTGGTCATTGTTGGTGGTGGATGGCTGTGAGGACGATGTTGACGAAGCTTTTGACCTGGAGAGCTATTGACAGAGTCATTCAAGGATTAAAAGTTAGTGTTGACCGTGACATTGGTATCAGATTACCATTCTGCTACAGTTATCTGTTGCAGGGTGGAGAAACTACACGTACAACTCCCTTAAGTCCCTTCATCATGTTACAGTGACCTCGTTATATTATGGATCCGGTTTCTGTGAATGTTTCGATTCAAATTCAATCAATCGGAACAGAAAGGGTAGTAGAATGAGCGAACTCAAGGTCAATAAGATTGATCAACCGGTTGAGTGATTCAGCAATGACGAGTATCTGAACAAAGCATAGGACTCACATTCAATGTCCGGCCAGTGATCACGTGTGCGGCTGATTTGGCAGAGGTGGTGATGGCGATTAGCAAAGCAGTGCTAAAAACCTTGGTCCAATGTTTTGGTCAGTTTCTTTATGCGGTGATATTGAGTTCCCCGCTCTCCTGACGCGCCTCACCTATTTTGTGGCCTCCGGATTTTATGCTGTGCGACAATCAAAGAAAAGGGACATCATTATGAAAAAAAAATTTCGCCCAGTACCGCAGTTAGTATTTAGGTTGCTCTGAAAATAGCAGCATAGCAACGTTTATGCCTTTCTTATGGTCGTGATCCGAAATCGTATAGCTGAGCTGCTATCATGGGACACCCGATAATCTTTATTTGTCTACTTTGCCATGAGCAAGAAAGAGGCGCAGTCCACAAAAGACAAAGGTATAAAAACAGTAGTCGCGATCAGATACCAAAATCATCCACCTCCTTCAATTTCTTATGCATCAATTATTGAACGAAACCATCAATTTCCTGGAGCGAGCCACTGAGCCAGCCGAATGGAGCTTACTTTTGGGGCCACGGATATTCGGACTGGCCAGCCGATATGTGACCAATGATGTGTTTATAGCTGGATTTATGTTCTATGTCTATTGTAAGTTTTAAGGGACTTTCAACAGGAAGATTTTGATTTTTTATGCCAAGACACCAGCTAACAAGCTATCTCTAATCGTAAATTATAGCACTGCTCCAAACTGCATTTAATCGTTTATACGAAGATGTCTCTTATTTCGTTCAAAGCTTTCTCTACGCATCCATCAGGATTGAGCACGAGGATCCTCTATTTGTGTGTATACACGAATTTTTGTCGGAAAAGGTCGCTGAATTGCCGAGGTTGCGAGTGGCAGTGGCCCGTGCGCATTGGGAAAGTGAAGATAGCGATGCCGGAGCCGAGGCTGGTGAACGACCTACAGTATCTCTTAGTCCTCGTAAGTGATCATTCCCCATATACTTTAATATTAAATTGATAGTATCTTATTGACTACTTTTAAAATTTTGCTAGCTTTGGGATCAATAAATTTTATTGACTATAGGGGTCGTCGCCTTCAAATTAAACGGGAAAAGTTGTCAGAAGGCGGCTCGAATGTTGACGAACCATTTAAAGCCTTCTTACCTCAAACTGAAATCATTGAAATTCGGTATGTACATCTTGGTTTGGTGCGTAACTGGTCTTACTCATTAATTAATTACTATATGCTCAGCATTCGCTTTGGAACGGTCAACACACTCCGACAAATTTTGGAAGAATGGAAAGATATTTACTACCGCAAAAAGTATGGAAAGGTAAGTTGGTCTCGTTTTCTAGAAAGAAAAAAGTGCTATACGAAAGCAGGTAACAAAGAACCTATGGCTGACGTTGTGTTGTCTTGTTTTGTTTTCTAGTGCATTATTCATCGCTATTGCTTGCAATGTAAGTGTGATCATATGGTATATGTGTTATGACGATCTAGTATCTAACATATGCATTTCATAGCATGGGGACATTGGGAATGTAAGAAGCAAAGCCACGATGTTTTGAGCTGTAAGCAGTACTGTTAACATACACAATCTTTCAGGGGATTCATCCATGGTCAAGGTTCCTAGACGTTTCGACACTGTTGTGATGAAGGAAGGGCAAAAAGAAGATTTATTGCAAGGTGAGTCATTGTTAACATTTCGATAAATAATTGGGGAAATAGAGCTTGTTTCTGAATTTGATACTGGCTATTACAGACATCCAGACTTTTTTGAGCAAACATGAGTGGTATGAGAAGCGTGGTATACCTTATCGACGCGGATATTTACTCCATGGTCCTCCTGGCACAGGAAAGACCTCCACCATTGAAGCTATTGCCGTAAGTCCCATTACTTTCTGCATGTTTCGAGAGCGAGACTTTTGCGATAATAATCTCACAATCATATAAAAACTTCAGGGAGAACTTCATATGAATGTATCTATTATTAGTCTATCTAACGACATGGAGGACAGTCGCTTTATGGCTAGCTTGCAATCCAAACCTCGAAACTCTATATTGCTCATTGAGGATATTGATTCAGTAAGAATTTCATCAAATGACGACAGCAAAAACAATTCTCGCGGTGGTTATTACGAGAAGGGCCTCACACTGAGTAGTGTTCTCAATGCCTTGGATGGTATCGTTGGTCAACAAGGCTCGGTAGTGTTCCTTACTTGCAACGACACCACCAAGTTACCTCCAGCTTTGCTGCGTCCTGGGCGCATAGACAAGAAACTTCACTTGGGACTTGCCGACGAATATCAAATTCGCAGCATGTTTGAGCGCTTTTTTGAAGTATCCGATGATAAAACATTGGAAAAACTAATGGAGCTTCTACCCAAAGACGAACTTGCACCTGCAGAACTACAAAACTTCTTCATGATTTATTCTCTTCAAGACGATTTGAAGCATATCTGCGACGGTGTTCCAGCGTTTCTAGAAGGAGTCAGAAAAGATCGTGAACAAGCTCGTTTACATGCTGAGCGAACCAAACAGAAGCGAGATATCTATGGTAATTTAGCTAATCCCGGTGATGCTCCGCCAACTCCGTCCACTGACGGGGAGGAGAAGGAAGAGAAAGAGGGTGAGAAAGAGAACAACAATAGACGAATCATCATTGATGTTAAAGATGATGGACAACTTTGCATGGCCTCATCTTAATTTGATATGACAATCGGTCAGCAAGGTCTTTCGGTTAGTGATGATTTATTCTACATTTCCATTACACAAGCACAACATCCTGTATACCAGGCACTCGCATACTCCATTCACACGCATATCATTACATCAAATCCCCCAAAATTCCATTTGCTGATCATCATCACAAGCTTAAGAATAAAAAAATGTACATTTCTACTTCAATTTAGCATATAGCTATCTTTGCGTGTAATTGCTGCGGGGCAAATGTTTTTACTGGTGAAATTAAACGAGATCTGTTTGAGTGGGTTTCTCGGGGACAGATTTTTCGTTGGCCGCCACCGTCCATCAACATCAATCTTTGCTTTCTTACTTTCTCCACACTCTCCTATCCTGTCCTGTCCTTATCTTCCCATTATTGCATGATATTATAGTCATATTATAAGCAGCATTGAATGCAAACAACAACACATAACCTGCCAAAGGTTCCGGAAACCAGACCACCTAATTCACATGCATCATCCAATTCAACATGGCAGCGACAGTCACCATCTGACTCATCTCAGTCATCGTCAGACCATAATCAATTACAGATACCCTCTTCAAATAGCAAGGGAGACACAAGAAACTCAAATAGTTCTTTAGAGGAAGATGAAGACGAAGTTATTATACCCGTTACAGCTGTTCGAAAACACCTAGATCATTCGCAGCCACGTATTTCATCGATAAGACGTACTTCAACTTCTGTGCACGGCGATTTTGCCAAATCGCAATCAATGGATGTGGTGCGCCAGAGAGACAATCAAATAGAAGATCATTACAGAATACAATCGACTGCCCCTCAGAATCCAACCCCTCCACCTGCGCCACGCAAACGCCGAATGTCCGGGGCGTCTGCGAAATCGATACAATCCAACCATTCTAATGTTTCGTTCTTTGGATCTGGAGGCAGTATGAATCGTCTTCCGAACATGATGAAGACTTCGCTTGGTTCTATGAAGCAATTTGTCTCGAGATCGACATCTCTATCAACAGCATCAAGATCAAGGTTTAGCTTACGGCCGTCAGACAAAAGTAATAGTCGTGGAACTTCCAATACCAGTGGTTCATCTCTAGAATCTGTTCAAGAGAACTCCCCTTACTCACCTCAACCGACCTTTAACTCTGTTTCCACACCAACGTCACGGAACTCTAGAATGTCTCAGCTAAGACGAAGAACTTCGAGCATCATTGATCTAACTACCATGTTTGCAAAACAAGGGACAAAATCGTCAGCAACCACTAATGAAGAAGGTTCATTGGAACAGTCGAACTCATCCTCGAATAATACGCCTCATGATGAGCAGGCTCGACCAGCACCAAAACTAATGGCTAATCACCAGCAACAGAATGATACCCAAAAAGCACAGGATCCTAGACAAGTGCATAATAATTATGGTGAAATTTCCAAACAAATTGACGAGTATCGCCTGGACGGTACTAATCCAGGCGGTGTAGGAACTATGCTGTTCGGAAAGGAGATTGATAACATCGATATAGAGGATATAACATCCGGAGTGCAATCAAATTTTCAGGTAGATAAAGTTGAAACAGCTATAGATAGCACTTGCAAGGTAGGATATTGGCTTTAATTTGCGTTTTGATATTTGCTCAAACAACCCATTAATGGTGTAAAATTTTGTCAGGATCTTCAAAATGTGTCGATCTCTGCCAAGCCTGTTGATGACCAGTTATTATTGACAACACCATCTTCCCCTGAGAAACAGAATGGGCGTGATCGGCGTAGTCGTGGAAGTTATAATGAATTTGGGTCCATCCTTATAACGACAACATTAACCACACTGCACAGCAAGGTCCATAGCGAATGCGACAGATTACTCGCATCCGTCATTAATCAAGGAGGTTCGATTCTTGTTCAAGAATTCCAGGCAATCATGGATGATTTAAAGAAAATGGCCAATATGATAGAAGCTGGAGAATCCAAGATGTATCTGAACGCTCGTTTAGAATCTCTAATACAGCGTTTGCATTCATCCAAAACTTCACCTAAATCCACTGGAAAGCACCAAGAAGACGTTTCTCAAATCAACACGATGGAGGTCAAGCCTTTTGTGACTGATATTAAGCATTTCAGCAATGAATGCTTGAGCCGACACTATCAATACAACGAAAAAGCCATGGTCATACCTGCCAAAGGATACTGGATTGAGGGAAACAACAGGTATACAGATGCCAGCAAAGTCAGTGATCAAAGTTTATCAAACACGGTAGATTATAAATCTTGGGAAAGGGAGCACTATGATCATGATGCAACATGGTTTAGACATCATTTTGCTGGTCAAAATTACCTTAGTGTTTGTGGAACCCCTAACGATCAATGCATACTGATCACTATCAAAGAGGAGAACGTGGAAGCAGCCACTGGGTCACACGATCAGGATGATCCTCAAGTGCAGGTTCAATATCGCGTAGTTTCAAGAAGGACTAATGTAAGCCTATGCACTTTAAAATTCGATACTCAAAGTGATGTATCAGTATCATTTAACGCGTTGATGGATATCGTACAGACCCCAGATGTCAGATGCATTATACCCGGTAAAGATGTTAAGAAACCATCTTCAGCTGGTTCAGCGTCTGCTTTACGCTTTGATGATGATCTTAGTACTATGTGGCCTAGTGTCGTGAGAGCATTGGATGATAGCTTAGATCCACATGAGCTTAAAGTCATCTCGAGCGAGAAAATTACGGCTCATGAGCTTGAGCAAAGCCTTATAGGCTTAGATGAATTAGGAGTAAGTCTGCGCTTTCTTTGTTTGCTTTCTAAAAAGGCAAAAGTTGCTAAGACAGCGTTTTGCAGATTCACACTCGATATAAATTCGGTGTATTGCTAGTAAAGCAAAATCAGACCAAAGAGGAAGAATGGTTTGCCAACTCCCATGCACCGGATTGTCTAGAACGGTTTTTGGACGTCATTGGCCATCGTGTGGAGCTGCAAGGGTATCAAGGATGGGCCGCCGGGCTGGATACTCGAAGTGGGGATTCTGGCATGTTTACTTACACCGATACGTGGAGAGATGCGGTGATAACATATCATGTATCCACACTTATACCATCCAAATCAGTGGACAAACAACACATTCAACGAAAGAGACATATTGGAAATGGTAAAAATTTTCTCGAATTCTAACATTGATAATATCCATGTCATCTGACAGTTATGGCTTGCAGATATTGTGTGCATCATTTTCGTCGATGGGCGGCAGCCTTTCAATCCTGCCGCGATTAAATCTCAGTTCTTACATGTCTTCATCGTAGTTCATGAAGAAAGGTTGAAGGACCAATACATGTGGAGGTAATGTCAAAGGACATCGTCATGGTTACTTAATATGCAGGCTTCCTAACTGTTCTTGCATGCATAAGGGTTGAGATCGTAGCGAATGAAAACGTAAGCAAGTTCGGACCTCCATTGCCTACAGGCGGGATTTTCTATGATAAAGATCAGCTTCGAGATTTTATTCATGCTAAATGTAAGCTTAAACACCTCCTTATCAATAGCTTTATCGATTGATGCAATTTTGACCCATTATTTTTCAGTGATCAATGCCGAAAATTCGGCTTTGAAGTCGCCAAAGTTTGCCCAACCCAATGCACGAGCGCGAGAGGGAATTCTTCAAAGCCACATACAGCGTGCAACCGGCGCTTTGGATAAACCTATAGGAACTAGAACTCGACGAGTGAAATCGGCTTCCACCTTATCCGATCCCAGTCGAGGTTCCAATGATGTGCAAGAGCTTCCCGGCCAATTGGAGTTCAATCTTCCTGCCAGGGCAGCATTGAGCCGGTCACGGTCTACAGTACTTTCCGAATCTGGACGTCGACGAAGCGCTCAAGAGAATGGCGTAGTGAAAGGCAAACCATGGATATCTCGTAACAAGAAAGGCAAAGGCTATGGTCATGGTCAAGGTAAAATATCGGCTTGATAGCAGAACTGCAACTTTTCCGATCACTCATTTTACGCGTACTTTGCAGGGCATAGACGTAGTCGATCTGAAGTGAGCTTACCAGTTTCAGTTAGCAATACTACTGAAAATGAGAGTTCAATGATGGATGCACATGCCTCAGGACAACAATGGGAGCGTGATGGTAAGGAAATATGACAGAGTATTGCAACAAATAATGTGCTCAGCAAGCTAAAAAAAATTAATAGGTATACGTAGCCGAGCTCACTTCCTATTCACCTCCTTACAACAATGGGGCGGTAGATTCAGTGCCTCTCCCGATCGAACCAATCCCGATGCACAACCAGGTACTGGTGGCAGGTTTCCACTAGAATAATCCGCACAAATTAAAAATAAAATGAATCGTGACCAAAAAATCTCTGAATGTCATTACTGATGCTTGGCGTTCGCATGGTGGTCTTGGGCTGTCGATAACAGGTGCTAAGCAAAGGCTTTGTGGACCCCCGAAAACCCCTGTGTCGATATCGAAATACTTAATTTTTTATTTTGCAGTTTAAGAAAGTCGAGAGGCTCAATAGAATTTCCGGCTTTTGATTCGGTAAAAATAAGACAACGAGAGTGGATCGGATGTTGTAGACAAAATAGTAAGTAGCCCATGGATTGGTTTTTGGTCATGCTTTATCAATTTTGGAGGTAACGCGTCAAGGTACAGCTGCGTTTGATAGCTTAATCGGAAGACGTAGTATATTGAATGATCATAATGTAGTATTGCATTCCGGCGTACAAGCCAGCTCGCATCAGTCTAATGGTGCTGAAGATGACAAAATGATAATAAAATTATTATCCGACAATGGCGATAAAGCACTTTGCCATGTCAGGTTGATCAAATATTAAGGGGTGTCTTAAGCTTTCATGAAACAATCAACAAAAAGAGAAAAAAATACTTTAATTGCATGCATAAGAGTGCTCGCTCCGGCTTTAGTGCTAATCAGACATGCAGCTTGACTGTAAGGGCTTGGGGTTTCTTTAGGGTTTCTAAGAAGATTTAGGCAAACGGTCGTGGACCATTAGGAAGCGCGCATATGCTTTCGTCCTATGACTTTTTCCTGCAGCTTTGAAGAGAGAGCTTTCCAAGCAACAAGACAATTGTAGCATGGAAGGTGCATTTGGACCAGATTAAAATGTTAGGCATGATGGTCATCATGGATTTTCCATGTTTGTTGTGGAGGTGGAAGGAAATTTAATATTTGGGCAAAAAAACATTTTACTAGGAATCAAACGTAAAGCATTTTGAATTATTTGTTTAATCATTATTGTCATTTTTCATTTCATTTCTCTGAGTAGTTGAATGCTGTAAAACGAAAATAACCCATGTTGGCTTGGGTTTCTTGAAAAGGGTAAATGAAAATTTGAAGTTTTGGACATGACTCTAGTGGCTGGCTTTTGGATGGCTAGCCTTTCAACATGTAGTTAGTTATCTAGTCTCACCCCCATGCTATGTCTGTAAAAGAAAAACAGCCGTGCGCTATGAGCAAAGTTTTTCCTTTTCCAAACTGTGAAACTAAAAATAATTGACATGTCATTAAGTCAAAAACAAGGAAAATCCCCATTGTTCTTTCTATTGCGCCGAGGAATGAGATAACAACCTAGCGAATGACCTGAATTTAGGCAGCAATAGGGTCTCTAACTTGAGAGAATGCAATTACCTAGTCAGTGTTATGTGCTGAGTACGTCAGTGAGTGTGTGTGGTGTTGCCAAGCGCGCAAGTTTAGAGATCACTTTTTTTTTTTTTTTTTTATACCTTACCTTCTAATCGTCATGCCTTTAGGATGAAATGCATTCATCACCTTTCATGCCTCGCACACATCACATTGCAGACCTTAACTTCCGATTACTTTTCCGTTTATTCTTTCCATTTTATTTGTTGCCTTGTATACATACATCTCTTTCGCTTTCTTTCTTCCCTTTACTTTGTTTTTCTTTCTATTAATTGGAATCTACATTAGAAATCGCTTTTTCTGCAAAAAGCTCTCTGACCCCCTTAAAAAAAACATTTCTCTCTGTTTGCCCTTCAATTCAATTCTTTGTTTTGAATAGCCACCTCTACTTGATTCCTTTTAACTTATCCTTCATTCTTACTTCTATCAACCTATCTATTAATTGATAAGATGTCCCAGCAACAAGCATCTACACAATCTCAACAGATGCCATTGAACTCCGTGTTGATGGGTTACCCAACTCGTCCGGGTAATTCCAGTCAGTTTGGACATCAGGCGAATTACAGTTATAACTCGGCCGCTGCTGCTTACTATCACGTACAGCAGCAACAGCAACAGCAACAGCAACAACAACAACAGCAGCAAGCTGCCCAATCTCCTTCACAACATCATCAAGTGGCCGCTATGAGTGCAGCGGCTGCCGCCATGTTCAACGATAATGATCAATATCCTACATATGAGGATTTCCAATGCATTGTACAAGAATATCTCGACAACTTGAGCCCAAAGAAAAGAGACAAAGCTCTAGTCGATCAACATCGCTATACATTGATTTTACAAGTACTTAAAGACCCACGCAACACTGCCATCTCGACTGCTCAATTTCGATTTTGGGTCAAGAAAATGTTTCAACTTGCGCCTACCGACACGCTTGACATTGTTTGTCACGATAATAAGCCGGTAGCTATGAGAGAACAGATATATGAGATTCTAGTCCGAGCTCATAGAGAAGCACATCATGGTGGCCGAGACAAGACATCTGCTTTGGTGAGTATAGTACACATACAAAACAAAAAATATAAGAGGTTTTTTTTTTCTCCACACTTGACCAGCACCAAAAATTCCATTCAGTAAAAATTTCCAACGTACATTCCGGACAAACAAATACTAAAATAATGTATTTTTTCATTCTTTCTCAGGTACGACGCCGCTATTCATGGATACCCAAAGAACTGATTGCACGCTTTGTACGAAATTGTCCGTTTTGTATATCCAGACGTAATAGCAGTCAGAGTCCTAGCATTGGAGCTCCAAAAACACCAAGTCCGACCAGCAGTTATCCAGAGAACAATGGAGGTGTTCCATCCTATGTATATGATGGCGGGCAGTCAAATCATCTACTACGATCAACTTTTGAAGATGACGGCTTAAGCTATAAACATTTGACCCCTGAGATGGACTTTGATTATGTACCAACTGGTCCACAGGGCAGCAATTCTTCTGTGGTAGCGGCAGCTGCTGCTGCTGCTGCTGCCAATAATTGTCCTGTGGTCAATGGTCCAGCGTCACCGTCTCAACATTATATTCCCGATCCATTTGGAAACACCAACTATTACTATGCCTCTCAGCAGCCGTCAACGCACCAAGGTTTTCAACGACAGTCATCAGCGCAACAATCTCAACCATCGCAACAGCAGACCAGTCAGTCTGATCAACCAGGTCAGCAAGGCAATAATAACCTGGCATATGCTATGGTAGAAATGGGCATGCACCCATTTGCTTCAGCCGATGGTTACTCATACCAACAGTCATATGGAATCCCTTATGCTGATATCTTGGGCATCACCAGAGTGCCACCACAAGACGAATGTTTTCAAGACTTGTCAAATGGTAGTCGACCACCGTCAACTGCCGCTGTAGCAGGAGTTGATCTTTTGTCACATCACCGGTTATTCCAGTAATCTTTCACTTCTCTGCCAAAATTTCCAGAAAACCCAATTAGCCATTTCAATCACAAATACTCACCTCACACCTTATCCTCCATATTCCTATATTGTTTGCCTCCCACTTCTTCAGCCCCCCACCAAATGGTTTCTTATTCCTCCATGCATGATTTTCAATCCTCTATAATATCTTTCACAAATGTTTTTAATTTTTTTTTCTTATCCTCTTATGCCAGCTTGTGTGTGGACTATAGCTGGACGTTTGTAGAGCAATACTAAGAATTTCTGCTGTTCTCTTTTCGGTCCTGTTTATGGAGGATATGTACTAATCTGTTTAAATTCCGTTTTTACTCTGCTATGTTCTTTCTGTTAGTATTGGTTCAGTTCTCTGCTTCTTTCTATATCTTCCTTACCTATTATGCCTTTTTTATACCTTTTCTTCATGATCTTAGAAACTTCTTCTGTGAGGTGAGCTGGAAACAGAGGTGCGGAGGGCTCGTGTAATTTTACTACTGCTTCGTTATTTGTCGAATATATCTATTGAATTACGAATGAATCATTTATTGTTATTTGATTTGATGGCATGTAATCATCTCGCCACTGACCGAACTAGAGTTATAGAATACTGTATAAGTGACTGAATGCATGCATATGGGATGCGATGAATGACGACCTACTTTGCGGTTTCAACTTCTTTGGTAAAGCGTAAGACTAAAAGTTTCCAAATTTGAGTTTTTAAATCTCTGCGTCAGTCTGCTTGGAGATCTCTTGTCCTTACACGGCTTCTACTAAAATAAGCTAGAATTATAAGATTGTATCAAGTGATTTTAAAGTTAAAATCTATCGACTTTCTATCGATTTTACTACACTAGGTTCCATGCAGTGATTTGAAAGTTTCTATTTCAATTAGCATCTGTCTTTCAATATTTCCTGTCTATTTGTTCGATATAGTATTGGCAATATGCGAAACTGATCGGTTCAGGAGTGCAGAAGCTGTTCTTAACATTTTTGACCAATGGCTATCATTCGTTGAACAGCAGTATTTCAGCAGAACAATGGAAATTTTGCTAATGGTACTGACGGTGCGGAGACTGAAAATGTATGAAGACTGCCATTTTTTTTTCTTTTTCATTTTTGGAGCAATTTGAGATCTAGGCCGAAATCACACCACTGACTTAACATGGAAACAGCAACAGTGCCTGCCATCACAACCGAGGACGACATCACTGAGGACTTCCCTCACATTAAAGCCAACCAGTGCTTGTTTCTACAGCTTCCTAGTGGCAATGTGAAACAGATCAACCTCAAGCCCGACACGTAAGTTTTGGAATGAGCACTAGATGTATGTCGCGTGCAGCCGTGGTAAGCCCGTTATTTACCCTTTTTATTAGAAAAATCTCACTCGGAAAGTTTGGTACTTTCAAGGCCAACGCATTGATTGGCCAACCCTTTGGTCTGACATACCAGATCATCAACAATCAAGGTGATATCAAGCCAGCTCGCAATATGGCTTTGGAGGACATAGAGGAGACAGAGGCAGATAATAGAGAAATTTTTGATACCAAGGATGCACAGAAGCTGACTTTTGAGGAAATTGAAAAGATGAAGCAGGACATCTCGGACGGCACCGAAAAGGAATCGGTATGGTGAATCGCGCATTGACATTTTGTAACTTTGCATATCAATGACTCATATGTTCCATCACAGGAGCTTATTCAAAAAATGATTCAATCCCATTCCTCATTTGACAAAAAGACCGAGTTCTCCAAGGCGAAATATGTGCAGAGAAAAAAAAAGAAGAAAGTGTTTATACGGGCATTGTGTGCTCCACAATCCGCGATGTTCTAACCAATTGGCCAATTTTTAGGTTCTCAAAACAGTTCACACCAACACGTCCTACACTGTATTCTGTTGCAGAGTACTTTTTTGAGCGAAACCCGGAAAAGATTGGGTATGATATAGCCTAATTGCCCTAAACTCTCAGATTTAGACATTAACCGATGTTCTGTTAGATATATGAGAGTGGATACTTTAGCTCAAGTGCTGAACCTGGCCAACATCCATGCCGAGGCAAAGTATCTGGTGGTGGATGACACACAAGGTCTTGTGCTTTCAGCTGTCGCAGAACGTATGGGCGGTTACGGAAAGATTTTGGGTATCCATGACGGTCTCAATCACAATTACGATGTGCTGAGGTATCATAATTTCTCCAAGCGAACCTTAGACTCTATTTCTACTCTACCATGGACCATGGTCGATAAGGATGAGCCTACGAGCGAGGGATATGCGGAAAAGTCTGCAGAGGAAGTAGAGGCTTTGAATGAGAGAGAGCTGATCAATTACGAGCGAAGGAAGAAGACCGTGGATCGGATACAATCGGCTAGAGATATCTTATACGAAGGTGGATTTGACGCACTGGTCATCGCTTCTCAATACTCCACCATGTCCATACTGGAGAACCTTTTACCTTATATCGCTGGATCTCGTCCCATTGTTATCTATAGTGCTCACAAAGAATTCCTGGTAGAAGCGTTCAATGAGATGAAGCTATCCAACGACTATCTCAATGTCCAATTGACCGAAAGTTGGTTGAGACAGTATCAGGTGCTGCCTGGTCGAACTCATCCCCAAATGACTACATCTGGTGGAGGTGGATACGTACTCTCAGCTATTCGTGTCCTTGATGAACCTACACAGGTGACGGAAGACGGACCGGAAGCCAAGAAGGTTAAAACCGACAATGAATAGACATACGCCAAAATGTACATTATTTTTCCATAAAAACCCTTTTTTGAAGCACAAACGCGTCTGATCTGCAAAAAAATTCAAACCGATTATTTGAGCGCGTACTTTAGCTATTACCTTCTGCCTTTTGGTGTCATGAATATTGTACATAGTGTAGAGACACCGGTGAAACGAAAAGACAGTTCGGTAAGTACTGCAAACAGCTGTGACTATAGCTATACTGATAGTTGTGAAAGTTCATAATACTCATTAGTGAATTGTACCATTTATCGGCTGCAGGCATTTCGCGTCGCTGACAATGACAACTTTCATACCCCATTACGCCCTACGCCGAGCTCCCATATACCTACAGTGTCACAGTCAGCTTATGTCGATTACACACCACGACGGCTCATTCCAACTTCTACGCCTGCACGCGGACCACACGCTCAAACGTTCATGGACTCGCCCATGATACGTAAGCAAGCTGGTGTCAGCCCTCATATCAAACACATCTCACCAGAACCTGTCATGCAGCAGGAAGAAAGAGAGATCAATATGCTGAAGTCGCAAAGAACTGGCAGTTGGTGCATAGATGATTTCGATGTCGGCCAGCATATTGGTACTGGGCAATTTGGACGAGCGTACATGGCACAGGAAAAAAAGAGCAAACATGTGGTAGCACTGAAAATACTTCAAAAGGAGGAAATACAGATGGCTCAAGTTGTCTCATATCTGAAGCGTGAAATCGAAATCCATGGTCATCTAAGGTATATTTACAATGATGGATCTCGATTGATCGGATCGCCCGTTAATCTTACGCTAATCCTGTTACAATAGACACCCAAACATCCTACGACTGTATGGCTACTTCCATGATGATCAACATGTATATATGGTTCTAGAGTACGCCTCCAATGGTGACCTTTACCAGTTGTTGAGACAGAAGAACCGTTTAAGCGAGCGACAAGCTGCTTTGGTAAGTGACATGCTCTCCAGTCATGGCTAACGCATACCGTGGCTAATACATATGTTTAGTATATTGCACAAATTGCGGCAGGATTGTTATATTTGCACAATTTAAATGTAACTCATCGAGATATAAAACCAGAGAACAGTAAGAGTCACATACATATGATAGCCAGCATACATGCATTTACCTAATGTGCTTCCTTCATCTCTAGTATTGATCGGTCGTGAAGGCGTTTTAAAACTTGCCGATTTCGGCTGGGCAGTTCACGATCCAAACCCAAAGTAAGAACCTCAATAAGCTTATCTCCTGTTGGTATCAATTTCAATTAACCTAAATCGTTGTCTCGGCAGACGACGGACGTTTTGTGGGACTTTGGATTACCTTCCTCCAGAAATGGTGGAAAGCCAGCCGCATGATCATAAGGTAGATGTCTGGTCGTTGGGTGTACTTTGCTATGAGTTGTTGGTAGGAACGCCGCCATTCGAAGACTTGGACGAAGGTTATACAGTCACTTATGAGAAGATTCTGAATGTGCAATATACATTTCCTTCCTATGTGAGCGAGCTTGCACAAAAGTTTGTACAAAAGGTAAGCCAAGGTGGGCAGCATACAACAGCATGGATGTACTTATTCAATTCTCAACCTCCCTGCAGTTACTCAAGAAAAAGCCAAATGATCGCCTACCGCTGAGCGAGATTCATCACGATCCCTGGATCCGAAAATACATGGTCAACGAACAAAATCGACTTCGATAAAGCTACACATATATACCCTTTAGCATTCCTTGTAAATTAAATAAATAGTGTTGGTTTCTTTTTTTAACTTTATTTCTTAGAGAATAGCAAGCGTGATGAGAAGGGGAACAGGCGGTAAGTTGAGTGCATAAATGAGCAAAAAAAGGTTGCGAAGCGGAGGAGAAAGTGTAAAGGATAAATTAAGGTCTTTCATGAAAGAGAAAAACACCACAGGCGAGGCTCGCTATTTACATGATAATCTGAGGTTCGGTAATGTTGTTAGAGATGCTCTTGTGGGGCAGAATGGAACCGCCATTGACGTAGATTTCATCCTTGATGGTGACATCGTCACCCAACACAGAGCTACCTTCAACGCGAGACCAGCGGCCGACACTTGAGTGCCATCCGACAATGCTGGAATGCACCCAAGCAAAGTCCTTGATAACAGCGCCTTCAAGAATGACACAACGCTGCAGACGAACACCATCGCCAATGACACAGTTGGGACCAATAACCACGTTGGGACCAATGCGACAATCCTTGCCAATCTTGGCAGTAGGATCGACCATGACATTGCCCTTGTGAACGTAATCACACGATGGGTTGGCCAATAATTCTGGCTCTTTCTTGGCCAAATGTGAGAGATACAAGCAAGTGCCGGTCAAGAAATCCTTGGGTTGACCGACGTCCATCCAGAACCCTTCCAAATCAAAGGTGTGGAGTCGACCGTCTTCGGCAATGAATGGGAATACCTCCTTTTCAATGGAAGTAGGCTTCAACTCAATGCGATCAAGCACAGATGGGTTGAGGACGTAAATACCGGCATTGATCTTATTGCTGATGAAAGTTTGAGGCTTTTCAACAAAGCGCTCAATCTTGGTGGAATTGGCGTGGTTGACGACAACACCATATTTTGAAGGATCATCGACCTTGGTGACAATGATGGTACCCTCACCTCCATGCGCTTTGTGAAAATCGGCAAGTTGCTCGAATGGGTAGTCGCAGATCACATCACTGTTCAGAACAAAGAAGCAAGAGTCATCTTTGCCAAGGATATCACGAGCAAGTGCCAAAGGACCAGCAGTGCCCAAAGGTTCTGTCTCCACAGAAAACGTGATTTTGACATCAAACTTTTCCTCATATTGCTTCAACACGGCTACCATGATCTCTGGTCGGTAGTTGACAGCCAACACGATATCGCGAACACCAGCCTAGACAAAGGCAATGGATCGTGGTTCAGCAACCTAACCTATGTCACATAAATTAACAGAAAAGTGCTACGTTACCTTGGCCAAGTTCTCAATCTGATGGAGAATCATGGGCTTGTTGGCGAATTCAACCAACGGCTTGGGAAGGGTAAGGGTGAGAGGTCTCAATCGAGTACCGAAACCTGAACGTGAATGAGGATTAGATGATTGATAAATCGACAATGCAAGCTACTGGACTGGAGAGATGACTAACCGCCAACTAAAATGAGAGCCTTCATTATAACTTATGGAACAATGAGTGGGATGAAAGAGCAAAGGTTTCTAAAGTTTAACAAACGCTTGTCTTTTTAATTGGCAGACTGGCCCCTAACTTTTTTAGACTGTATCTAAAATCTCTCCAAAAATAATAATAGAATAATATCCTGGGTCGCACGGGGAATGCTATATTACCATGGCTATTTCTCCCTTTGTTATTTGTCCATCGAATCGTTAACGAACACATACGCCAGTCATTAACCATGTCAGGGATCACATTGGCAAAAGGAAAAAAAAAAAAAACCACTTAATCAACTGGCTGGGAGATACTTCTTTTTCAATGCTGCTATTTAGTTGCGTTGTTTTACATATATGTACATATCGAATCACTGTAACCCTATCAAATCCGCCTTACATCGCTGATGATTTCATTGCGCGTAGGCGTGCTACTAGTCGTTGCAACTTGATTTGATCTGAGCAGGCAAGTTGAATATCATTTTCAGTCTTTACTATTACTACAAGGGTATAATCATCCGACACCCAAGCATCATAGTTGCTGTCAAAAGAATTTGGCTGTGGAATTTTGTTTTGCCATACGAATTGGGATCAGTGATATGAATGTGAAATGGTATCGTTATAAGCAAAGAAAAAAAAAATTCCTTGTTACCCGAGTTTGCATATTCACCATGGTCAATATGTGATTTAAGTCGGCGACACCAGCTAGATTTTTAGAATGTGGCAAGAACACCTTTATGGATTGTAGTACATCCACTAGCGCCACTGCAATAAACCGAAAAAACGTGTTATTTTTTGTGTTGGTATGTTGATCGGGTTTTACAAAAATATGTAGTGAAATCCACCCACATACCACAATACTTGGGTAACCATGCCATGTTTTTTATATCCTGCACGTGGTTGACAACCACCCGCTGACAGTGGATTGAACCGTTTGCGGATTCTGAAAACACCAGATAAAGATCATCCAACGACTGTTCCTGGTGCTCGGAGTCCGCTTGATACGTGGCACACACGTCGATCACTTGTCCCGCCTGCAATTCAACTACCTGAGTCCTCCTGGGCAAGCACTGGATTTGAGCATGTGACTCGTATCCTTGCAAAGAGACTTCGTATATCGACTCCCTATTGAATGGTATATGTCAGGTCGGAACAACACTATCGTCATGCCCTTAAAATATAATTCTCACCCTGATGTATTTCGCACATTAGCGCGTACCCAGTATATACCGTCTTCCGGATTATACCACGCTTCAGCTTGAACTTTCATGCCTTGATGTGGATCACTTGGTGGTATGACTTTAGTGTTTGGGGAATCTAACAAGGGCACTAGGCCAAACGGACGCATGTTGGCACTTTGATACTTGCGCTTCAAGTGTCTGTGTCCGCCAAACGCGTTTTGAAAATCATTTTGCACTACAAGATGCGTAGACTTTACTACCTCTCGCTTAGATGCTATCAGTGCTCGCTTCTTGCGAACACTGAGTTTATGTTGAGCTACTTGGACCTTGAGTGCATTGAGTATGTTATTGAGATTGTCTATCTCTCTATTTTGGAGATCTGCATGAACAGGAAAATAGTCGAGATGAAAGTCAGTGAGCGAATTGTAAGCTTTCAAAAAGCCGCAGTCTGTTTTGCAGCTCGCTGCTAAACAGAATAAAGCTTACCCTGCTCCATTCTCAACTATAGGTCTGCCGAGATCTTGTCTAATGAGTGGTTTGGTGCCACTAATATTTTGCGCGTACGCGGAATTCTTCTAGATTTTTTTTTTCACTTTTGTAATCAATATCAAGGAAACCATATCCTGTCGGGTTTGCGTTTGCGTTTGAGATTTGCTGCTGTCGCTGCCGCCGTCGCTGCCGCCGTCGCTGCCGTTATTGCTGATCGGCTCGGCAACATAAAAATGACATACATACATTTGTATAGCTGATCAATATGCATATGTTTAATTAAGGAAAGAATTTTTAAGCGACTCTTATGCTAGTCTTAGTTCTGAGTAGCATTCTTGAATGCCTCAAATGCTTTCTTAGCGCCTCCATTGTAAACAGATTGTTTTGCTTTTTCAACGCCGTCTTTGTAATCACTGGCTATTCCTCCCACTACCAGTAAAGCGGCAGCGTTGAGCAAAACAAAATCAAGGATGGGATTACCCACTTGAAGTTCTCCGTTCAATATCCGTTCCAGCGTGATGGCGTTCTCATGACAGTCTCCTCCCTTGACATCGGCTAGTGGATGGGTCTCCAATCCGAAATCTCTCGTAGGGTGCAGTGACTCTTTAACGATTTCACCGTTAGCGTGTAATCGCCATACCTATTAAAATAAAACACTTATTAGGACACTATTCCCTTTTCCTACCATCCTTATGCAAACCATGTCACTTACATCAGTCTCGCCAGCAGGACTGATCTGTATAATGATAAAATCGTTCAGTATTCCAGCTTACTGACCCAAACTAAAATGCAATGCAGTATTACCTCATCTAATTTCTCGGCACCACAAACCACCATGGCTTCCTTTACACCAGTCAATTTCAAAGCATTGGCCATCAGTTGGCCAATACCAGGCGAGTGTACACCAGTGACAGTTCGAGCTGGTCGAGCTGGGTTGCTCATTGGTCCGAGCAGGTTGAAGATGGTAGGGACACCAATCTCTTTGCGAACTGCAGCGACGTTCTTCATTGCTGGGTGGTATGTTTGAGAGAACAAGAAGCAGAAATTGCTTTGATCCATAATATGAGGCACTTGGTTTGGTGTAACGTTAGCGATGTGACAGCCATGAGCCTCCATCAAATCTGCCGACCCTGATTTGGAAGATGAAGCTCGGTTTCCATGCTGTGCAATGTTAGAAAATAGCTATACAGAAAGCAAAAAAAGCATCAAATGTCTACCTTGGCAACTTTTGCACCAGCGCCAGCTGCTACCAGTGAAGCTGTAGTGGAAACGTTGTATGTATCATGACCATCTCCTCCTGTGCCAACAATGTCAACCACACAGTCTTCCAAGTGCGCGTGGTCACTGTAGTGTATCTGAAGAGCAAATTCTCGCATGGTGCTAGCACATGCAGCGACGATTTCGGCATCGAGGTCTTTCTGATTCAACTTTAAGCCAATGAGAAACGCCGAGATTTGACTTGGAGTGGCATGGCCGCCCATAATGGCGTGCATGGCTAGAGCAGCCTGGTCGGGTCCAAAGGCACTAGGGTTTTGAACGAGCGTTTTGATTATTGCTTTGATGTCACCAGTGACATTGTTTGATTTGGACATGGTGAATAATGAAAGGGAAAAGAGATGGTATGGTTCCTTACAGTCGTTGGTAACATTGACTCACCTTTTTTTTGCGACAATCAGTAAAATTCAACTCCGCTACATCACTTTGTTTAATCAAAGTCACAGCCAAGTGCAAGTTTGAATCGTGCCGATATTGCTAAAACAATTAAGAAAAAAAATAAAGAGCCTGCAACGTCATGGAGAAATATATCGTGTTTTCAAATAATGTTAACTCTTGTTTGATCTGGTAAACGCAGCCAATTGACGATTTCAGCAAACGCAGCCCATCGTATCACTTCAATACAAATATACACCGTTCAGTTACTAGATGCCCCATATGACTGTACAAATATGGTATAATGTTTAGATATTGTAAAGCTTCTAAAGTTTGGTCAGCTGCAAACATAATCAAATAAGGCTTTTGTCAATGTACTGGACAATAGGCACGCTTATGTGACTTGGTTATGAAAACCCGCCTTGTTTCGTGACTGGACACGCCCAGACGATCCCATCTTTAAGGGTCCTCCAGCGCGGTAAGCACTCCTTGCATGAACTCACCGGCTTTCTGGGCACTCGATCCGCTCTTCAAGGCACATGTCAAGGTGTTCACGAAAGACATTCACGCTCTGACCCATATACCCGAGTATACTGGTAAGTTGTATTCCCCCTTTCCGAGATTTAGTGAATGTACCACACACTGGTATTCATGCCAGGGTATGGATTTTCAGACCAGTTCCCGGATCTATTCTCGTATGGCGGCCATCTTATTAACAATGTCGAGATCATGGGGCATATCGTCGGCGTTGAGCAAACTCATTCGGTTATAATTTATACTGGTATGCGTTTAAAGGATTCAATTAGCTACAGCATCCAAATTTATAATGAACTTATCAATTCGTAGTGGACGACGGGATGGGAACGATAGCATGCTGCCTCTGGACAACTGGCGGGTACAGTTCTCCAGAATTTGAGCTTGGTCATGTTGTCAGAGTGCTTGGAAAACTCAATGAATATAGGGGCACTCGCCAGCTCAATGTTCATGAAATATGTAAGTTGCGATCTTGTGATGCAATTCTCTAAAGCAAGGTTTATAACACTTTGGGAATGATTGAATAGATAGTGTGGATGACCCCAATATGGAGATCCTAAATTGGTTGCAAATCAATCGACTTTGGGGAGATGTATATAGCAAACCTTTCCAAATACCTGATGACATAAAATCTCAAGCTCCTAAGCTTGAAACCTTGCTGAAAGAGCAAAATGATGGACTTATGCCCAGTGCAGAGGACGAGGTATGCTGGTTACAGAAATAGTGGATTCATGTTGCATTCCACATAGAATTAACCTCTTGAGGGAAAAAAAGGCCGCAGAAAGAATAGAAGTTATCGATGAGAAAACTTTAAAAGAGGCTCTCCTTCAGTATTTGCAGGAAAACAATCAAGATGGAAGAGTAGAATATGATATAGTTAGGAAATCAAAAGCTGTGCAGACAATGGCACGAGATTTCCTGATAAATACAGCAGCGGCAGACCAGAACCACCATAAGAACATTACCATCACCATCCGCCAAGCCTTTGACGCACTAGTTAAAGATGGCGCACTTTATATTGTAGATAGCGAGATGGACATTTATCAGGTGGTTCAATTGGATGCCAACCTAGGGCAAATTATCATCAATGTCTTCCGTGAGCTCAATATTGACAGCGCTAACATTGACCATGGTACGTATCGGGATGAAAACAAGCTTTGAGTACAAAAAGCCATGGAGGGCTGTGGTTAAGTTTGGATGGTATGCACTGTTTAGTACTAGTTACTTATTAACTTTTGCTCGGTAGGTGGAGTCACTTTAGCGTACATTGGCGTGAAGGTGAAAGAAGATCCGAGATATGAAAAGATGACAAGGGCCAAAATATTTGAAGCACTTCAATTATTGGTGATGAATAGTATTATATATCAAGTTGGACCACAAGAATACAAGATTGTAGAATAAATAATAGCGTGTTGAATAGTAGATACTACCAAACCCAGATTGAACTGGCCTTTTTTTTTTTCCTGGACTGAGAAATTTATTTTTTGTCCGCCTGAACAGCCTTTATCGTTTCTTTCACCTTAGCCCAATCATAATGTCAACACAGCCGCTCACTCAAGTCAACGGCAAACGTATTGCATTGCCTGTCCGAGTTGAACCCAAGGTGTTCTTTGCCAATGAGCGTACATTCTTGTCATGGCTCAACTTCACCGTGGTGTTGGGTGGATTGGCCATTGGTTTGTTGAACTTTGGCGACCGAATTGGAAGAATCTCGGCTGTTTTATTCACCTTTATTGCCATGGTCGTTATGCTTTATGCTCTCTACACATTCCACTGGAGAGCCACCAAAATCCGTAACAGGGAGTCTGCTCCCTATGATGATCGAGTTGGTCCTACTGTCTTATGCATCTTTTTACTGGCTGCAGTCGTTGTCAACTTTTGGCGTAAGTTTTTATTTCCCTGGTATGATGTCTCTCAGACATTTGGCTGGTGCTAACGTATAGACAATTTCTATTCTAGTCCGTCTTTCTGACAAAAACTAAATCAAGCCTGCCTTTATTCCAAAAAACAATGATTCTTTTTTCATCATAGTTTTAACGTAGACATATTCTGTCTTGCCGCCGCCAACCTCCAATCTGTACAGCTGCTCTTTTGAGTGTCTTTCTTTCTTTGCTATTCTTTTTCATTATTGACACAAAGCATCACCTTCACTCTGAATCTCCCATAAAAAAACTTGAACCATTACAAGGGCTTTTTTATTTTTCCTTCCGTAGCAATGTATGCTTGATCTGATTAAGAAGCGGACTGTAATGTTCCTTCCACATGGCAATTTGAACTCATATCATTTGCTGGTTGAGGACGGCGGAGTTGCATACAAAAGTCCATCTAGCCGAGATAAAACTCAGTCGAACATCTTTTGACAAGCATTTTACAGAAACTGCGTAAATAAGAAGCTGGTGATAAGACTAATGGTAATGATTATGGTATAGGATTGATAGTATTCTCTCGTTCCAGATTGTAAAAAGCAAGTAGGGCAAAATTTCGCTACCCAAAATAAAATAAAAAATCAGTATGGCGTTGGTGTTTGGTGCACAAGGCAAATACCAGTTATGTGGACTTACCATCGGTACGCTCGACGTATGCTTCTGGGCTATATAGTCCCAGCGTCAATCTACTGTCAGGCATGAGTTGTCCAGCTTGTGGAATGGCGGTGGGACCTCGTTGATCATATACCAAGACTGTAAAGAATCCAACCATTAATGGGCGGGTTATATTGACAAGATCCCAAGTTGCTGAGGTGGCTGCTCCGCCTAATTCAGCAACAACAATGGTTTCCTTCTGTGGACTGATCACTGCTACTGTCAAATTGTCCGGTGGTACTGCCAATGCCTGACGATCAATACCCCATTCCATCGTGACTGTTGATGACCCGATTTTGAACAGTGGAGGATAATGTGTGTTAGGAAGTGGAGTTTTCCAGGTGATGTATGCTGGAGGTCCATTGGGGTTTATGATGACTGAGGGCATTGCAGTAGGCTGAGATGATGCTGCTGCTTCCGATTTACTGTTGACTTGCGTTGCTGCATTGTTAGAAGCAATCGTTCCCCCGTTGCTAGTGACGGTTGTTCGTGCAGGTACTGATTGTCAAGGTTTAGGCTATTGTTAGTGGGGAATTTTGCACGACTATTCATTTATCGAGATTTTACAAATACCAGCTTGAGCCGTGGATGAGACTTTGGCTTGCTGTGCCAGCACATGACAAACCCATAGTAATACGATGAATGCGTTGAGAATCACCATGAACAAGAAAGTGAAAGGCCAAAAAAAAGTTCTCAATTATGCAATTTAAAGCAATTCGCATAATGCTTAATACAACAATTAAACCAGGGGCTAAATTATCTCACAGAAAATGTGAGTGCCAGACATGAAAGGGGGGTGGTTTTTTTATTTTGTCGCCATTCTTAATTTACAATTATAATCATTGCTTCAAGTAGTGAACGCCACTCAGCTTGACTTGATGCGATTGCGCCAATCCACCAGTACTGGCAGTGAATCCAATCCACGCAGACGAGTCATCATTAAGGTAGGATCTAATGTTGATGTTGGACACTGTTAATACCGGTAGCATATTTGTTACCGTGTTCGACTGCGTGTCTCCTTCATCTGAGAAATATACCACAATGGCATTTTGCTTGATGAATAGTTGGATCCGCACATACATCCAGTCGCCGCTATTCATAGGCGGTAACTGTGAAGTATGGCCATGTGAGTATTTATGGTGGGCACTATTTGTTTCAGGCGGGAGTCGACCATGAATGCTAATGTGATTGGCAGACGGATCCGCACACCTATCAGAACTACAAGTGGAAAGGTAGTTGGCTTAATTGCGCTTGTTTCATATCAGTGAAATTTGTTTAAGCTATGCGTACCTGTCGTATGTGTCAAACTCCACAGCCAAACTGATGCATGGGAAAGTCTATGTAAGAACCGATGCATAACCATTACACTTTGATTTGCTCTCATTCTCCAATTTACCTTTTGGGTATACCACCATAGCCGAGCTCACAACCGCCTTACAGAAACAACATGATTTTTGTGAGCCTCTTTTCCAAACTAATTTTTGCCCATCCAGTATTTAGTCTCACCTCCCCCAATCGCATTCTCGGCTGAACTTTGTATGACAAATGCTAAACCATCGGCACCATTAGCAGGCCCTCCAGTATGGCTGGCTATTTTGAATGCAAAATCAACGCTTACACCGTCGTGCTCTTCGAGACTGATCTTATTGCGAAGAAACGCACTTCCACTTTGATCAGTTTCTGCTGGTGTTAGTTGGATATATTCTTGCCCCACTTCACTGGTTGTACCACAATCAGGGCTATGCAGACTTGCTGATTTTTGCAACGAGAACGCTGGCTTTGATATGGCGGGCAATGTCTTTGGGTTAGCGAGCTCTGACACGAGATCGTGGTTCACACCAGGGGTTTTTTTGAACTCTTTGCGAGATGAACGCCAATCAACGGAACCTGTTGGCAACGTCACAACGGTTTACAAGTAAATATCTATGTTTTCACACTATTGATATTTTTTTGGATAATGTGGACGGCCTTACCACTTTGTCGTCCCAAAAGCTCGCCATTAGTTGCAGTTGCTCGTTGACACAGAACTTGCAGTTCATGCTCCTCCATGATGTGGCGCTCTTCAAGCTCTTCAACACGGCCCGGTGATAGTTTCTCAAATCGCCTCTGATTAATGGTTTGCAAAACCTATATATGTCTACTAGTTAGAATGTGAATGATAAAATATTGGTATTGACGACTGTTCACCTTCTGTAATCGTGATTCAGGTATCGCTTTCCGATGAGTTAACACCACTGACCAATTGGTTGTATAGCGCCTTGTAACATCAACGACCTCTTCGCTAGAGAATGCAATGCAGTAACTCAATGTTTTACCCCATCCAGCACTGTACAGTAGCGACTATGGTGTAATTTTGCTCCGTTTAGTCGAGAACGAAAATGTCATAAGAAACTTAAATCCACTCACTTTATCAAAAGCGTTCTCGCAAGGATCACAGTGCACCCAGCGTTGCTGAGTCTGAGAAAAGATTTCAGTCCAAACATGATCTGCAAATTTATCAACTGTGAGTATTTATATGTATCTTTGCAAAGTTTCAGATCTTAAGCTTACCTGTGGTATCTAGCACATAGCGTGCATCAGAGCCAACTGCTCTACAGCAAAGAGTGAAGCACTAAACAGAAAGTCAGCCTTTCGACAACTGGATATATAGCAAACATAAGGGTTCACAAACATTTGCCCACTCGCCACATCGTCCTCGTCTTGTTTCCAATAACTTTGCCGGGTTACTGCAATGCAAGGTGTTGGTGAAATAATTACACGTTAATGATACAACAAAACCCGAGACCTACTTGTATCTAGGAAAACGTGTTGTATTATGGCACTGCTGACAATTGTATAATTCAACAGTCAAAGCGCCATGCAAGATATCATCAAACTCAGGTTTTCCATGTCCGATAGCCACCGTCTTTCCCTGCAAATGCTTACATATCAGATTGTACTCTGACGGTGGTCAAAGCGTCAAGACGTATGGAATTACCGAACAATATTCACAATATGGCTGGTCTACCCAAGAAAAGAACGATTTGAACCATTCTAATAGTTTTATAATCACAACATCTTCTAATCCCCAGTCTGGATAATTATCAAGTGCATCTTCGGCTTCTTCATATAGTTGTGCCAGGGGTACATATTCTAAAGCAAGATCCTGAACGTTCATCAGCTGCCAGTTCGTTTGTATGCAGGTATGGCAATTCGTAACTTAGCCGCCTACCAATAATTCTCTGTCCTCATAGATCAGTACTCTGTTACTCTCTCTGGCTATCTGACGCTCGAGGTTGTTGTCGGACACTGGTATCAAACTAGCTTTCGCAAGCTGATTGGCCAAGCGACGAGTGAATTGTTCTTCATTGGCAGCTACGGCTCGGTCAGCACGCTTAGCGTTGTTTCGAAATGCCAGCCATTTTGAACTCAAGTTTTCTACAATGGCGTTGATTTCAGGTTTTGACATTTGCAATAATTAGTTTGTTGTGTGCTGCCCAAATATGGCATGCACTGAGCGCAATAAAGAAAAACAAGTCCCCCTTTCTGGGCCATTTATTATTTTTATAATCTACATTTAGCTGGTTGCTTTTCACTGTTCTCTCTTTTCTACTTTCTCTTATAATGATTCCAAACACCCTGTACCGATTAATACGGACAGGCGTCGTCCATCCGTATGCAGCATATCAGACTTACAAGGTTTACGTGTCTCGAGATCCAATGGGCGCCGAGCACTGGAACATGTATTGGATGGTCATAGCGGCTTATATGGCGCTTGAGCTTGTGACAGATATTTTTCTGTCATGGTGAGTACACGCTCGTTCAACCGTGCATCTTTGGTTGTATTGATATTTTTATTATTGTGGTGTTGACCATTGTATATTTAGGCTGCCATTTTACAGCATGGCCAAGCTTTTGATCCTGATATGGTTAACAGCCTTGAAAACACAGGTACATGATACGAAATTTTTATTGAAACTGTGAATTTAGCAACAGTATATTTTTAATTAATTGCACTATGAATTGGCCAAATTTCTAAATCTTTTAACTACCATAGGGCTCGACTGTGATATTTCATGAAATCATTCATCCGCACTTGGCTGCGAATGAAACAGAAATAGATGAGGCTTTGGCTACCATACAATCTCATGCCAAGACTAGAGTGTTGTTAGTCAGCAAAAGGGCTTATAGAGGGTTAGAAAGCCTGTTAGCAGTAGGTGTTGCACAGGTGCGTGAAAAAGCCTTTATCACTTCGACAGACTGACCATTATATACTAACTATTGGTCATGTTGCGTAGAGCCATATTTTATTGGATATGTACATGAAGCAACGGCTATTTGTGGGATCAAAAAATCAACACATGATAGATTCCAGTACTGGAGTTACCAAGTACACCAGGCGACCGATCCAAGAACTACAGGAACCGTTTGCGCAGTCTCAGATGAAGAAATTCGAGGCTTCTGAACATAGGAGATTTTTAACCCCAGACCACAACCTGTCTGTTCCTAACCAAGGCTTGCCTGTACGCACGCCATCCCCTTCATCATATACACGAGAGCACACTAATTTAAGAGGACCACGCTACCGAGAGTACAGCCGAGAACAGCAGGAGAGATACAACACTAATCGGAGGTATAATAACATGTACAAAAGCGGGGACAAGGCTGCATCAGATGTATGGGTAGAGAGGTCTCGAAACAACAATGGCATATCACTTGTACCACCACGTTCGCAATCAGCAGCACCGGCACTATATTAAAGACGTTCGTTCCAACATGCTTGTATTTATCGTCCATCATTACTGTAGCCGACATTGTGCATACATAAGCCATGCTGCACAACTTGGCAATATTCTCCGGCAGGGCTGTACAGCCCTTGTATATACTTTTTGAGGAATATGTTAAAAGCCTCTATAAATTAAAAAACTTATCAAGAGCATTACTGAAAATAAAATGTATCCAGTATTATCAAGTGAGCAGCACATTAGAAAAATGAAACCAGTACGTATATATAAAGTCTGTGGTAGAGTCTATTAAAATTTATTTTTGTGTATATGCACCCACTAGGGATGTAGACTGAAAGACCAGCTTTCAAGGATATATCCTTTGGACTAACTATCTATATATATGATTTTTAGAGAGAGCTGGTTATTTATTCCCAGCTCAATTTGAAGCCCTTGAAGTAGGCATATTGATCCTTGGGACTGGCCCAGTCGCTAGTGGAGCCACCGAAAAAGGTTTCAAAGTCAATACCAGTGGTTGCAAATTTAGCATCGCGGTAGTAGAGGTTCTTCATGGAGATGATGTCCTTGCCGTTGTGAGAGACTTCGAGAGTACCGTCTTGCTTTCCGGGAGTGTTGAGTTTGACAATTTGAGTAACAGTATTCCACTGACCGGTACCCCAGTTGAAGCTACCACGGCCAAGACTGTCACCATAGTCATCATTACAGATGACTCCAGACTCAGTGCAGAAGTTGTCGACTTGCTTGTCCTTGTCGAGGTAAGCGTAGACTTCACCGGCTCCGGAGCTTCTCCACATAAAGCGAGTAGAGAAGCAGGAAGCGGCACTGTTACCACCAGAGCAGTCAGAGTGGCCACCATACAGGCCCATCAACTTACCACCCTTGTTGAAGTCAAATCCCTTAGGGAAGTAAGCATCATAGGTGAAAGTGATTTGGTCGGCAGAAGATGGGATTTCAATAGGAGTGGCATAGAAACCAACACCACCAATGGTGTTGGAGTCAGCAGGGTTCCATGAGCCAGCAGGGTAAGCAATCTTCATAACTTGCTCGCTAGAGTTGGTAGGGTTGGGAACCAAGTTCAAGTTCTGGTTGGAATCAGACTTGGCACCGGGTTGAGGATAAGCCCATTGGTTGACGTTCCATTGTGCTTTCCAGGACTTATCGTTTTCGCCATTGAAGTTATTGTAAGCCCAGCTGCTAGCCTTGCTACCGCCGCTAGGGGCGGAAGAGCTACCAGAGCTGCTAGCAGAGTGGGTGGCACTACCGCTGCTCTTAGCTGGAGCAGCGGCAACCGTGGCAGCCCAAGTGGCGATGATGGCAGTGAATGCGGCAGAGAAGTGCATCTTTGTTTGAAATGAAAGTATGGGGTGAAAAAGGAAAGTGAGTGTGAAGGGAGAGTAATGAAAGATGTATCTGAAAAGAATTTGCTTCGTAAGAGAGCCACCTTTTTATAATTGGCGACAAAGGGGTAAACAATTTGTTCCACAGAAGCAATCTGTTTTGGTTTCAGACAAAAAACATTCTAGACACAGATTAACGAAGCATCTTTTCTCGGGCTCCCAAAGTTCCCTTGTCTGACGGGTCGTATATACCAAAAGAAGTTCAGGCACTGATACTCTAGTACGCACGATCAATTTAATAAACATCAAGTCATGAAATGTGGGTTTTGTGCTACAACAGTGAAACTTGTGCTACATTGCACGTCTTGCTACTCTTCATGACTGATCCTAAGTAATCATGTATATTTTGCTGGCACAAAGGAAACGAACACCAAACCAACACCAACACCAACGATTTTTTTCGACGTGATGATTCATCATGTTCCTCAGTACCAATATTCTACTCCCTTCGCGCGGATTGAAACCAGCATCGGAAATATCATGGGTCCTGTGTAAGAAAAATTCAGGCACTCGCGAAATATGTCGCACAGTAAACGTTTTGACCAATTAATTTGTTAAAAATTTTGTTGATCCGCTTTGGTTGAACAATGGGATTTTAAGCTATCCATGATGCTATTAATGATACGTAGCACATATCTTTTTGACATGTTGCATAACATAGAGATTTTTTTTCTTCTTGCTCTTTCTTTTCTTCTTCTTAATCCCTATTTTAGCGTTAATCTTATTTAGCGTACACATGGAAACCGTGTGGCCAGGTACAACTCAGCCAACCTTAGTATTCCCCCAATTAATTTCAGACCTGAAACATAGCCATGGGCAATTGGTGAATTGAATGTCATCCGTTGCCACCAAAAAATCGCTCGAGAATGCCAAGCACAAGACATGGGACCATGGGTGCATGGCATGGTGCAAGCCAGATGCATAGCCAAGTGCATAGACATCGATTCTGAGATTATGCAATAAAGATAACTATGGGAAACACGGAAATACCTTATGAACGGTAGATGTATGTTGAGCGGCAAAAATTGTTTGGACAAAAAGTTTCATTTTCGTGAAAATTCTTACTTCTTCTGAGTATCTAACTTTGTTTCTTGTTTCTGAATGGCAGTGTATAAAACCTTCTTATAGTTATAGTTTTGTACCAGTTTCACTTCGTTGAGCATTACTATTCGCTACAATGCAAATAAACTACTGCTTACTCTGGTGTAAACTGCAAAAACTATATTCGCATAGCATATTTCGTATTTCTTTAAAAATATAATATGACGACAACTGCGGAATATTCTCGCCTCTTTAATGAAGCTACAGGCGGACATCAGGGCTGAGCGTTCTCGAGCTCCGTAGTACCCGTTGCAGCGATCTACACATCTTGATCGCCGAAGCGCTATAATTTGCTATTTTGGGTTCCAAAAATTAGTGTTTTTCCTTGTCACTTAGCCGGTATCATGAAAACTAGTCCAAGGAGTAAATTATACGAGTTGGAACATGGTCCTTATGGACATGGTAACACGGTCCAATCACATTCAACTGGTTGTCAGTTTTGACACTGATTACTTTGAGACCGGTCGGTACATCCGCCATTTGTCTGGTTTCGTTTTATTCCCTGTTCAGTATCATATCATTCGAAACAATATTGCGTTGTTACCATGCACACCAACAACAGTTTTCGGTTTGTGGGGGACCCGGATCATGCCAATAGCTCGGACGCCGAAATGACCAGCCTAAATTCATCGCACTACTTCACTCGCATCCTTTTCGAACAGTCACTTTTATTCGTCATTCCATGGTCCAAATACCACATGCGACACGTCATAGCGTACTCGAGATGTAGCTCTTTCGAGATGGAAAATTGGTGAGTTGTTGGTGCATCAATGAGACAGGGCCGCGCATTGCTTCTCGGCAGATATCAGTCCTCTAGTATAAAACACTGCACGCATATACTATCTTATCAGTGTCTCGTATTTTAAAACAACTTTGCTCTTGTTATTATCAGTATAGAGTAATCTACTTAATAAATATAATAAAAGAAGAATGAAAAGGCTTCGACGAAAGGTTTTTGATCTTTTAAGACTATAGAGCAGGTATAGAACAAGGGTAAAAGATGGAGTAGACACTTGCACAGGAAATACAAGAAGA
This sequence comes from Umbelopsis isabellina, assembly GCA_016758905.1. Taxonomy (NCBI): domain Eukaryota; kingdom Fungi; phylum Mucoromycota; class Umbelopsidomycetes; order Umbelopsidales; family Umbelopsidaceae; genus Umbelopsis; species Umbelopsis isabellina. Next base: position 316,730 of record JAEPQZ010000007.1, on the reverse strand, counting down.
CATTGTGCACTGAATACAAGAAGTTGAAATGTGAAAGCCATCTACTTTCGTGGTCTTCCAGAATGAGGATTGGTAACTCGATATTCGCAAATCAAAACAGAAATTCAAAAAAATTTCAAGCAGCCGTGGTACAGGTACATCTTATCGGAAACCAGGGAGCCATGAAGTTCGCTTATCTCTCTTTTCAGCTGCACTGTTGCCTGCCGCTGGTTCACTGTGGTTTCGAATGAGGTTCAAAAATGTGTGCAGGTATAGATGCTGCCAAGACAAAACTTTTTGCTTACCTGTCAGCCACAGCACCTCCACCCCGGAGCGGTTTGGCAATGCGACCAAAGTTCAACGCAGCCATAGCATTCTGGCTCTTTTGTGTTCTTGCTTGTTCCAGTCGTTCGCGAACAGCTTGCAACTGTGCTTCAAACCTAGTTGAACGATTTGCATTTGTTAGTATATGACTTATGCAGAGCAAGTCCTTCGTTGACAAAATACGTACTTTTGATTTTGACTAATTAATCGCTCTTGGGCATCCTGCAACAAAGTCTCCAAACTTTGAATACGTTCATTTCTTGCCGTTAGCTTTCTTTCAGCCAAAGCCACTTCTTTCTTGAGAGTAGAGTTCTGTTCAACCAATTGTTTTTGCACATTGGTCAGCTGTTCCAGATTACGCTCCAAGAACGCCATCTTCTTTTGCTGAGCCTTATTATTACTTGCGCGAAGAGCATTGTTATATTGCTCTCTAGTTTCATCTAATGAGATTTCCAACTCCACAACCTTTTCGCATCGGTTCTGAAGATCTCTCATAAGGGCTTTTTTCATAACTTCAAAATCAGCTAATTGTTGGGCCATGGATTTGCGCATCCTTTCTAAATCCTTTTCCTTCTCGCTCATTGAGCCAGTAGAAGAAGGCTTGCTTGCGATGGCCGATTGCAACTCCTCGTTTGCTCGCTTGAGATCAGACATGGCGGTGCTGAGCTTTTGATACTCTTCATTTTTACGTTCGACCTCTTTCTTGAGTTCCTCAATCTCCTTTTGTTGCAGCTCCTTCTTGGAGGCGTATTGATGCTCAAGCTTAACCTTGAGCTCAGAGATGGTCTCAGCAATGTCAGTATTGCGGTTAAAGGCTTCCTCTTCTTCAGCAATGGTCTTATCTAACAGCTCCTCATACTCCATCTCCAAAGACGTAAGTCTAGTTTCCAAGTCAGTGCGCTTGGATTCCAATCCTTCCTTATCCTCACTTAAATTCTTGATGAGATTTTCATGTTGTTCAAGCATGGATTTGGAATCGGAAAGCTCTTTACGAAGTTGAGCAATATCTTCCAACGAGATAGGGCCCGAAGACTTTTCTAGATCAAATTTGTACAAGGCATCGCGGATTTGTTTTTCTTTCTCAGAAATCTCGCCCTGTTACAGACATTAATTAGGAATTACGTATAAGCATCAGAATGTCACCGCCTGTCCAACTTACCGATGGATCAAAACCAGCCATCATTTCAGCCATTTTATCTGCTTTTCGTTTTATTTTTTCCTCATCAACATTGACTTTTTGTGCTGATCGCATGGCAGTCAAACTTTTCTTGAGTTCTTCAAGCTCAGCCTGAAGTTCTTGATTGGTCTCTCTCAGAGATTCCACTGTAATGGCACTCTCCTTGCTCTCATAAGAAATCTTTTGTAATTGATGTTTAACATCATTAAGCTCGCTGGACATGGCTTGGTTCTCTGTTGTAAGGTTCTTGTCCTGGTCTTTGAGGTAGTTGAGCTCCTCTGTAATGGTTGCCACCAACTTTTCCCCATTAGCCAGGTCAGTTTCCTGTTGGACGTACAAAACAAATTTTAGCAATCGTTTATAATTAGAAAATCTGTTCGCATTCTTTCTGTACCTTTTCGGCAATTTGATCCATGAGCTCATTCTCCCTTCGCAAAAATTCTTCTCTTTCATCTTTTTCCAAAACTAATGCTGGTGTGGCCGGTCGGGAATCATCGCTAACGATGGGCTTGAATGCAGGCGCTGTGGCTTGCTGCGGTACGGCTTGTGGTAAGTCGTTCTTAGCAGCCCGCTCCATGGTGACCCAGCTGGCTTCGGGAACTTGGCCACCCTGGCGCCAGATGCCAATTTCCCCTTCAAGTGCTGAGATATATTGCTGATAAGTAACGGCTTCGGCTTTAACCCTCTTAAGAAGAGCTTTGAGCTCGGCAGGCGAAAGATCCACATTGACTTTGGCTTTGTTTTTGATGGTCTTTGCTCGAATACCAAAGCGCAGAGTACTCAAAGTTTCTTGTTCGTTATAAGATGATGGTGAACAATTGATGATCAAGGTAGTTCTAGAATTTCCTCCCAAAGATTCTTGCAGAATACGAGTCAATTTACTATCACGATACGGAATATGGCTTGACTATAGTAGTTTTAAACCCATAACATTAGCCTTAAATGCAGATTGGTGCCAGTGAATGCGTGTAGTACAATAATTTACCTTGCCATCTGTAAGATTGTTAATGACCATTCCCAAAGCGGTAAGGGACTTGTTGATTTTCTTGGCTTCTTCCAAGGTCTGACCAGATGCACCAGTCTTGCCAACCTTTTCTGAACCAGCCAAATCCACCAAATACAATTTACCGGATTTTGCCGCTCCCGTGTCCAAATTCTTCTGGGTGATGGTAATCTGAACAATGGAATGCGATCGAGAACTCTCGGCGTTCATGTCTAGTAACAACGGGTTAGACAGCCGCCAACAACAGAAAACCAACGCCTGTCAAGATACTTGCTTGTGTAGGCTACCACTCTGGCATTTCCTCCGCGTCGCATGACCTCGAATACCTCTTCGGTAGACGCAACATAGACTTCCAAAAGTCCTTTTACATAAACGCCTTTCAACTTATCTTCATGGATAGGTAGATTATCCTGTGAAGCTGTAATTTTCTCATGTGATTAATTATGCGATACGTGGCGTTGAAGGTGTTGTAACATGCTAACACAATCATGATAATGTCATTGTACTTACGATTGAGCAAATCGCGAACTTTCTCCATATAAATTTCCATGTAAGAAACCTTGACGGTGAATTCCATGTTGGCCGGAGCCATCAAGATACTTTGGAAAATTTGTTCGACGATACGTGGGATAATACCCTTATTCCGTTCATCATCGATATCGGAGCCCTAATAAAAATTCGCGAAAAGCTGCATGAATGGACCAGAACAAACATATCTCTCATCTTTTAGAAAACAAATATTTACCATCATTGTGAACGTTTTACCAGAACCGGTTTGACCGTAAGCAAACACTGTGCCGTTATAGCCGGCCACAACATCTTTTGCAAGAAGAAGAACGAGATCAGCACGAAATTTTCCAAAAAAAAAATAAAAATCCACCACCATAGACCCAATCAAATCCATAATGTGTATCCATTATTTCCCCAGTCCTCACCATCTACAATTGACTTGATTGAATATTCGAAAATTTCTTGTTGCTCTGTTTCCATGCCAAAGACTTTATCAAAGGCGAACATATCTTGAGTTTCTCTGCCCTGAGTGAAGAAATTAGACTCAAACCAAAAAATCGGTATTGTACAGGTCGGGGAGCTAGCAAGCGAATCACACGAACCTTGAGTTGCACGGAAACGCCATCTGTGACATCCACGATGGGTACACCGCCCTCCCTCAATTCAATTGAATTTTGTGGTCGAAAGCGGCAAACGACTTTGATGTTATTTCCTGACATTGAGACTCAGCGGCGTGGATGGGGGAGGTATACGACTGATGTATATTTGAACTGGTATACGAGGAGTAAAAACTGACAGATGGAAGCGGGGGGGGGTATAATGAACACAAGCCAAGCCAGGTTCTGCGTTTCAGTGATTGCAAATTTTGTGGGCGGGCCAGAAGCGTCAAGATGAGCTGTTGTACAAGGCAAGGGCAGGTACAGCAGAGAGTCCCAGGACTCACGTGTTTTCCTGCACGAGGTGAGTTTGGAATTTGGGGCTGGCTGGCTGGCTGGCTGGCTGGCTGGCCTGCCTGGCTAGCTGGCGACAGTGTTATTTTGTTGATGGGTGTCATATTCGCAGTCACAGAGATTATCAGTCGGCCAATGAAATTTTTTACGTTATCTCAAAGTGTGTCATTTTCTAGCAAAATTTCTCGTCCATCTTTAAAAAGGCATCGAACTTCCGAAGTCTTTGCTCTTTCTTCTTCTCACTTTGCGAATTTATCTTCTCAAAAACTCCCTTTTGATCTCGTGTTATAGATCAACTATCATAAGAAAAGAGACTTACTAGCTCTTTACATGTATATTCACGCTCACGAAAAGAACTCTGCCGATTACATTTGCGATCATAGTATGTTACCATTTTTAATATCAATGTCTCGATCATATCATCGGCAACGTCTGATATTGACCCATTCTTTCCTCCCCTTTCACAGTCTGGAAGTCCTCTGGTGCCAATTAATTAAACCAACAACTATCAAACTTCTTCAATCAACCACTCAATTATCTTCAAAACAACAAAAATGCCTGTACTTACCAAGTTTGCTCAAGCCGCTTTGCGCCCAACCATGTTTCCCAAGAATGGCTATAGCCTCCTTGCTGTTCGTGGATTCGCTGCTGTCTCTGACACCCCTGTTTCCCAACCAGTTAGTCCTTTCCAATACTTTAACAAGGATGCTACTCCTGCTTCTTTGAGACTGTCATCTGGCCAAGTCTTCAATGGTACTTCCTTTGGAGCTGATAAGTCTGTCTTTGGCGAAGCCGTGTTCACTACTTCAGTAGCCGGTTATCCCGAGTCCATGACTGACCCATCTTACACTGGTCAAATTCTTGTATTCACCCAGCCTCTCATTGGTACGTATCAGAGTGACTCCGATAAAGTAATTTTTTGAAACTAGTCCCTAAATTTCCCTCTCACCCGCTTGTAGGTAACTATGGTGTTCCCGGTGAAACCAAGGACGAATTTGGTCTTCTCAAGTATTTTGAATCTGATCGTATTCAGGTTCAAGGTATCATTGTGAACGACTATGCCACTCAGTACTCTCACTGGACTGCTGTTGAGTCTCTTGGCCAATGGTGTCAACGTTTCGGTGTTCCTGCCGTCAGCGGTGTCGACACTCGTGCGATTGTTCACTTGTTGAGAGAACAAGGTTCTACTCTTTCCAAGATTGCTGTTGGCAACGATGCCCTTGTTGACAATTCTTCTGAGAGCATTGCCTTCCCTGACCCCAACAAAGAGAATTTGGTAGCTCGCGTCTCTACCAAGGTCCCACTTCACTACAACACATCTGGTGATGTCAAGATCGCTGTTGTTGATTGTGGTGTCAAGCAGAACATTTTGCGCTGCCTCGCCGCTCGTGGCGCTGCTGTCACTGTTCTTCCTTGGGACTACGACTTCAACAAGGTCAAAGACCAATTTGATGGCCTTTTCATCTCTAATGGTCCTGGTAGCCCTACTATGTGTACCGAGACTGTCAACCACTTGAAGGTTGCCATTGACACCTGGAACAAGCCTATCTTTGGTATCTGCATGGGTAACCTTCTTCTCGGCATGGCCGCTGGCTTGAAGACCTACAAGCTGCCTTTCGGTAACCGTGGCCACAACCAACCCGCTATCTGTGTTGATAACGGCCGTTGCCACATCACTTCCCAAAACCATGGTTATGCTTTGGATGACCGTAACATGCCCAAGGGCTGGAAGCGATTCTTCGTCAATGCCAACGATGGCTCCAACGAAGGTATCCGTCATGAGACTCGTCCTATCTTCTCTGTCCAGTTCCATCCTGAAGCTAAGGGTGGACCTCAAGACACTGAGTATCTTTTCCATGACTTCTTGCAAGCCGTTCGTGCTGAAAAGAGTAAGAACTCTACTATCCCAGCCTCTGCCATTTCCGAAGAGACTGCTACTCCTGTTGCTGCATATGCCTAAGCCAAACAGCCAGGTGTGATCGTAAATCACCATTGATTTTCTTTTTGCCAAGAGCTAGACACAATGCATTCTTGCTCTTGCTCTTGCGCTTTGCTTTCTATTTTCTGTTTTGTTAAATATTAAACATCATTATCCATCTATTAAATAAACATCTTATGTGACCATATATGAAAGATGCAAGGTGTCGCTAAGCGACGATGTAAGATTTGAATTGATAGAAGCCAGTTTTGCAGTTGTCAGTATATGTTGTGGGCCTATTAAGAACTGATCATTTGCATCCATTAACCGTTCTCAATACCCGATGATAATCGACCTCATACGACACGTGACATACGCCTTCCCTCAAATTTTCTCTGTAGCTCTCACTAAAGTATCTCGAATCAACCAGGGCAGCATCAACAAAGGAAACTGACTGCACTAATAGGCAATGGCGTATCCACATCCAAGGCCAAAACCAAAGTTCAGTTTATTTGCTGCAGATCCTCGGGAACCGAGAATCAGTATTCGTGAACGCATCAAGGTTTATGGCAGAACCACTCCCGGTATAACCGTGACCTCCTTTGCGTTGGGAATCTCTGGAGGAGTATTGGTAGCAGCAATGTTCAAACATTTTTGCTCTAGCACTGGAAAAACCATGACTATTCAGTTAACGAATCAGCTGGATGATATGAGACATCAGCTTGAAAACGGTGGCGGCGTACCGTACGTGCTCCAGGATGAGGTGAGTAACTAGTACCAGAAGCAAAGAAACAGCTGTTGAGGAAGTATCTTGATACTCATCATCCAATACCTGCATATTGTAGCAATTTGTGAGATCGTCGAGACAAAAAAGCGTAACATACCAGCAGCAAGGATTAGCAGAAACTGTCAAATATCACTTGCAGCATGGTTGGAACCAAGGCATCGAGCACCTCGCCAGTGCATTAAACTCTATCATTGAGCGATAGGTCTGTACGTAATATTCACTACTCTTGACAACTAGATAGACCATTTGGTCATGTAAATAAGCATCCGTCCCGTCCTTCCCAATTTTTTTTTTTTTTGTTCGTTTCAAATATATCTATCATTCTCCTACTTGCAAGATTTGGATTTCATGTGAGCAACTGGATATGACTTTACGTGCTTAACAGAAGATGATGACAAGAATTCTTGTGCTAGTAAAAAATCTGTACACTTGTTGCGTTTAATGCTACCTCAAGCTTTTTGTGTCCAAATTTTCTGGGTCATTCCCCAATATGGCGCTATTGAATTTCAAAGACTAAGCGCTGACAAAAAGTTTCTTTTTCGTCTCAAAAATGAATTCAACAATTACTGAAATTGACGGTCTGGAATTTGTCAAAGGCACTCCATTGAGACTTGGACCCGATACCGCTGATAAAGGTAATTGCAAACTTTGAGCACACGACATGTAGTTGATCGAATCACTCACTAACTCCTTTGTCATCCGGTGGTCGATTCAGTGGTGGTGGTGGAGTTTTGGGCAACGTAAGCATAGTGTGGAGATAAAAAGAACATCCTTACAGTGTTATAATCAATACAAATTCAGAAAGCTAACCAAATTTAATTGATCTCGTTCTTATAAATTTGTTCTTTAGCTGGTGTCCGCCGTGCCGAGATAGCATTCCCCATGTCAGCAAACTCGCTCAGCAGTATAAGGAACAGAACGTTATCGTGATCGGGATTACAAATGAGCAGGATGGAGAAGTAAGCTATTTTCAGGGCCAAAAATGACATGCACGATCGATCACCAACCGATTTTAATGTAACACATCAAATTTTAGAAAGTCAAACAATTCGTTAACAGCCAGGGCAGTTCCATGGAATACACCGTGGCCATTGACCGAAAAGGCGCGGCTAACAGAGGTAAAAGAAAAAAAGCCAGTGTCATTACCAAATTAGGAGATTTTTGTAACATTTGTATCATTTCAGCTTTTATGGTGCCGACCAATACCAAAGGTATACCCGCAGCGTTTATTCTCGAAAGAAATAAGCTGATACACAACTCGCACCCCATGGATCCTGCATTCGCCACCGTGTTACAGGCTGCGGTAGCTCGTTCGGCTGCTTCTCCGCCCAAACCCTTACCACTTGTGACAGCTGGTCGAGACGAATTGATGCAAAAACCCAACAAGGAGTTACGTCAAATCCTCAAGGAACGAGGTATCTCTGATAAGGACTGCTTAGAGAAGGGCGACTTTGTGGACAAAATCATAAAGACCTGCAGCCAAGTCCAATACTATGCTTCAAGCTGATAGGTCCATTGGTGAGCGTGACTCACATTGTCCTTCCATTGTTGGAACCCAGCTCTGTTGCCAGTTTTTTTTTTTTTTTTAAAGTAGCTCATCAATAGCTTTGATATAATTAAACTAAAAGGACAAGCACACTATTCGTAATAAAAACACATGGAAATGAGATAATAACGATTGTGAATGTTACATCTAATCTATATTAAAATTACTGGGCACTGGCAAGATGTGAGGTCTGTGGGAGGCAGCATAGTATTATATATAATGAAAGTCATAGTATAATTTATATATATATACTGCTTTTGTTTGCAAACCCTAACCATCCAACCCGCAAATCAATTTCTTTTCAACTCTTTTCCGGTTTTCTTTTTCTTCTTGCCTTATATCCCTACCCCCCATTCCAACTGGGAACCAAGGGTCTACTTGTCAAACCGAGAACCCTCGCCCTCCCTCACTCACCTGCTTGTATGTTCCTCTACGACATGGGAGGTTCAGGACAGCGCTCAAGTAACATGACTTCAACTCAGCAACATTCAGAGTGTGAATGTGACGAAGCCATGACCTGTCGAGCATGTAACAAAAAGCCAAATGCTAAAGCACAAGCCAAAGCAAAGAAAGCTCAGCACGACGACTTGGAGGCATTGCAAATCACATTCTACGAAATTGAATCTTGGATAGAGAAGACCACCCCTGTATTGAATCGAATGACCAAAGAGCTTGAGAAAGCTTCGGTTCATTTCGATAAAAAGAAAAAGGAGCGACACCAAGAAAATGGTATATCTTCAGGGTCCTCAACTTCCCAACCACCGTCTAAGTCTGCCAGCGATGAACAGCAACGTAGAGTTCAATGGACGTTTTCTTTTGAGCCTCAGGGCAGTATGAGTCTAGAAACCAATATCACTAGTATAGATCAATTGGTGGATGCAGTGCAGAAAATTAAACTTTTGGCAAAGCCCGAAGATTTACAAGACCAAGAGAATCAACAAAATGCTCTGGACAGTCAGGATGACCAAGACAAAGACATTGGAGATCGACAGGGCGATGTTGACCCAACACTGGAATTCTGGTCCACCGCTTTGTATCGCCGCCCAGAACCACATTTCTTTGACAAGGGTGTGAACGAAACTGCACGTCAAGTGGCTGATCAGGTATCGCCCCAAATCTTGCAATACATCTGTCAAGTGTACTGGGATTGCTTGCACCCAAAGTTTTCTGCCGACTGGACCACATTCTGGCATCGTTCAGATGATCCCAAAAGAAATCAACTGTGTGTAGAATCTGCTCTAGCCATTGTTTTCCTCCATGTAGTACGACATAACAAGACCATCTGTCCCAATGCCCCAGATATAGCTCGCGTCTATTTTGAACGTGCTAGAGAACTATTGACCGATTGCTTTGATACACCGGATTGTTCAACCATTGAAGCGTTAATGAATCTGGCCATGTTTTTGGTGCTGTGCAAGAAGCATTCTCAGGCTCGTCTTTATATGGGACTTGGCATTCGCATCATGCTGGAGCTTGGCATCAACAAGAGAAATAATTTACCAGTGGATCGTGTATTACGTAAACGATATATCAAAGCCTTTTTGGTGGTGTACTACAATGATCTTATTTTAGCTGCATATATGGTGGACCAAGCTCAAATAGACGACAAAGCATGCGACATTGACTTTTATGAGATGATTACGCTCAACGAACAATTGATGGAGCATGGAGAAGCCAAGTTCGATGACAAAACTATTGCCAAAGAGACGTTTTTTGTGCATCTTCTGGAATTGGCCAAAATTGGTAAGAAAGCTCAGGCCCTTACCGAAGAGCGAGCTCAAAACAAATCCGAACCCAATTCTCGATGGATCAAGAAGATTGCTGTACTTGAATCATCATTGCATTTATGGTATCAACGCTTGCCTGAATATCTTCGCGTAGATCCGTCACCATCATCATCATCATCGTCTTCCAATTCTTCAGTGTCGTCTAACCAATCATATCGGATGCGAAGACAGCAGCAGCAGCCATATCTTTCGCCGGGTTTGACACCTTCACCACCTGATACTGCGTCTCCTCTTGATCTCACTCAGTGCATGGATGCTCAGCAGCTCAAAGACCAATCTGCATTATTGTTGATGCTGCAATACCAGACGCAATGGATCTTGCTTCATAAATCGTTCTTGCCCGCTTCCCTGTCACGCTCACCTACCACTTCACCGGCGGCAGATGCTATGCCACGAAACAATTTTAAATTCTCATCTTCATCTAATGGCAACAACAACAATTCCGCTAACCGATATGCCAACTTACCCCATGCTATCTGTACCGATGCTGCCAACCGAATTGTTGTTATTGCTGACTTGATTACACAACAATACGGATGGTGCGTATTCCAACAATTCGTCAACTGTCTATACCAAGCAGCTACAATCCACTGTCGCAATACGTTGAGTCGTGATGAAGGCATTCAGCGCAACGCTCGAGCCATGATCAAACGTATTCTCAAAATTCTCGGCAATGGCAGTATCCACTACCAAGGGTTGCCGGCCGACTTGACGGTGTGTCTTCAAGAGTTTCTCACATTGCATGGCATGCATATGGATGTGGATGGTCAAGATACTTATGGCCTGGAATCAGGCGACGTGGGCGATTTATGGGGCGAAGATGCTTCAAGTGAGATGCCACCCACAGGCATTGCCACGCCGAACGCACCTAGATCGCAAGAATTGCTGCAGAAGTCACTGCTGGCAGATGACGGCCTGGATACACTCATGATGGAATATCATGTCGATGGGTTGCCGGTCAAAATGGAGCCTGATGATGTGTTTAAGGCTGATATGTCGGAACAGCAGATCAAGAACTGGAGGTATGTCTTTTACGTGATAGAATATCATATATGCGAATATATGCGAACTTAGATCACTAACTTGTGTATAATTAGATGCAAGTTCTCGTCCACCAACATTGCTCACTTGACGCATCGTAGTATTCCCTAATGGCCCATACACCCTTCTTTTTTAATTCTCTATCCCCCCCACCTTTGATCTAGACTGCTCTTACCTTGGCCCAACCAACCATCCCATTAGTATCGTTTTTTATAGTTTCTTTTGATTTGTATAGTCCCTTTTTTTTTTATGGCCCGTTTTTAGTTTTCATTAATGGGCCTTCCTGCTGGTCGCCCTGCTTTGTCTGCGGGACCTGTCTTAAACAAACTTCCATACACTCAACTTGTATATTTCTGATTTTTCTAGTTTCCAACAAACTGTTGTTTTACCTTCCCTTTCGTAATATTATGTCTTAGCTGCCTTTTTCCTTCTTTTTTTTTTTGTTGCTTATTCTTATCGATATCTCTGATTAAAAAGGAAGATATACAATCTTACTATTGTGCACATGTAGCGCCCGATCCAAAAAGTGTGGTAATAATAGTGAAGACAATGTTTAATACGATGGGTGAATAACAGGAACAAGCATAAAAGACAAGTACATCTAGGCTGGAGTTGGGGGGATAGAATAAATAAAAAGGCGTGAACGAAATACAGGCAAAAAAGAAAAAAAGAGAGAGGCAGAAAGCAATGGAAGTGTAAAGCGATGTCTATTTGATGCGACACAGTTGAGCTTCGTCCAGAACAGCAATGGATGCTCCCAAAGACCATCCAGTCTCTGCATCATTGATCTTTTTAGCAGTCTTGACCATACGGTCCTCTGGCAGGCCGTAGCCGGATTTCAAGAGCTCATGCAAGTAAGTCAATTCCAAACAATAAGTGGGGTTGGATTGGACTTCTTTGACGGCACCAGGGACATGCTCAATCAAGGAGTAATTTTCCGCGCAAATATTCTCAGCCATCTCACGAACACTACCGACACTGAATTCCAGAGGCATGCCAAGTGGTTGAGTAACGTCATAAAAGTAGGAAAAGGCATATAAATCGTGGCTGGCAAAGGTATCTTGAAGTGATGGTTGATAAACGCCTGAGAATGAACAAGGTGCCAATGAACACTTTGCATCCTTATTCATCATTTTCTCCACCACGGCTCGGCATTGTGAATAACCAGCACCAGTGCCAACAAGGTCATGCTCTTCGCCGGTATCCTCCTTGACATATTTCTCCGAACGGTTTTTGGGAAGGCAAGGATGTTGAACGGACTTTTGACCATTCCATTCCTTGATCATCTCCGCTAGGATGGTGTCTCGAGCAGAATTGAGACCGTAACCAAGGTAAGAATGTTGGTATAGATCATAATTTTGGCCAGCAAAAGTCAACTGGTACTTGTGCTCTCCCTCAGCCAATTGGTCGGTATCGATAAATTTGGGTTCAAAAACAATTTGGGTGGAACCGCCTCCCAAGTCAAAAATAGCAGCAGTTTCGTGACGGCTACCTTTGAGGTTGCCAAGCAAGTAATTGACAGTAATCCAAGCATACACTCCTTCATCTCGACCGTCCATCAATACCACTCCATCCTTGGCAACAACAGGGAACGGGTACTTGTTTTCAATCCGATCTTGAACAGCCTTTAGGATGGCATCTGCCTTTTCTTGACCAATAAGTCGAAGACCAGCCGTAGCCTTGACGGCAACGGGAGTACAATGGTGGAGTTCAGTAGGCACAGTCTTGAGAGCTTCGTCCATGAGCTGATCTAAACTCTTGGCAGCCGCAACTGGATCGTTTTTGTAGCTTGACAGACCAGGCTTTATAGCAACAAATTGTTCGTGTTCAAGCTCAGGATCGGCCTTGCAGTAATTGAAGCGATACACATGAATACGGGAGCCGGACGAACCAGCATCAATCATTATAGCATACTGAATAAGTGGCTTTCCAGGATGTGGTTGAGAGCAATGAGTGGAGGTTAGTCTGGGATCAATGGTTTCTACGGTGTTATCTGCAAATCGTAAAATTATCAGTGATAACGAACAAGCTAAGCAAATCATAGTTGTGTGTATATTTAATTCCAAAAATAGCCCACCTTGTTCTACGGGGTGTTCTACCGGTTGCTCTATAGGCTGTGAAGGGGATTTAGGGATATCGGATATGCTTGCGGCTTCACTGGGGGCCTGTTTGACAGCTTCTTTAATCTGGTCATATTGGTTATTAGGGAAGAGCATCCACAAAATGACCAAAGTGGCACATGCGGCGATGGCACATCGCACCAGAAGCGTTTTCCGTTTGGGGTTCGAGGCAGCTGAATTCATATGGTTAAGCATGGACGACAAACGGTTCCTTCGTCCTTTTATATCCACCGAGCTTTTTCTCTGATGAGGAAGATGTTGACGCTGAGAGTTAATCAGTATGGAAGACAAGAAAGGAAAATCTTGAAAATTTCTCGACTCCCTTTTCAGGGACCCCGAGGAATGAAATATGGGTTTGGTTTTAACTCTCCGCCAATCAGCGATCTGTTTAATTTGCTCAGCCAATCGTTTTTCTGTAAGCTCCAAGAAATTGGGGCCAACCAGCCAACCAGCCAGCCAGCCATTCAAGCCAGGCAGACCGTGCGCTATTTTGTGTTTTTGCAAAACAAGCCTGAGGGAGTTTTTTTTCTTCTATCTTCTCTCCTTCCAATTCCATTTGCTTCCGTCATGCAGTCGCTCAATAGCATGAAATTACCAGGTAAGGTGTTGTACCGTTGTAAGCGGTTTTTATTTTGGCCAGTGGTTATTCATGATCAATCGCATTTGGCATCGACTCGCTTGATTTGGGTGTATTTTATGCCAACTACTTTCAAGTCTGGATTTACAACATCACACCACGCGGTCAGAATCAATTTACTATTACGACCATCAATGAACTGCAACCATTACCAGGACATTATTAATCTAGCTTACAATCTCTTCGACTTGACTGTACTTCACCAACACTTGGGGGTTATTTGCTTAACAGCTGGCCCTGTCATATTCAGCTAGTACCAAAGTCAGGTTATGACGCCCCCACCCACCAGCCTCGCATATATATTGCTATTTTCTTCTTTCACTGTTCTTTGTACTCACGTTTTTGTATATTTTGCAGGAGACACAGATCCCCTTCGTGTTATATCCGTCGCTGCCAAAGACGGTCGATCCGGTCAGGACATTCAACTAAAGTATACAAACTACAAGATCATTGGTAATGGGTCATTTGGCGTAGTATATCATGCCAAGCTTGTTCAGGGCGGTGAGGACACAGCCATTAAGAAGGTCATGCAGGATAGACGATTCAAGGTATGAGTGTAACAGGCCCAGGCATGATGACCTGACTTGAGCCACCAAGCGCTGACTTTATATATATATTTTTTTCCATGATCCTTTTGTAGAACCGTGAATTGCAAATCATGCGTGTATTAGACCATCCCAACATCTGTGCTTTACGTGCCTACTTTTATAGTCAAGGAGACACAAAGGTATGCACATGAAATTTCTTTTTTACATAATGTGTTTATTATCTTTTACTTACCATGCTGTCCGGAAATTTCCCAGAAGGACGAAGTATACCTTAATCTTGTCATGAAATACATGCCCGAGACGCTTTATCGAGCATCTCGCCATTACGCCAAAGTAAAGCAACAGATGCCCATGCAACAAATCAAGCTATATATGTATCAATTATTCCGATCTTTGGCATACTGCCATTCTCTTGGTATTTGCCATCGTGATCTTAAGCCACAGAATTTACTTTTGGACCCAGTAACTGGCATTCTTAAGCTGTGCGACTTTGGAAGTGCTAAAATTTTGGTTCAAGGTGAACCCAATGTGTCGTATATCTGTTCTCGGTACTATCGCGGCCCCGAACTCATTTTTGGAGCAACAAACTATTCATCAGCAATTGATATTTGGTCGGTGGGATGTGTGACCGCAGAGCTTTTGCTGGGACAACCACTCTTTCCTGGCGAAAGTGGTATTGACCAGCTAGTAGAGATCATCAAAGTTTTAGGCACTCCAACCAAAGAGCAAATCGCCACCATGAACCCTAATTACACCGAACATAAGTTCCCTCAAATCAAACCTCACCCGTTTTCCAAAGTCTTCCGGTCACGCACCCCACCTGAGGCTATTGACTTGATTTCAAACCTGCTGCAATACAATCCTCATAGCCGATTGACTGCCATTGAAGCCATGGTTCATCCTTTCTTTGACGAATTGCGTCATCCTGACACTCGTATGGCCAACGGCCGCGAGCTCCCACCTCTGTTTGATTTTACCGAGCACGGTAGGTGTTGTTTCTATGGTAAACTGAGCTGAAAGTCTGATATTAATCCATATTGCTTCTGTTTAGAATTATCCATTCGACCTGATCTCATACCAAAACTGGTACCAGCTCATTGCCAAGCTGAATTATACTCGCGAGGCATTGACTTGAATAATTTTGTACCCATACCAGCTAGCAAACTCCGGCTCACATCATTGGATTAGGAGACAGAGAGAGAGGAAGAGAGCAAAAAGTTATATAGCGTCTTTGTACAAAGTTTGGATCGGTCAGTTCCTCCTACCGCTGACCTCCATGTGTTATTTTTTTTTTCTTTAATTTTTTGTTCCTTACTGCCAAATTGAATTGGCTATATATTGTTGTGTTGTGTAATAAAGAGTGGTTTATCCGCGGTGTTGATATAGGCGATGAAATAACCCGTGTTATTCTTTTAACAAGCTGATATACCCGTTGCTGAAAATGACTCTGTTATTAAATATGTACGATATTTTATATTAGTTTACGCTGCTCCCCCGGCACATTGTAGTATAATGGATGTACAGAGGGCATGGAACAATAGACAAAGTGCGATATAGCTGCCACTGAGTGATTCTGAACATGTATGTTTTATTTTCAATTTTTATTTTTTTTGCAAAAAAAAACATAAATGTAGTCTGTCACAAGAGAGAAATATGGGAAAAATTGTTACCCACCACATCAATATTGGATACTTTTACAGAATAAAACGTATGCTTGACGATGCATTTACTCCTCCTTCTTGACATCCTCTTCAGCAGGGGCTTGATCTTCAATGTGCTCATTGAGAACCTCCAAAGCTTCCTTTACCTTCTCCTTCAATGCGCTCTGATCATCGAGTAGATGCAACAACTCGCTGGTCTGCATTTCCAAGAGCATACCAGTAATTTTACCTGCATAGGTCTGTTCCTCTTGGTAGATAAGGGGATACAGTCTCTCTCCAAGCATTTGTTTTTGCATTTCCGGTGGAGCAGACGCCAAGTTGGCGGCAGTTAATTGGTCATCACCATCCTCACCAGGAGAGTCTTGATGACTGGCAGCATTTTGAGGACGAGTCTTGCCACCGCGACCACCTTGGTAGCCACCACGTCCGCCAGCGGGACCACCACGTCCACCACGGGGAGGACGAGGCATACCTCTGCCAGGGGGCATGTTGGGCATATAGCCTTGAGGCATAGGAGGGTAACCAGGCATAGGTTGGCCTTGAGGAGCCGGCGACCATCTGGGTCTGGGCATCATACCGCCTTGAGGGAACATGGGGCGTTGACCTTGAGGCATGTAGCCACCTTGGAAGAACATGGGTGCTCCAGGCATGTAAGGAGGGTTACCACCACCACCACCACCACCGGGAACCTTCATCTGTTGCATACGGATCTGGTTACGTTGCTGGATTTGAGCCTCCAACTGACTGCGGCGAACCTCCTTGCGTTGAGCCAATGCCACATAGATAGGCTTGGATCCAATCATACGACCATTCATTTCAGTCACAGCACGAGTGGCTTCGTCGGGTGACGAGAAGCACACAAAACCGAATCCCTTGCTGGCACCGGTGGTTTCGTCGCACATGATCTTGGCACTGGTAATGGTACCATACACCGAGAACTCTTGACGCAACTTCTCATCATCAATTTCATCATCCAAATTCTTGACATAAAGATTGACACCTTGATATTTGCTCAATTTCTCCAACTTAGCTTGTTCATATTGCTTCTTGAGCTCCTCTTCACGCTCATTCTTCTTTTGGGCACGCGATACGAAAAGTGGCTTGCCCTTGAACTCTGACTCGTGCAGCTCATCAACGGCTTGCTTGGCATGCTCATGTTCCTCAAAGTTAACGAATCCAAAGCCCTTGCTGGTACCATCGTCGTCACGTTGAATGACAGCAGAGCTAACTGGGCCATACTTTGTGAAGAGTTGTTCAAACTCTTCATCGGTGACTTCGGAATCGACATTCTTCACATAGACATTAGTGAAGTTGGCCTTCATCTCGTCAGCCTTGGACAAACGCTCCTTGCGAGGGATGTGGTGGCCGACATACACCTTCTTGTCGTTCAAAAGCATACCGTTGACGTTCTTGATAGCACTTTCGGCAGCCTCGCTGGTTTCATAATGAACAAATCCATATCCCTTGGATTGACCTTCTTCATCAGTGGCGATCTTGCACGAAAGAATGTTGCCAAAGGCAGAGAAAGTATCATGAAGAGCCTTGTTGTCGATGGAAGCATCGAGGTTCTTAATAAAGATGTTGCCAGAACCGGTCTTGCGCAACACTGGGTCGCGTTGAGACCACATGATTCGGCAAGGCTTGCCCTTGATAAGACTGTAGTTGAGCGACTCGAGAGCACGTTCACCTAAGAAATATAAGAAATTAAATACAGCTCTCAAAGCTGAACAAATGCGCTTGTAAAGCACATACCGTCTGCTGCGTTATGGAAGTTAACATAAGCATAACCAAGGCTGCGACGGGTGACAGCGTCTCGACAAACTCGAATACTAGCAACGGGGCCGATCATATTGAACATCTCGAACAGCATAGCTTCGGTGACGGACGAATCCAGTTCGCCAACATACAAAGAGGCAGGAGCGCTAGCAGGAGAAGGCAACGACTGTTGGAGGTCCTGAAGATCAAACGCCTGTTGAGAGGCGGAGTCGGGCGACTCGGGCTTGGAATCGGGAGTAGCGGACATGAAAGAAGTGTTGGTTTTTTAAAGAAGTTGTTGTTGTTGAAGTTTTTGTTTTAGAGGTTTTTTTTGAAGACAACTGTATGGTTGTAAGCAAGTGGATTATATAGAAACAAAAAAAAAAAAGGCTTTTTGTTTTTGTATGAGGTTTTTTGTTTTTAGAAAGATAAAAAGACTGAAGAAGACTGGAAGATCTCTTCAATCGTAAGATTTGTTTTTTTTAAGTGTTTTTAGAACTGAACAAGGTGACAAGCAGACCTCGTATGGATACTGAAGCTGTCAAAGCTAGATGGATGGGGAAGGGGAGATTAGAGAACCAAACCTGCATGGTATCAAAAAAAAAATCTTTACTTGTTGACAAGCCAAGACACGTCATGAGTTTGATACATACAAGTACAGCTTGAATCCAAGACAAAACCGGTACTCCTATCAACCAAAACGCTTTACCTGGTAGTCTTGGCTATCATTGTTATCCTTATAGCTGTGTATAGCCACCAGGACATTTGGAAAAGACTAAAAATGAATATATCATCTGAATCTCAATAATATGTGGTATCAATCTAATTTCAGCTGCTATCAATCCGATTTCAGCTGGTGTTAGCAATTTTTAACAGTGTTTTCAAAAAAAGCTCTGGCGCACAAAGGACACCCCTATTATAAACCAGTCTCCAATTATTCTAGAGCTGCAAAAGCAGGATAAGCCATAAACTAATTCAAAACCAACATTGAAAGCAGAAGTATTGACTCGTGGCATTGTGCATGAAAACTTGCATCTACTCTGTTAAGCTACATATGGTCTACAAGTTCTCTGCAGTTACTTATTTTAAACCGTAGCCGGAGGGCCATAACGTGTGCTCGTGTGATCCCATATATTGAAATTTATATGTGTACGTTACCTGACTGGAAGCGCCTCAAAGCACAACATCAGCCTAACAATTGTGTGTTAACCTGTTGCTGTTTATCTTATATTTGAGTATCTATCTTTTTATTGTCATCCGCTTTCTTTCTTATTCCTCTTCTATCCATTTGGCATACGCTGGCTAACATTTTTTTTTTCTTTGCTTCTGTTTCCATACTATCATAGAGATTTCATCCTTGTCACCACTTCTATTTTGCTGCCCTGAATTTTTGGATTAGTATAGACCACCAATGTTAACGAAATCACAGACCCACGAGTATCAAACCTCACCTCATGCGCACCGATCACAAGTTTTTGATTCCAAATTCCTGAAAAGATGGAAAAAACAAATGTCTCCAGCATGGCGATTCTACTATTTTGATTTGGAGCGTATAGATGCCAGCATAGTTCAAAACCAATCATCCAAAGTGCTTGCCGAAGAGTATGTTAAGGTAAAATCTAAATTTCAGTGGGCGGGACCCAGCCAAGAATCGCTCTGGACTAAAAAGAGAAATTGGTTTTGATTGTTGTCCATTAAACGCCCATTGCATTTTGGCTAAACAGGTATCCGAGTTTATCAGAGTTAAGCTCGGAGAATTACAAAGGCGTATCAAGTACACGACACAACATGTATCGAACGAGACTAGCCTAGCCAATTTTTTAGAGTTGGAGCAGGGTCTTGATGACATTACCGCTTGCTTGACTGAACTGCAAGTGTTCAAAATAGTTCATGTGGAGGTGCTCCAGCAAGTTCGACAACATAGCAATATTCCGTATTGCCAAAAAATTGGCGATCTCTTCTCCAAAAATAGTTTTGAATCGTTGGTCCTCCAGCTAAGCCAATTGTATGATTACCTTCGCTCATCATTTTCCTCAGACAGCCCGCCAGTGTCGCCTATCTCTTTAACAGCCGAGACATGTGCACCACGCAAAACTCAGGTGTGGTGGGTCCATGCCGATAATTCAACAAGTCTCATGATGCATTTTCTCAAATATTTGTCACTCACCACCCGAGATGACTCTCAAGAGTCGATTAGTACAAAAATCAATTCCATTGTACTAGATAACCTATGCCAAGCTGACTCTTCCAAGATTGTTAAAGTACAGTTGTCCAATGCCAATCAAGAGCTTCGCATCAAAACCAGAGGCAACGACAACCGCATTCGATCCCTAAAAACCAAACAAAAATATCTAGATAAGTGGTTAAATAAGGAGTGGTCGTTGTCCGACTTAGTAAAGAAATTGCAAGCGCAAGGCCATGAAACAAAATCAGTTGAATCAAAAGCTAGCTACATCCAAGACCTGATTGAGACAGGGTCCGTTCCAGGTAAGCCCATCATAAATAAAATAAAAACACGAACGAGATGAGCCTTGTTATATTAACAGCACCTTCAGTACTGCAAACTATGTGCGACCGTGTCACCTTCCAATCTTCTACGTACCCCTACATAAAGATCACCATAGATAGCAACCTCAAAATTCGACGAGAATGCATGAAAGAAGGACATATTTGGCAGATGATGATGGGAGATGAATCGGTCACCGACAACGACAACTATGTGCATTTCCCATTTGATGTCATCAAGATTTCCATTGAAGAATCGGAAGAGAGCATGCCCCATTGGTGGCACGAACTTGTGCAATCGAAGCTGGTAAGGAATCGTTTAAGCGTCTGCATACTTGTTGCTACTATATTAGAATAATAACTAGAGCTAAAAAAAAAAAAAACAATGCTTTCGTAGCTTCAACGGGTACCGGAGGTCTACAGCGGAATTGATGGGCTGGCTGGCTTCATCAAAAATGACATAAATAGTTTGCCAAGCTGGGTCACCAAGGTGAAAGAGACTGCCAAAGTACGCCCACTAGCGAGGGTGCCATCCATATTTTCGAAACATCGCGAGAAAGGTACCACTGCCGCTACATCAACGACCATTGAAAGTGAAGGAAGCACGCTAGTCAACATGGGCGATTATCAAACAATAGCAGACGAAGATTGCCAGAAGATCAATCCTGGTTGCACCCCTCATTATGGATCCACTGATTTAGAATTGGGCAAATTGTGCCCAGAGACGATATCAGCTACATTTGACCGAAGTAGAACTCGATTGATGGTTCTTGTATCTTCGTTGGCCAGCAGCATGCTAATTATTTCTTGCTTGCTAATGTTTTTCCTCATCTAATGGAATTTTAATGACTGTAATAGCGATTGTTTTGTAATTTTTTGGTTCAACATAGGGAGCCTCTTTTTTCTTTGTAAATAGTAAAAATTGAATTGCCACCTTGAATTGCAGTGCGAATTTTAAGCTTTGTTAAACAATGACAACTTGGTCAAGATTTTGGCCATTCGAGATTTCAAAGTCAGGTTAACGCGTGCATCCCACAAGCCACCCATAAAGTGACGGTCTTTTCCGTTTGGGTTGTAGGTGATTTTGGCAGCAAGCGCTTTGGCGATTTTATCCACTACATAAAACTCATATACTATGTCTCGAGGCGGTCGTGGAGGAGGCAGAGGAGGTGGTCGTGGTGGCGGAAATGCTGCCATGGCTATCATGCCATATGAGCTCATGGGCGATCTTGGATCCGGTGGCCTGTTCAATGTGCAGACTGACTTGTTTCCAGTAAGTGTTAGGAGTCGAAGGTGTTGGAAGGTACACAATTGGTCAATGACTAATAGGCTGTCACTCATAGGAACGAAGCTTACCTGTGCAACGAGAACCAACGACTCGAGAAAAGGAACAGTTGGCGGCAGGAAAAGAATATAGACAAGCTATGAAAGCAAGCGCATACTACCTTAGACCGCCACCTCCACCCAAAGGTCAGTGAGCCACTTGAGCAACCATTCTACTGCCAACAGAACACACCAATTAATCTTTTAATTCCACCCCACAGACATTGAACGGTACTCGGACAGATACAAGGCCGATCAGGATAAGCCCCCGTCTCTCGTCAATATATCCTCTAGTATGTAGCATCCACATTTGATTGGAACTTAATGGTTTGACTTGAACAGCTTTTACTGACATATTTTCTTCTCCAGATGCCTCATTCTTTCCCGAAGAGCTACACAGTATTCTTGATCCAAAGAAGAGAGGTAAGAGACCGCTGCAACCTGGTCATCAAACTTGGCAATGGATCTTAACTAGTTATTTATAGTGAAAGCAAAGAAACACGCCTTTGACGAAAATAATGCTCTACGTGAGTTGGACGCACTGACAAACCAGGCAGAAAACGGTGTGAAAGATGGCGATGATGAAGAAGCGGACGAAGAAAAGGATGGCCAAGGATCTGAAGCAGAAGAGGAATATGAGGACGAAGATGACTTGGTGGACGATAACGATTATAACCAAAATTACTTTGACAACGGCGAGGATGAAGATGTTGATGATGATGATGGTAAATTCAATTGCTGCTCAAGGCGATGTTAAGGCACGGTGTGAGTTTACTAATGTTTAATCTCTCTTTAGGTGACAGAGGTGGCGATTATTATTGAAGAGTACTATTATTCTTTCATATCACTGTCAAATCTCATAGAGTTGCTGTGCAGTCTCTTGCCTTATACACTCGCTATCCTCAATCAAACATCAAACATTCCATGCATACCTACATTCTCTTATTTTCTTTACGTTTTGCTAATCTTCCATCATTTTTAATACAATGTCTACCTTTTTTTTTTTTTTCATCACACACTATACCAAGCTATCACTTTATATATGCAAAGTTTGGGAAACTGTGGATTTCGTAATCGTTTAATATAATACAGCTTATTGTTGCTTCTTGGCGGTTTGCTCAAGGGTTTCGGCAGCGCGGTCAATGCGTTTGAATTGCCAAGTCCAGGAAGCATTGTAAAGGAAAGGGCGAAGGTCGAATCGGTTGTCGTCGGGACTGTAGCTCTCGGCATGATAAGAAGGTGTCAAAGTTGTCAATTTGTGACGATTGATAGAATAGTAGAAGAAAAATCGCTTCACTTTGGCGGCAACTTCGGTAGGCGAAAGGTGATCGCCCCATTCATGGACCAATTTCGAGAACATAGAGAATGGTCCGCATTGACTGACCTTACGCAGTCGTCCAAACACAGACAACTCATTGTAGCTCATGCCCATGTCTACTTCATCGGATTGTACATAGTCGGCAGTAATAGGCTCCAGCTCAGCCGTAGGTGTGGCTTCCAAGAAGTCGGCGAGAATGGGCATATCAAAGGCCTTTTCAGCATAACCAATGAAGCGCTTAAGATCAGTCTTACTAATGGCCCCAATGGGGTTAATGTCTGCGCTACTGCAATCATACTTTGTCAGGTATCCACGCAAGCTCTCATCTACGTTAGCACTGCCTAGTACCAGCAAACTACCAGGCTTGTTTCGACACCAAGGTAGCAACTGAGCAAACAGATAGGCGAGCACCATACGGAGACGAGCTTGAATATTTTGCAGCGCCAAGTTCTCTGTCTGTGACCCACCATGTACTTTGTATGCAGGCGTCTTGCCTGTGACATACGTAAACAAGGTATGAATGGACTTTACTACCGCATCCATATTGAGATCAGTATGGTAACTACCAATGACCTCAGCCAATTTTTTTGCTCGTTCACGGGTCTCTTTGCTAGAATGTTCAGTACCCATGAAGCAAGTATGGAAAAGATGTCCTGCGAATTCTCTTGGATCTTGAGGAATGTAGTCTTCGCCCTGGTGGGCAATGCGGCGGGCATCCTCAATCACTTGTTTGTTCCCTTCTTGTACAGACTGAACTACCAATCGGCACATGGAAGCAACAATGGTGGCCGTGGCACAGCTATCAATGCCACCGCTGAGTGGCAAAAAGAAACCACCTGTTTTAGACCGTCTAAGATAATCCCACATCCAACAGGCGGGTCCCAAAGCAATCTCCTCCTCTGGTGTATGGTATCTTGGTGGTCGGGCTTTATCAGGGCTGACGCGAATATCGCCATCCAAGCTGGGTCTAGAGAGAGCAATATCTGCTTCCACACGATGATATGCCTCCGTCTGACTGGCTTGCATGCCGCGACTAGCACATCGAGCACGGAAAGCTCGTACATCCTCAATGTCAATGGTCGCCGTCACCACTTCCTGTAAGTGTCTGTGTGAGTAGACTCAAGCAAGGACAGAGATGATTTACCAAGTTATACATACCACATCATGCAAAGAAAATTGTGAACCTTGAGCAACGATTTCACCATTCACAGCAATCAAAGCACAACCATCATAATACAATCTGTCGCCGTCACAGCCTTGTTGGTTGGAATATAGATAAACGCCACCAAGTTTTTGAGTAGCTTCCTTGATAAGATCTATGCGTGTGTTGAGCTTGCGCAGTTCATGATGGCTGCCACTACTGTTAGTAAATATCTCTACACCATCTAAGCCCATGCCAATGTGAGTGCTAACAAATCGCATTAGTGGTGTTTCCTCTTAAGGGTTACTGGTCACGTCTTGTCGAATGTTTACCTGCGCGGTGTGAAGAGCTCTTCACAAGTCTCAGCTCCAATGCACGTATCTCTAGCGCTGATAACAGCATCGCCAAATGGTACAGTCTTCTGGCCAGTGATTTCTTGGATCATGCGGGGTAAGTAATAGGGCTCGACCTGCTTCTCTTTCATCCAAGGTGTAAAATATCGCATTTCTCGATAATTGCCATCATTGGCCAGGAACATCTTTGGTCGAATCAACAAAATTTTGTTGTTCAAGACAATAAGCCGACAGTTGTATTTTACAGTCTTGTGCATGACAGGCCTGACGTTCCGACAATTGTTAACATACTTTGTCGTAAATCCCAATTTCGCAAGCCAAAACACTTACATGCCAATATCCAACAATATATCGTTAGCCTCTGGAGATGCAAGAATACTAGCAACCATCTCCCATGAATGCAAATATGTGTCACCTTTGAAAATGAAGATATCAATATGCAGTGACAAACACGACCATATACATTGAAATTAGTACAGACCTTCCAAAAAATGGTCAAAGCATCCGTATCCGCTATTGAGAGTGTTAACAGAAGATCAAAAAGAATTGAAAGGTTGTAGTAGGATTTGCTTCTTACGTTACTTCAAGTTCTGGGCCAACACGAAGAGTTGCACCTCTTTCTTTAGCAACCCGAATACTTTCCATAATTCTCTCCAAATTTCCTGTGAAATCCAGAGCCCACTGGTTTAACGAGCATGTCGCAACTGTAATGCTGCGGCGTAAATCATGGTTAAAATACTTTGGACATTTTGCTCATTGTCGGCTCAGGCAGTGCTTACAGATGACCCATAGCTGGTAGGGCTGTGCAAAAAGTACAATGCCCGCTGTCACAGAAAGGGTCAAGTCAAAGGTGAGTCAAAGCCACTAAATTTTTTTTGGCAGCTGGCTCATTGACTTCTGCTTAGATCACTTTCAAAGTCATGTCACAACCCACTGCCGATACCATAGACGATATTCTTTACTGTGCTCGATATGGAGAGCTGGAAGAACTTGTCAATGCAAACTTCCCGGTGTCTTACCTGGTGGCAACCGATGAATCCGGAAACACAGCATTACATATGGCTTGCGCCAACGGTCACTTAGGTATGGCCCCCGTCTCGTTGCAAACTAAACTGTCTGACATACCATTTGCTAAACTTTAACTGTTTACAGAGGTCGTCAAGTATCTTGTAGAGAAAATTGCCAGTTTAGACGATGCTGCAAAGTATATCAATTATCAAAATGAACAAGGTAACGCCCCACTACACTGGGCAGCGTTGAACGGACATTTAGAGATTGTGAAGCTGCTGGTCACCTCACACGGAGCAGATATGAAGGTATGGGGTCCGGATTGATTGTTTTGATCAACAAATCGGGCATAGTTAACGTGTCCACTTTTTTTGGCAGATCAAAAATACGGCTGGCAGATCACCTATCTATGAAGCTCAAGCATACAATCATGAAAAGGTTGCAGAATTCTTCTTGGAAACTATGGTAGAAGAGAATGGTGAATCAGCAGGTGGCGGGGAAGAGCAAGATGTGGTGGAGCAAGGACCTTCGTCAGGGAGTGGTACTTCACGAGTGACTGCCAACGAGCAATAAGCAGACCAAATCTAGTTTCCTTATATGGATGAATGTTGGTGTTTCCTCAGCCAAAAAGGCAACTTGACAACTTTTTTACTTTGTTGTTCAACGCTGTTTCCATTTTCATAGTTTCTTCATCTTCTTCATAATACAAATCATTCTTTATACACATCATGGGTTATTGCAGTCGTTGTGGTGAGATCTCCATTGGGGGAAAATGTCGAAAGTGCGGCGGTCGCGCTGTTGGTAAGTAGTGCATGAGTCAGATACGTATGTGCTGATATTACTTTGGTTTTTGTTGAGACATTTCTTTCATTACAACCAGCCTCAATTGCTACTGGCTTGGGAACAGATGGTCATGGCTCCGTAGTTGATAGATGGCAATCACAGTAAGTTCCTATGTGGTCTCATAGATCTTTTAACATCATGCCTGTGTTTGACACTTTGTACTTTTCTTTCAGGTACGCTTCCAGTATCCTTGGAACACCAGATGAGAAACCAGAAAAAACAACTAGCACACCTCCATTAATAGGACGCCAAGCATCTCGAAATTCTTACAGTCGATCATCCCCATCACTTGCTGCGCGACGTTGTTGCGCTAACTGTAACAAACGTCTGTATGCAGATACCCTGTCATACGTTGAGGGTGACTCAACTCCACAGCATTATTGTGCTGATTGCTATACCCGCCTCTATCGCAAAGGATCCTGCCGACAATGCTTCAAGAACGTTTTCCGCAAAGATGCACATATCGAACACAACAACAAGTTTTGGCATAAGGATTGCTTCACCTGTCGCGTCTGCCGAACATCTCTCGGCGACGAGCCTATGGTTGATTTGAACGGAAGACCCTGTTGTGAACCTTGTCTTATGTCACAACAAGGACAAAGACATGATAAGGTCGCAAATGCTCATGAAGAGCGTGTATTGCCGTCTCCAGATCAGGTGCCGGCATCACCAACTCTCAATAGGTTCGACTCTGTCTCCTCCTTCTCCTCTTTTGCATCTTCAAACACCTCATCTTCACCATTTATGCGACCCCGATTGGACACTCACCTATTTAAACCTAATGATGCTGGATTTGTCAGCTCTCCTGTTTCGAAATCCCCCCAAGACACAATTTCAAGAGCTACAACTCCAGCTCTCTCCCAAGCTTCCTCTGGCTCAGTCAGGTCCATTGACAGCGTGTTCAGCAATGTATCTTATCAGCCTCTTGGAGGTGACAAACCTTCAAGGTATAATCGGCAGAGAACCAATTCCATGCCTTCGCTTGCTCAAGAAGCGATGCGTCCTGACCAAGACGGTAGCGAAAAGACCGCGTCTCCTCCTAGTCTGCAAAGACAGCGCCGGCAATCCACCTATTCGTCAGACCGCGCACAACGCTGTCATCAATGTCATGACATTGCTAGCGGTATCACTATCCGATTACCGAAAGCTGACGGCTATCAAATATATCATCAAGCCTGTCTCCGTTGTGCTGGTTGCAAGGACATTTTCACGGAATCTGATTTTATCTCTGATGGTGACGCTATCTACCATCCTCAGGTTAGTAGAAGATGTCAATGGAAAAGCTAATACTGGTATCGAAATACTAACAATATGCTTCTATTAGTGCCGATTACCTTCTGTAGGAGGTATACGATGTGTTCAGTGCTTCAAATCTGTCAATGGAAAATATTTCAAGAATAATGGCAAGCCCTATCATCCTGACTGCTTTACCTGCACATCATGTGTATCAGTGCTCGATCCCAGTCAACCGTTTTTTGAGATCAAGGGAGAAGCTTTCTGTGAAGCATGCACGGATACGCAAATGAACAAGACGAAAAAGCCACAAGCGAAGCCACAGGTGCAGCCACAACATTCGCCAATTGATGATATAGATGTGATGGGGGTCACTTCCAAAATCTTTGCAAAGAGAACCACAGCTCTTCCTCAGCTAGGGGGAACACCTACCTGCCCTCGATGTATTAAAAGCGTAGGATTCCTTGAGGAAACCGCTGGTCCTCGGGCAAGTCGTTGGCATAAGAAATGCCTAGTTTGCGGTGGCTGTAAGAAACGGATGGACTCAAGCGCAACCGTCCTAGAAGGTAGTCACGGAGAATGGGTGCCATTCTGTCGTGCATGCCGGGTAAGTTTAGCAACTTGAATCCTTATCACATTGTATTATATGTAACTAACGATATTTTACCAGGGCTTCAATGCTACAACGTAGACGTAACTGTATGCATCATGTTACCTTTGTTTTCCTTCATCTTCAATAGCAAAGCAGTATCCCTATTAGTAGATTTCTTATTTATTAACATCGTCTTTTATGTAAATACAACTGTTTCTTTAAAAAAAAAATTGATTAAAGTTAAAAGTAACATTTGAATATCTGCTTGATGATTGATGGCAGTCACTTTGCCAATGAGCAATGCAAAAGGCACAAAAATTTTCCAGGCAAAAAAAAAGTTGTTGCTGTTGACTTCTTTTCAGCTAAGCTTTTTTTTACCTCGAGCGCGTCGCTTTGCATTCGTCACCTTTCCCTCTCCCACCAATCTTAAAACCCGCGTATCCTCAACCTCCTTCCTCCTCATGTCCGACCTTTCCTCTCCAGACCATGACCAATACCCCTCTCCTACCCTGCAGAGCCAGCAGCAGCAGGACTCGGACCTTTTGACTTTGAGAGCTTTGGTCTCCACCAAGGAAGCTGGTGTCATCATTGGTAAAAGTGAGTGTTTTTGTTGAATGTGCTGCAACTCAATTAATGGAAATAGTTGGACTAATGTTGTCCCAGACGGTAAAAATGTCGCAGAACTCAGGGACGCAACTGGTGTGAAAGCCGGCGTATCCAAGGTAGTCCAAGGTGTTCACGATCGAATTTTGACCGTTGTCGGTTCTCTCGAGAGCGTTGCTAAGGTAGGTTTTGATCAGAGTTGTAAATGGTGTCTAAGTTTGTTGCACCCGGTAAACTAAACTGAGGTGGCGTTCCCACAGGCTTATGCTTTGATTGCGCAAACTCTACTCGATAACCCCCTTTCGACGCCTCCAACCTCGCCCACAGAAGCAAACAAGGGCAGTGTTGCGTCAATCCGACTCTTAATCTCGCACAATCTAATGGGCACTGTCATTGGTCGCCAAGGAGTCAAGATCAAGCACATTCAAGACATTTCCGGAGCGCGTATGATTGCATCCAAGGAAATGCTACCTCAATCTACTGAGCGGGTGGTTGAGGTGAAGGGATCTGTAGAAGCTTTGCAGATCGCTTTGACTGAAATTGGTCAATGCCTGATGGATGATAAGGAACGTGCGTTTGGAACCGTTCTTTACAATCCCGTCAAGGTGACCCAATTTGGCGGTAGCAGTAACGAAGGCCGTCGCGCATCCATTACTCGTACCGGTAACGGTTCTGACTTTAGCAACCCTGCAATGGGTTCGTCTGAACGACGCATGTCTAGTTCATCGCAAACCTTGGTGAACGATCCTAATTTGAGAACCCAAAACATTGCCATCCCCAGCGATATGGTGGGTTGTATTATCGGAAAAGGTGGATCCAAGATCTCGGAAATCCGTAGGTTATCTGGATCACGTATCAGCATCGCTAAATTGCCCCATAATGAGCAAGGCGAGCGCATGTTCACCATCCAAGGTACCGCCCAAGCCAACGAGCGTGCTTTGTACTTACTTTATGCCCAGCTCGAATCCGAAAAGGAACGACGACTAAAGGCAGCTCAAGAAGATGAGTTGGATGCCGAGTAAAAAAAAAACTCCCATGAACCATCAACATATCCCCTCCAAAGATAACTCTAGGCTCTCTTTTCATTCCATTTTCATGAAAAGGGTTTCTGAAAATTTGAACCTATTTGTCATGCTCACCTTAAAAACACATTTTGTCGAAATAACTTGAACTCCTTCTTCTTCGCCACAAAAACCTTCTTTCCTACCAGTTGTAATCTGCTAGCATTCTTATTTTCTATATTCAGTTGACGATGTTTTTTGTTTAAATTTTCAATAGCTCTCTTTAAAACTCCCAAAAAAATCATGCTACTGCTTTTCATCAACATAAAACACCCTCGAGAAGAACTTTAACAAATTATTTTGCCTTTCACACTAATTAAGAGCTCTGCTGCGCGGTTGGTTGCTATGCTCATACACAACACCATATTGTTAATTACCAAGATACATGAATAGTAGCTCTGGAGGATTCTTGAAGCCTCTATACTTTCCGGTGTATCAAACGCTTTAAGAGCCACAACAAAGGTGTTCTAATTAATCTAACAAACTAATTAATATTCAGTCATACCCGTATATGCAATGCGGACAGATCTGCTATGTAAGCAAGCGATTGTTGTACCACTATTCACATCGTGACAAATTGTATGAGAAGGTGAAATTTTGCTATTGCTTTGGTTTGCCATTGCATTGAATTGGTGAATATATTTATGACAAACTGGTGGCTATGGGGCTATATTTACGATGATATTTTCTGTTTTTATTGAATTAAACTCGGCCATGTATACTCTGCATTGCTATCATGTATTCAATAGCTTTGTGTGCCATCAATCCCGAGCAGTGACGCGACCATCTCTCTGCAGCTGAAAATCAGTGAACATGATAGTCTTATCTCCCGACACACTGAACAAGGTGTTGTCGGGATAAACAGCGTTCTGTAGACACGCTTGCCTGTTACAAGAACATTAACACTCAGAGTGCTTTCATTCAACACAATGGCATGCAAAACTTACTATGTCCGTTCCAACTATATGATGGTCCTCCACTAGTGATGGATTTATATCGTACATTCCTGTGGATGATAAAGATTTTAGAATGTTGTCGATAGACTCTCTGGGTATAAATCCCCCTTAAAAGATGTATATCTTGTTACCAGACATGTTGCCGCTCGCTACTATCCTGCTATTAGGTCTCCAGGCTGGTCGAATGAACCTTGAAGTGTGGACCCGTTCGCTACATCCCAAGATAAGAACAGTCGCTGAATTGGGCTGCATACGAACATCGTATAGCCGCATCTGATCTTTCACTCCGGCCAGGCTGATGTAATCTGTCAGTTTACATGTACTCATTAGAGTTATTTTCAAGAGCTCTTTAAACTTACCAGATCATCAAGAGGTGAGGATTCACTTGATTTGTCAAGATGTGATTGATCTGCATAAAGGATGGAATGTTAGACTTAGATTTGCGTCCATACACAGTCAGCTATCTAGCTTACCCTGTCTCCGAAATGGCAATTCCCGGTAGCACTTGTGGTTGCATCCAGACTTGTCCAGGCTAATTTGCAATCAGCACCTCCGCTGTATATTCTGCGTGCTTTTGCATCATAAGATACAGCAAGAACATGGGAAGTATGCTTAGACCCCAACAGACTGTCCGCTGGCTCTAGGAACTTGGTTTGCCCATAAGTTGTGGTCAACTTCCAAAGCATCTTTTCAACAAATAAAGGTTACATGATTGAAAGTAAATCTTAGATTGAAGAGGATGACACCAACCAAAGGACTGTCAAGACCTCCTGTCACTAGCGTGGAAGATATTTTTCCATCACTGGATTCACTGTGTTCACTGTGTTGCACATGAGCTATCACATTGACTCTTGTAGCATGCGGCTTGTGAGCAAAGGCTTGTACGGAAGCTTCGTACTTACGAATAATAGATGAGCATTAATTCAGGAGCTGGAATCCAGTTGAAGTGGGATAAATACCTGACCATTATCTTTGATGTTCACTAAGCAAAGTTGCTTCTCATCACTGTGACTACGTCTATAATGAACAGCGACAGCTAGTGTCTGAGGCGTGGCCCAACATATATCTTCGGCCCACGAACTTATCAGAAGATCTGTTTGGGGCACGGTGGTGATCATTTTTCGGGTTTCGCAATTCGTGGTATGGATGTCTCCGTTCATGGTAGTAGATACCAAAAATTTATAAAGGTATGAGCAGGAGGTTGGCGCGATGTTATATAGCAAACTCCGTGGCTTTCTGTTGTACTTTGTATGGTTTCTTCGAATTTATTTGATAAAAGACGTCCAATGTATCAGACGAAGCTAACTTTACGTTGTCTATCTTGACATTCAAAGGTTCAGCTTCTGGACGATCCTAGTGAATATACGATGTAAGCAAACATTCTGGAATTATTATTTCAACACCTATGTACCCACTTTCACCCTTTTCTGGCTTTTTTGAGCAGGTTCTTCGGTCAATTCGTTCTGAGGTGGTCCTTCCGACACAGTGTGTTGACGTTTTTTTTTTTCATGAGCGGTACTTCTTGACTGTTGCTGGAAGAACGCAAATTATGATATTTGGCAAATGTGACATCTGTCATTATCCTCATCGTACGCTCTAGGTTTCGACTAGTCTTATGGATGGCTTTTGCAGTCTGAGCAGCTTTATAAGTATATCTTTCATGACGAATCCGCAATTTTTCCAACTGTGACAACAAACGATGTTAGTGGTTTAGAGCAGTGTCAAAGCATGCGTCAATAGATATACTTACTTTTAGAAGCATTTTACGGATTTGATCTTGTGACTTCATTGGATCTTGCAAAAGCATTTCAGCGTCTATACGAGTTTCTTTACCACTATCACTTCCGCTTGCACTCCCACTATGACTAGTACTGTCATAGCTTGGTGGTATTTTAGAATGCTTTTGCCGTGAATGTGCTATTTCTGCGGATTTCACTTGTTTTTATGCCGATCAGCGGACGATTGACTAGTCTCAATGTTGTCACGAGAAAGACGACGTGATGAATCCCGTCCTAAACTTGTTTGACTCGAGTGGCTTGAACCGTGCGATTGTTCCGTTGTCTTTTCCCTACTGAGCTGTCGACTGGTACTTGCTACTGTAAATTCTGAATGAATATCATACAAAGTCGCCAAAATACGCCAGATTCGTATGGCCAGAAATCGCACTTACCAATATCGCTTTGTTGATCATTCGTGGCTGTTGCTTTCAGAAAGGACGACGCCAATAGTCCCGCAGGGATCAATTCCGGTATTTCATCAAACGGCATTGAGTATAAGATAGAAGCTAATCAATATGAGGTTCATACAGTCCTTTTATACTGCCGAGTAAGCAGTCTCAGCTGTAAAAATAAACTCAATTAGCCCGAGATTCCTCAGTTTTGTGCAACGATGGCTTCTAGAAGGCAAGGCGTGACTTTTTGAGCTACAGCGATAAAGGAAGAAAGTTGGTCTCAGCACATGATCCCTCACTCTCAAGTTTTTTGATCGATTACTGCTCAAGAGGTTTTAATTTACATGATTCATCAGCCAGATGTGATTTCTTTGCTTCAGTCGCAGTCAAAAGCTTTCGAAGGCTTTGGCCTTGTAGTTCTACAAAAATAGCAATTATCGTTGTAATGCGTTTATAAAGAGCAAGAGACTTTCACTTCTCAACAGTTGCAATTGAGAGAATAAAAGAGCTTTTTCGGCGCGCTGTTATCAGAAGAAAATACCCACGAGGCGTGTAGACTACAAATCCATCAAGAACACAAATTCTCTTAGATGAACATCTGCAATCTCATTTTAACCTACTTGCAGTGAATTACGCTATGCGATAAGGTCCAAAAATAATTGAGTTTACATTTTTTAGCCTCATAACCTGCACACCTTTTTGTCATTAAGTACTACATTGCTTCGTTGTTCCTTTATTCCGCCCAAGGATCATGGTTTGCCGTGTGTGAGAATTAGACAACAATCCTCATGTACCCGAGTCATTTGGATCACATAAGCTCAAATTCAATATGTTCGTTTTATGAAAAAGGTCGCCAAGCCACGTTCTGCAGCCGAGACTGGGTGTCAAGTAAGACAGAGAATCCACTGTTTATGGTGGTGATCAAAAATGGGTATTAAGTGTAGTACACAGCGGCATATGGATGCATCTTGTGCTTGTATATTTTTGGAGGAAAAGAAAAATTCGTATTTTTCCATTGGCTAGATGCACTCAATAGGATTTTTTCCTTTTTTGACGGCGCACAAATGCCCACATGGTTCGCCATTTTGGTAAATCTTATTTTCGCTAATCAAATATATACATTGAGCTCACCCGAGGAGCTCGATTCGGCCTGTTCTTGTAACATCATGATTGCATTGTAATTTCTCTGTTATGATACCACTAACAAATTATGAACTAGGAAAGAAATCAGAGTTTTCGAGTTTGTCGATGCTAACACAAAATTCAAAGTATCTGAAAATCTCTTGAAGTAAGATGTCAGTCAAGGTCCTAAAGGAATGTTAATAAATATGAGAGATAGCAATAAATTGATGCGACAAGGTATATACTTGCATACATAACGCGTTCGACCTGTTGAGAATTATGCAATCCGGGCTAAGCTCTCTTCTAGTGTAACTCGGTTATCCGGAGCCACCTTTGCCAGGGCAGGCAAGCTTTTTCTTAAGATTGTATTGAAAATGAACGCGCTGGTTGCGCATTTGAATTACAAATGCGCAACTCATCGCTATCTTATATAGATTTTTTAAAAAGGCTTACATTAGAATATTTAACACTCGCATATATAATGTGAGCATCGGACATTAGGATAATTGAATGCACCTAGTCATTAATACTACTTCATTTACTTCGAATCAGATACTGCTATATACACTGATTGATTAATTGTGTGGACTTGCATGTAGACAGAACCAAAAAAAAATTGACTGCGAGAGATAAATACTTGGATGAGAAAAAGGGCTTGATACGTCTCTGAATCACATAGTGAAAAGAAGCTTTGCTACAGAAGACATATTCATACCTCTTAACGGATTACCGAGGGGACGGTGACTTGCGTTGCATCCAGTAGGTACATATAGATGGAGTAAGATGGTAGCCAGAGCGTTGGTAACTGGAATATTCACTCGTTGCAGGAAAAATATTAGAGATTTAAAAGGAACGACACTTACAGAGTCCTAAAAGGAAATTTATGCCGGTGCTTCTTGATCTACAAATATATTAAAGCTAATATGATGTCTTTGCGTGTAAGATGAAAGATTGTGTTAAGCAGTTGCGCAGGCTGATGTAGCCAAAGCGGATAGATGCAGTCCAAACAGATGAAAAGCCGTTAAGTGTGCTTTTTGTCGTTTTGGACTCTATCTACTTCTGTTTTGGCTATTTTGTCTCCAAAGCTTCAGAGCACAATCTCTATGTTAAATATAGGATTTCTTTAATTGGTCAGTTTTTGAAGAAAGGCGAAGACTTTGCAATTGGTCAATATTTGAAGAAGGCGAAGAAATGTTCTGTAATGCGTAATTGGAGCAGCTATGTGCAAGTGCTCAATAATTGGAGGAGATACTTGGTTTGTCCTCAAAAGGATGAGATACTCGAAATTTTCCTCAATTGGAGGACTTACTCGAAGATTCGCGTTCAATTGGCCAGTTTCCTGGTAAATGCAAAAACTTCTGCAATTGGTCAGTTTCTTAAAAAAAAGCTCTGAAATTGGTCGATTTTCATTAGTGCTGAGGCTTTTGCAATTGGCCAGTTTCTTGAAAAAATGAAATGACTATAATTGGCCAGGTCCTTGAATATCATTCTGTAATTGGCCGATTTGTGCAATTGGTCAGTTTCCTGGTTAATGCGAAAAGATTCAGGACCTTAATGCTTCTTAAAAGACTGACTTGACAAAAAACATGTTGAAATCAAAAAAATCATCAGACAACAGCTTTGAAATTGATAAAGGAATCATATTGGTTGAAAAATGGGAGGTCTGTAATATATTAAATTCTAGCTGACAAATAATGATAACTGCGTCTACATTTGGCATGTATCGAAGACCGGCTTCGAACCTTTATGACAGCAACAGCAGCTCATTACGAGAGGTATACTGTGATCATTTCAGAGTTGTTTAAGCCCACTCCCAAGTGATGGGGACACGTCCTTGAGCTTGATCGGCAATCTTGTCAAAGGCAGCAGGGCTAAGATCTAAATCATTGTTGGAGCAGCCTGGGCAAGTATCCAAGACAGTGACAGTAACGGAACCTTTAGGACCTTTGACAGTCATTGATTTTCCGCATTTGGGATTAGCATTGGGGTTGGCACCGTTAGCCATTTGAGGGGCGTTCAGAGCAACCATCATATCGCTATCAGAAGCTTGGGTACCACAACTATTAGTGCCGGCACTAGGATTGTAGTAGGTGGCAGCTCCAGAATAAGAGCGCTTCTCAACCGGAGCAGCAAGAGCAGTAGCAGCAATGGCAAGAACAGTGATAAACTTGGCGGAGACCATATTCGTAAAGTGTTTGGTGTTTAAAAGTACTTGTTGTAAATGTAAAGACTGGAGAGAGAACGACTAGCGTTGAGTGAGTACAAGAGTATGAGAGTGTTGTAAAATGAATGTGATGAGGAAAAGTTGTTTGCAACTTTACGTTCCTTTTATAAAGAAATTCAAAACTTTTTATCTTGAAACAGAGATGTTCTTTGTACGGTCATGAAACTAGAACTGATGAGTCTTCCAATGATGTAGGGCATAGTTTTCGAAAACTAGACCACTTATTTATGATATTTTGGAATTTATTTTCGTGGTACTAATCACTCTGAGTAAATAGTGATTGCTTTGAGACAAACACTTTTTCAAGATAAAACCTTGATTGGTTCAGATTAATACTAATATGTTGCAGGTGCAGGACTAATACATGAAGAAAATCATGAGTCCACGAAAGTTTCTATTTAGGCAAATCCTAAAACTCACTAACACATTATATCGGGATCAAGCTGTATACGAATAGTTTTTGGCGCTAGAAATGAACTTCCAAACAAGCTACCAAAGGGTATGAACAATAAGATTAGTAAAAGCTCTTAACCGTAAGTCGTCTTTCACTATGACTTATTCAGCTGATTTGGCCATGAAGTATGCCATTATATTGAGCCTCATCTGCAGTTTGAGTAAAACGTTCCTTATATTTTATATGAAATTAGCGTATATAAATTGTATCGACTCATTGACACTGTCCATAGTTTATTAATATCATTGAATAGATTGTACGTCTACTAATTCATCAGGCACCAAAAACACTCTTATTGGCTGTGATCCATTCTTCCAATGTCTCTGCCGGTCTGTTCAAAAGGAGAGGCAAGCCTTCATTCACAGAACTACCGTTATTATTACCAGCAAGAAGACCAAAGGCCAAATAATGAGGCATATGTGCAAATTCAACCATGACTTTGTATTGTTGCTCAAAAGATACTTGGACATACTTGATCTCTTTTCCAATTGCCCGCGAAATGACAGCCGCTCTTTCGTTTCCACTCATTGACACTGAAGTCAAATTATATACCATGTCAACATGCTTTTCGACAGGTTCAGTCATGATATTGACTGCAAGATGAGCAATATCGGTTGTCGAGATCCAAGACAATTTTTCATCAGGGCCTTGATGTCCAGTTATGATGCCTTTGAACTGAACAGTTTTGTTGTCGCCGAAGAAGTGGTTACTGAAAAAGGAGGTAGGACGAAGCGCTACGTAATTGCCTCTGTTGGGAAGCTTGTAAATTGCATCCTCTGAGAAGTAGTGGGCAGCTGCGATGTAATTTTCTCTGTAGGGTCCGCTCACGCTAATAGAAGAGATGTCTACGATTTGTTTAACCCCGGCTTCGTAAGCCAATTTGGCAAAGGTAACCTTGATCTTGGGCATACTGTCAACGTCCTTGACAAGGATGAAAAGTCTTTCATGGCCAGTGATAGTGGTTTTAAAATTATCCACATTATCGTAATCACCTTGCACTATATTCAAATTATCTTGTTTGCCGAACATGGAAGCTGCCTTCGACGGGTCACGTACTAAGATGGTCGTTGGAACCTGACGTTCCAAAAGTTCCTTAACAACTTGAGCACCGACTCCACCTGTGGCTCCCAAAATGTAGACCTTAGACATTGTATGGTTAGATATGGTTCGATAATTGCTTGATAAATGCAAAGCTTTTCGTTCAAACATAGAGTCACTTTATATGTTCCACTGGCTATGTTTGAATTTTGCTTGGGTTAGGGTCGGCAAAGCAGTTGCCGAATTATAGCCAAATCTGGTTCAACGAGGCAAGGTGGGGTTGATGTTCGGGTTAGGGTCACGGTGGAAGGTTAATATTTTTCCATGTCCTACTAGCTGTTCTGACATAAAGAGCAATACCGAAACTCCAGATTTCTATGTGCAATAGTACGTATTTTCACGTATGTTATCATTCACCCATTGCTGATAAATGATCTACCGTCGTCGTCCCAAGGTAATTATCGAATGTCTTTCGTTACTTTCTTGATTATGACACACAAATCCAATTGCTCTGTGAATAAATTGATACTCAAAGAAGGAGATGCCATTGTACCTATGCTGAAGCAGAAATTTTACTGGGGTTTCACACCCGTGTTAATAATCTTGATCACTGAGTGAGCGCTATGCATGATCTTCCTGTGGTGGCGTATGCCTTGTAATTCGTAAGAAAAACGAACTTCTCAATAAGTTATTCTAGGAACAAAGCTCCACAGTTGAGCCTCTCTGCAATTATAGCTATATATATGATTATACAGATAAATAAAACAGTACTCACTAGTGACAAGACTGCGATTTATCATATATTTTCGTTAAATTTTGATGAACAGTCTATTTTCCTTTCTAAAGTCAGTCGCATTGTGTAGCTTTGTTGCAATTGGCTTCTGGTGCGCTCTTGACCGTCCGTACCTGCAACTTTTATAGACTCATTTGATATATTTTTTATTCTTGCAACATTTTTATGTTGTACCGCGAAGCAGCATGCCAAAGGCTACCTTAAGGGACGTATCCTGTAGCCAATGCATTGTGGCGCAAGCCAAAGTCTTCAGTTTTTAAAATGAGATGGTCATGGTGCAACCACTTTAAGACTAAGGCAAGATGCTCTTACTGGTTGTAATTCAACCCAACGAGCAGCAATATAGCTTTCCACAATCAGTGGCGGATCCGGCTCTGTTACGATCATTTGTACGGTCGGCACTACAGGCCTCATTATTTCCTCTCTTACCTTATATTCAATCTGCTTTTATTTTCGTTGATGGAGAATACTTTCAGGCTCACTATGAAGTATGATTAATCGAGGTAAAGGATTGTTCGTGATTTGATTTAAATTGCAGGGTATGTCCACTTGCCCAAAAAATTGTGAACCCACTGATCTTTTCCAGCCTTCACTATGTTGTATATTTCTCATCCCGACTCCAACGCGAGCCGTTTGCTATATGACTATGTCCACAGAGAAACGCCAATGGTACAATACATTCTGCGATATTATCACCAACCACAAGCTGTGAGCATCTTCTTCAAATGTATTTGCTAGATTATCTTTTTTTTTTCTGATTCAGTATGATTTGTTTATGTTGTTAGCACTGAGTTAGGTTTGCTCATGGTATCGCCGCGCGAAGAAGACAAATCAGAAAACCCATTCTACCCATTTATGCTTGTCGAAACCAATCTTGGGATACCAATCCCAGTGGTTCATCACGTATTAGCAGCTGCAAGTGCAGAATTCATGGATAATAAAGGAAAATTACGAGAGGACAGAAGCAAGCTTGAGTTGAGTAGTCGTGTTCTCTTCATGATCAACCCTGAGCACTCTACAGCTGCCAATACCAGGTAGGAATGATTGCTCTATAGAGAACGTCTATATTTATAACTAGCAATTGCTTATATCAATGACAATGTGCAGAAAACAACTTATCCAAGAAGAAGTGATAGACGGTCAGAGCGAATTGCATCTTATCAATTTGATGTTCACTATTCCCAGACATTCGAAAAGTGCAATAGCATGGCATCACAGAAAATGGTTAAGAGAGTTTGTCGAACGAAGTACGGGCTCATCGTTTGATATCGAATCGGAAAGGAAAATATGCGAACGAACGGCAACGATCTATCCTAGAAATTACTACTCCTGGGTTTATCGCCATAATCTCTTAAAACTTATGGCCAGTGACACAGCCGCATTGAAAACAGAATACAATTGGTCTCGTGCGTGGGTTGAATCACACATCAGCGATCACACTGGCATTCAGCATTTGGAGAGATGCTTGATCATGACGGGACTGGAGTTTGACATTATAGAACATTGGAGCTGGACGGCAGACAATATCAAAAGATATCCTGGGCATGAAGCGTTATGGTGTCACCTTCGATTTTGTTCGCATTTTGCTGCTTCACGGAGAAAACTGCTCGCCGACAGCATCGTAACATTTATACAAGAATGCATGGAAGAATGCGACCGAGCAACTGGAGAGGAGGGTGTTTTATTACAAAAGCAGTTGGCATCACGTTACAGCTTATGGGTAGCTCGTTTGGTAAGCATTTGATATTTCTCTCTCAGGCATGATGATCTTTTAATAAACTTACGCTCAAATTTATTTATTTTTTGGTGAAAAAGGCTGCCTGCAGCTCTCAGGTAGATGCAAGCTCTAAGGCATTACTGGTGAAGACGAGTCTAATATACGTGAACGAATTGATGGAGTTAGATGATCACAGCAAATTCTATGATGATTGGTCTACTAATACATTCATAACAAAAATTGATATAAAGTAAACTTTTCAAAAACAGGAGCGGCGGATAATGTTGCTTGAGAAAGCTGTACTTTGATTTATTTCACGATATATACTTTGATTATATTACATCAAGACCCTTTCAGGTCCCATTTTTGATCTATTCAAACTTGCTGCCAGTAAGCTTTTCACTCAAGTCCCAGAGCTTCTCGGCACTTTCGTCATCCTTAGCCCAGATTTTCACCTGTTCATCAGCGACTTGACAATCAAAGAGGTAGGAGCCGTTATGAGACTTCAGCGATGGATCGAAGGCGGCTACAATATGAGTAGATGTGCCTTCGGCAAGTGTTTTCAATTCTTCTGCTTCACCTTTGTCGAATTCCTTGCCTTCGTAGTCATACAGAGGCTGTGAGAACTCGGCTTGGAAATCAATATGTCTTACTAGAGGAGTGATGATACCACCGGGATGAAGACTGACAGCGGTGAGACCCTTATCTCCATAACGCTTGGCAAGTTCTCGCGAGAACAAGATGTTGGCGGTCTTTGCTTGACCGTATGCAAGCCATTTCTTGTAAGTAGCTCCCTTTGAGAACATGGGATCTTCAAAGATGATTGGTGCGAACTTGTGACCCATGCTAGAGATGTTGACAATTCTGGGCTCCTTGGCAGCCATGATACGAGGGAAAATGAGGTTGGTGAACAAAAAGTGACCCAAATGATTGGTGCCGAATTGCATTTCGAAGCCATCCTTAGTTTCCATGTAGGGCGATGCCATAACTGCGGCATTGTTGATCAAGACGTCGATGGGCTCTGAGTAAGCATTGACTTCCTTAGCAGCTTGACGAACAGATTCCAATGAAGCAAGATCAAGAACAAGTGAACGAAGGTTAGCATTTGGAGTCTCAGCTTTGATCTTCTCAGCAGTTTCGTCCAAACTTTCTTGACGTCTTCCAGCCATGATAACAAGACCAGCACCATTCTTAGCAATAACGCGAATAGCCTCAGCACCTAGACCTCCCCAGCTAGCGCCGGTGACAAGAACTGTTTTGCCCTTGATTTGGCCGGCAAAGTGAGCAGCAGCTTCGTCTGAAGTTGTTTTTCTATTAAAAGATGACATTATAGTATATTGGTGTTGTGTTGTGAATAATGAGTATCCAATTGTGCGATAAGTGTCATATTTATACTATTAGTTCTGGTATCCTTACAGGGTTGCATCGGAGATCGGCAGTAAAGGATACGCAAGCTACGCTGGCCCGACACTTTGCCGAAATGGTCTCAGCTATAACTTACAGTTTACAGTTTTTAATTCAGCAATGATTTATTTCTATTAAAAAGGACGATTAATTGCACAAATAAACTAGTGATAATTATACCAGATACTTGATTGTCATATACCTCTGAATAGTAGCAGAATATAGTAATTTTTCAAAATTTTGCTGGTCAGAACTTGCGCTTACGTTCAACTAAAATGCGGAGTTTCGGATAATTCGGGACCACTTGGCTCTGTCAATTGAAACGAACACGCGTCTTCACAGTCACAAACGCAATACCATAAGAAATAGACTTCGAAAACGGAAAGAAGAACATTTATGATGATGACCAGAAAGCGAAGGAATCCGTTTCAGTGCTAAGATTGCTTTCAGTGGGTCTATCCATTATGGTGGTTTCGAAGAGTAGTACTGACCTACCAGAGTAGCGACAATGAATAAATTGCTATATGGAGCGTTAGGCTGTGACCTGTCACTTGAATCTTTTTCTGTAGGGATCAACCAGTGATAGACAAAGCACACCCTATTCTAATATGTGCCATCACGCTAAAGTAATATACGTACTTGACCATTTGGTCCTCCTCTATTACATATGTCTTCACAGTCAGAAAAATGATGTCTTTATTGCAATTTACAACTTGCTGTAAGTAGCTGGCTTCTTGCTCACAAATGCTTCCATTGAACGGGGGATATCTTCGGTATTCAACATAGCGGCATTCCAAGTTACAGTATAATCAAGACCTTCTGCTACAGAATGGTCTCTAGAATAGTTGAGAAGGCGCCTAGTTCATGTATTTTAGTCGATATGCTTAAAACGAATCGATTCATAAATATTGATTGCACTTACTTTGTGCCCAGCACTGCGACGGGTGATTTAGTAGCGATCAACTTGGCAGTCTTAATGGCCTCAGCTAAGAATGAGAAATTGAATCAGCGTAATGATCAACAGGAGACACATCGGGCGGTGTACATGAAAATACTTACCAACAACTTCTTCCTTGCTTGCTAGCACCTTGTTAATAAGTCCACAATGCATGGCTTCCTCAGCAAAAAGGCTTTTTATACAAGTTAGTCATGGATCGGAATGTCATAGCATTGTAGCCAGTATACTCACTTTCTACCAGTAAAGCATAGTTCGCGCACTAAACTGTTATTACCAATGACTTTGGGAAGACGTTGAAGAGTTCCAACATCAGCAGCCAGGCCAACATCGACTTCCTATATGGAATCATAAATAAGACTGAAATTTGGAGAGTCCTTAACAGCAAAAATTTCCCTACCTTCACGCAGAAGAAACAGTCTTTAGTGCCATAACGAATATCACATGCTGTAATCATGTCTACACCTGCGCCAAAACATCCATTATGAACAGCTGCAATAACTGGCTTGTCGCATTGCTCAATTGCGGTAAATGCAGCTTGGAAATCCTATAATAAGTGTTATGAGTTGATGTACCTCAAATACATACATCTAATTGTTCTCATCCCGTACCTCAATATGGCGTCTTCGGTGGAAAGCTCCTCTAGCAACGTCTCCTTCGCCATCCGTGATAGCAAGGCCAGACTCGCTGACTACAAAATACAAATATTAGGACTCGGCAATCGGGAGAATCCGAAATTAGCGCTGAAATACTGACGGTCTAATCCAGCAGTGAACAATCGTCCTGAAGCAGAGAGAACGACTGCTCGAATGTTCATATCGTCCTTAATGACTCCAAAAATTTCTCTAACTTCTCTCACCAAACTATTTAGTTATTGCCTGAAGTTAGTAACTCGAATACCTTGCAGTATGGTTATGTGCGCAGAATACTTGCGTGGGGTTAAAGGCGTTGAGTTTCTTTGGGCGATTCAACTCAACAAACAAGACATGGTCTGCTATGAATTCAGCCTTTACGGTTTCAAAGTTGGAGTATGCAGACATTGAGATTTCAACAAAGGTATAATGGAGAGTTGGAGTGTGGCAATTGAGCTGACACAGCTTTTATTGTAGTAATGGCTTAATTCTCAACTCCGCGTACCCCACGCGAACGTTTGTCATTCGATATTCTTATTTGCTTTATTTGCGGGGACTTGTTGGAGGTTGACTGCTAATGGCTCAACATGTTGAGAAAAGGTGAATTGCCTACCACAGCCCGTACCATAGCTACATTTAAACATTAACAGTAACTTGACATAGTGGCCAAAGAAACTTTCATTATGAGGATGGCCGAGATCAGGTCACCGTAGTGGTTCACGAGGTGAACAGGAGCTTGGTAACACGAACAAGTAGCTTATTCTAAGCATGCTAACGCCTTCTCTCTGACCACCGTCATATAGCTCCTCGACGTCGCTTTTGGACATTTTATATGGCCATCATCCATTGTCATGGCTGAGTATGTCTGGAAGTATCGGCATCAATTTGCGGATAGCACGGTATTAGAGGTTGGTACTTATAGAAG
The DNA here is from genome assembly GCA_016758905.1 of Umbelopsis isabellina. Classification (NCBI taxonomy): domain Eukaryota; kingdom Fungi; phylum Mucoromycota; class Umbelopsidomycetes; order Umbelopsidales; family Umbelopsidaceae; genus Umbelopsis; species Umbelopsis isabellina. The sequence goes on along the minus strand of JAEPQZ010000007.1, from coordinate 272,617 downwards.
TCTTACTTGTGGCACCGCATCATATCTTTTGGCAAAAAAGTGGCTTTTTAAAATTACCATTGCTGACATCTAAGTTAGCTAGGGGCTGGAACTTCCTTACCATCGTTGATACTTGCTAAATTTTACGCGTCAGGCAATTGCAACTTGGTTGTTACTGATACACAATCTGTACTATCTAATATCCGACGTAACTTCGCATTGAATGGCATATTAGACAATGGGCCACGTACATGTATAAGAGAATTACAGTGGGGAATATTCGGAGAAGGAGGGATTGATGAGTTGTTAGAGACGGCCGCAAGTCAATGTTTTTATGAGATAAAATGGATACTAGGTAGCGACACCTTCTATGATCCCAAAGGTGAGTCAGTCAAACGACTAACGGTAAAATGAGTCAGGAGCTGATGCATTTGCAGATTTCGAGAAACTCTTGGTAACGGTAGCATATGTGATTCATCGATACAACAAAAATGCCAAGTTTATAACTGCATATCAGGAAAGGAGGTATTTATCTATAATCAGCATATGTACACAAACATGGAAGCTTATCATAATGTCTGTCAGTTCTAAACGATCAATCCAGCATTTACTTGACAAATGGCAGCTTTCTTGCCGCCTTATACCCAAAACATCCTTCGATTTTGATGATACGCGCTACATAGAAGCAGCCGACGAAATGGAAGATGATATCGATGATTCAGAACCTGCTATCCGCATCCACTCAGGGGAATTAGCTAGCGTTTTTCTCTTGGAGATATACGCTGGCTGAACCAAGCTATCGTTGCGAATGAAGTCGCACACTACTACCAATGACAAGGGAGACAATGACTATAATGGAAACCCACTGAATGTAGAGTAAATGCGCCGCACATGTTCAGTAATCACTGATGCCTGTATTTCTCACGTGATTTATTGTAGTTAACATTGAATTCAATACAGACTTTAAACATATATAGGCAGCGTGCAGTCCAATTAAGTTATAATAGATGTTTACCACATAACTCACAGAATCTTTCTCATTGAACTATCTGCGACTCTGTCGCTATAATAGTTTTGAAATCACCTGAGCAAAAGTCCAAATTAGTAATATGATAATTTTTCGCGATGTGGTGCAACTTGCTCAGCCCGATGTGGGTCATAGTTGTTGGTCTTGCCCTGTGTGTTCCGCGTCTAACAGAACTATTTAAACCCCAACTTTATTGGATATACCCCCTAACAATTCTTAACCATGGCTACCTCTACTATCAAGCTATATGATTTGAAAGGAACCCGCTCACCAGACGACAAGCTTTCTTGGTCACCGAATACTTGGAAAGCTCGCTATCTCTTAAACATCAAGGTATATATATACCAAACATCATAGTAGATCAATATTGATTACACCCGTCTGACTCGTCTCACTACCAGGATTTAGACTACCATAGCGAATATCTCCATTTCTTGGAGATCCCAGATACTGTGCGAAAGCTTGTTCCTGATACAGCTTTCCCAACTGTGCCTTGTATAACTGACACTAACGGCCAAACCATTCAGGATTCTCGCAAAATAGCGCTCTATATTGACGAAAAGCATCCGACTCCATCCGTTTTTCAAGGCGGTGTAGGTGTCCACTTCTTTTTTGAAAATTGGATCATGAACGGTCTAAGTCGCCGTATTTTCCAGCTATCCGTAATGAAGATGTTTCCTCTCATGGATGAGGAGGCTCAACACTATTACCGTCAGAGCCGTGAAAAGATGCTCGGCACTTCGCTGGAAAACATTGCGGGCGAACCCGAAGAGCATATAGGGGCCATAAACAATGATCTTGCAGAAATAGACAAAATTCTGGAGGACTATGACTATGTTACCGGTGACAAAGTTGGTTGGGCCGATATAGTTTTGGCCAGCATGCTGAAACTTGCACAGATAACGCGCCCTGATGTATTCGAAAGCCGCTTGATCAACCAGCATAGCAACATCAAACATTGGTGGGAGCGTATGGAGAAGCATGCGAACAATAGCAAATAAATCACTACGCTAGGTCAGTGCACCAGGCAATATGATTGTGTATATCTTATGAAAGATGAAAGGCATATTTGATTGTAAGCCTGATGTGCGAAATTCTCTCTAAGGACGGGCTTAAGGACGGGCTTGAGGCTATGATCTATGCTAACTCAATTTTTTCTATTTTGCAAAAAACATGTATTGAAATTGCTCAGCATTGTAGCGTTGAATATTATATGTTACTTAATTATTAATTCAACTTGTCCAACTGAACATGTATCAACCAATTAAGGCATCAATATTGGCGGAATTTTTCTCGTTTGTGCAACCTGCTGACAGAGCTTATAAAGTGGTGACGCATTTTCTGTGAAATCTGCAATGCGTAATCCGCAGTAGAAGCATATATAAAAACGGTTTAACTGTAACTCAGAATTTTGTTCTTTAAAAAGTCTGCAAATTAATTATGACAATCATCACCCTTTATGATCTGAAGAGAACAAGAAGACCTGAAGATAGAGAAAGTTGGTCCTGCAATACATGGAAAACGCGTATTCTACTCAACATCAAGGTGTGTAACGCCACTGGATACCATTTGAAATACTGAATAAGACAATAAACTTTTTGATCTGTCTTTCCAGGGCTTAGACTACAAAACAAATTATCTCCACTTTTTGGAGATATCCGATGTCATTACCAAGCTTGATCCAGACTGCTCAATGCCTACTGTGCCCACAATCACTGACGAAAATGGTAAAGTCATACGCGACTCGGCTGCCATTGCTAGATACATCGAAGATCAGCATCCTGAGCCCACTGTGTTCAGAGGAGGCGATACAGTTCACTTTTTCTTTGATAATTGGGCCTTGAAGAATTTAGCCGATCCAATCTATCATATCATATTGCTCAAAATGTATAGTGAATTGGATGATGAAGCTCAAGCTTACTTCCGTGAAAGCCGAGAAAAATGGTTTAAAATGACACTAGAAGAATATGCTGGTGATCGTGAACAGCACATCAAGACCGTCAACGATCAATTGACCCTTGTGGCTAAAACATTGAACAAAAACGATTATATGATGGGTGATCAAGTCGGTTATGCAGATATTGCGCTGGCTTCTGTGCTAATCATGCTTGAGAAGGTAGAACCCGACGTCCTGAACGACTGCATTCTTATACACGAGGGAAACGAGAGTATTGCATCTTGGTGGAAGCGTATGCAGCAATATGTTGACGGAAGCCGATAAAAGGCATGCAGAGGTTTATATAATGCGCGCACTGTGTTGATATGAGGGAAAAAAAGAAAAAACCAGAAATAGGACTGCTTCGAGAGTGTCAAAAAAAATAAACATTGGTAAATAAAACAAGTATCTATGATCAGAAATGCAGAAGAAAGTCAAAAAGCGGGCAGTACAACATGTTCTATATCTAATGAGAATGATGATGGGGAAGTGTTATTCGAAAGTGTTGCTTAGGGATGCTATACTCATTTGGAAACGTGGATCTGTGGGCTTGGTCAAGTTGATGCTAGTACAATGATTCTAACGAAACGAACGAGAACCATGAGTGAGTGGGCGTACTCCTAACCAAGTAACAAAATTGCACTTACATCATCTGTAGATGTTCGGATGGTAATATTATGAGGGGTATTGGTTGCCACAATCATATGGTTATCTGGTGGCCGCAGTTGCTGTAGCAGATCGGCTTCAGACAGATAGATATATCTACCATAATCATCGAACAGTCGTTGCGTTCGATGATCAATATCCGCCTCAATGTCATGAAAAGTACAATTTTGATTCTCTAACCGACTGGTCTCATCGCGAAGCCACTCCAGATGCAACGAGTCATCTGCTTTGTTTGGGAAAGGGGAGTCCGGGTCTGCATCCTGACTAACAAAACCAAGAAATTGGGTGAGAGGGTATTCTGTTGAAGCTGTTGTCTACATTTTTTAAATTAATTTGTGTTCATACATCCACCTGACATGATTTTTGGAGTTCTTCTCTATTAATCCTACACCTTCCAACACATTGGTTATATCATAAATTCGTCGTTTCTGAACCTGAAGTTGCACCGCCGCTACGTTTAAATCTAGATCGGCTGTTGGATCCGCCCGTAATAGCGCAATAAATTTTCGTGTTAGTTGGCCAAGTGAACTGTCCTGCCTATTGCAATTCGATTGATACACTGACTGCGCCGACATTGATGATTCGTTTTGCTCTGTAGCCGTTTGACGTAGTAATGACGGCCGTTTGTTCGGCCGTTCTCCGTTATCTGGTATATCGTATGGTTTGGAGGGAACAAACTGAAGTGAGGACCTTGATGGTCGCTGATATAGTGAGGTTAGGTATACCTTTCCATAACAGACATGGCGGCAAGTAGCAAGTTATCACCTTTTTCAACGGTAGGTCGTCCTTCCTTCCATCTGCTACAGATTTTTTTTTTTTTGACATCAGTCTCATGTGGCACTACCGAACGAGTAAAAAGACGGACCAGCGTAAAAGCAAGGCTCAATACCTGACGCCATATTGACAGTTAGACAGTCGCTGAATGGAGGAAAGGAAACAGAAAGAAGAAATGAAAATAGCAGATTTTTCCCGCGTAATAAATAAAATGATGATAGATTTAACTAAACGCCTCAGGGGCAGATCAGCATTCCCCTCTCCATTGCAGTCTCCGCAACCACGGCTTGCCTTTTATTAACTATTTATATAATATCTACACTACAAAATCCATCATCGTCTTCTATACCAATACTCCATCGTCATCTTCAGAATCAGCTGCAAATTGACTTGGTGCAAGAGAAGATTGTGACGGTTGGTGGTTCAAGCCAGTAAAGTCAACTTTGGCTGCACGACTATCTAGCGTCCGCTTATTTCTATAGTTTCAATGTGACCATATAAGCTTTCAAAAAAAATAAAAATGACAACTTGCTGGTATCTCCTAACCCATACCTTTGCATCATGGCGGCAAAGCGACAAAGCTGTACTGTATTTCGTATAGTAAGCAATATCGTATCTACGATAGCTTCATCCCGCTGAGTATTGGAACAGCCGGTAGTGATAAGAACCAATGTCGCTATGCAAAGCAGTAACAGGATGGCGTCGATGGCACTATAGAAAGAATGAAAAAATGCTCGGCCATTTGCCAGAACTCGAAGCAATACTTCAAGGACCATGGCTGAATTGATGGCATATTCGAGTATGATCAACGACTGCGACGGACAAACTTCTTCCAAAGACTGGTTTGCGTGTTAGCGTTGTTGCAATTATACCCCGCCAATTTACCGTTAAAGCATTGATCTTACCAATATCACTGATACCAGACTCAAAAGTGCCAGAATCAAATATAGTATAATGTGGAATCTTGAATATATGAACCGGTTGGCCTGGTTTTTGATCACATCGTACCATGTCCAAGTAAATTCCGATCTGCATAATACGTAGTACGAACAGCGTTAGTATGACTCTCCATTAGCGTATGAGCAAAACCATTGCATACTCTGATGGATAGTAGTTGTGTGGTAGAATAGGAGTCTGTTCATTCGGTTGTGTCGACATGAACTGGGAGATGGACTTTTTTATTAATAAAGTGTCATACCACTTCACCTCTTTCACAGAGAGATTTTTGCATGGCGGATCAAATCAGGTGATATAGTACTCAAAAAAAAGGAGAATTTGAAAATAAAAACTTAGGAAGTAAAGGAAAGGCGCTTACTAGACATGATGAGGTCTTACCGGGGAACACCAGTTCCCCTATTCCTAAACATCGACAATTTTCTACGTGTGACCTAACTATGGCTGCGGAAGGCGCTTGCTTAGTGACTCAGTGCTGTTGTTGCTGGCCAAATAAAAAAACTTGTAATGAATGTTCTTTGCACCAAGAACGTCACGAATCCAGACCTTTCTGCAATTTTTACAGTTGAGGAGGGTGTGGATTTTGTGGCCACGGGTGCCGTTTACATGTCGCTCTCGAACATTTTCGAGAAAGCAGCTTCATCACACGTGGGACAGACCTAACGAAAGCCTTGGTAAGAATTTACTGTGAGGCAACTCAACTTTGCTGGAAGCCGCTGATTCAGTTACCTTTGATGTCTTGAACTCATCCACTTTGATGACATCGATAGATATATTGGTTAATCTCGAAAAATTGGTGAGATGCTTGTATATCTTTTTGTGGGGAGAAAGGTCTATTGTCAAGTATATTTCCAAAATTAGCATTACCAAATGCAATGACATAGTGTTAATGCTCATCTTCGTGAGCTCTATCAACGGGAGATAATGGCCTCCATAAATTATCTTGGCCGTATTCTGGCGGCCAACGGCTAGGCGTGGGATGAAGGCCATATTTTTTGGATCCAAAAGTTAATTGTCGACAAATTTCATCCAAGCCTTTCTGTTGCTGTCGATATGAAGTAAAGGCTAGGTGTCTATATCCGAAATCTCAGTCATATGGTGCGACAAGATTTGCAAAATTGGTGAGCCTATATTCTATGGCTCCTCGAATTTGTTGAAGATCTGCTGTCTTCATGCTTGGCAAGTCGTGGATAAGCTGATGCCAAGCTGCTGATTCTCGGGCCTCCCATCGTCTCCTTTGCTCCTTGGCATGATTGAAGCCACAAAGATGGTAGTATTCCTTACTGATGAGACGACGAATTCTATGCCGATCTTCTTCGTGGCCGTCAACGGTCACATAGACATCTGTAACCCCTATATGTCCATTAGCCCGTCATTTCTTAAACTATCAAACTTCAATCAGTTTACCTGGGTCAACTGCTCGAACTGTTGTTCGATGTCTTCCGTATTCTAAGCAATTTTCAAAAGACGCAGGGGTAACAAGCTCTCTTCTAGAGAAAGCCGTCTTGTCAAAAATTAATTCCAAGTCGATGTCGTCGGTTCTCAGCGCATTGCTTAAAATTTTGAAAATGTTAGATATCTTTCTGCAAATCAATTTTCTTCATCATTAAATCTTACCAAAATTGAAGTCTATTGGTGTTGAGAGCTTATCTATTTGAGAAGCCGATTCGCTGAAAATTTATGGCCTGCCATAAATGCTGCTGAAAATCTTCTGGACTGATGGTTTTCTTGAAAGGCAGTCCAGCTAGTTTGCAGATTTGCATCGAAGTTTCTTGGTTAAGCGGAATATGGCGCAATTGAAAGGAATAAAGTGGCGCCAAAGAATAGCGGCGATTGCCGCGGGATCAGTATACTTTTCTGGCTGAAAAGATGCTCACACTTATAGTTGGTGATGATATCGCAGAATTTGTTGTACCATTGGCGTTATTCTGTGGACATAGTCAAACAGTAAACGGCTCGTGTTGGAGTCGGGATGGGAAATATACAACACAATGAAGGCTGGAAAATGACTAGGCGGTTCACAAATTTTCGGCAAGTTGATATACCACTTCAATTTGAATCATGAACAACCCTTCACCTCGATTAATCATATTTCATAATATCTTGATTCAAGAATCTTCATCTCGAGAAGCTATGACTGAGTGCCATAGATGGCCAAGTCTCTTGACTCCTCTGGCCAGCCAATCCAAATTATACACAGAAAGTATGAACGTTTTCAGAATGGATTTAATTCTAATTTTACATGTGATCAGGTACAATTGTATTCCCTTCTTTGAGCATCAATTTAAGTACAGAACAATTGGCATTTTGTCAATATGCAAGAAAACGACGAAAAACATTGGATGATCACTTGGAACTGAAAATAGTAAATCACTTGTTAGCAATGTATCATTTTATAACATGAGTGGAATACACTATTGCACATAGAAGTCTGGGATTCCGTGTCGCTCTTATAGTAGAAAATGGAATACTATGACCTTCTACCGTGATCCTAACCCGGAATATTGAGTCTACCTTTCCCTTATGGACCAGATTTGGCTGTTCCTCGGCAACTGCTTAGCCGACCCTAACCTTAACAAAACATGAAATGCAGAGTGACCTGTTTTTAACCTTCTTTTATTAGTTTTTACAATGGTGGAACACCCGCTGAACAGAGAAATGATAATTTAAAATGGAATACATTGTGCTATAGTCTAAGCCAGTCGGTGACATGATGGGAAGGTTCAATGGTTCTCGCAACGTGAGTTGGGATGCTCTGAGATAACCATAGCTGCTGATATTGTTGGAAGCGTTTCTTATTAAGATACTGAGGTCTACCACGCCTGAAATAAAACCCAAGTTAGCTGTTATTTCATAAGGCTATAAGAAAGCATACATCCCGCAAACACCTACTTGAATCCAAAATCAGCCTCTCCGTGAGCGTCTAAATATGGAGCGGTCATAATACATCCATTGCCATTATGTAACAACAGTAACAAACTCCTTGTGACCCATATATAAGCTCCAACTTCGCCACCACAGCTATTAATTGCTAGCGTCAGCCAAAGTAAGGAAAATGTGAGATAAAAATTCCGAGATACTTACATAGCAGCGTGTTGATTGCATTCACCTTGATCTCCTTCAATACAACAGTATCCTTGCAAACATACAAACGTACCGCAGAACAAACACAGCGCAGGATCACTTGGTACATTTCCACATTTTCGACATGCTCGTCGGGTGCTTTCCTCAAATAGCTGGTCTAGCCTGTGAGGCAGTTCAACTAGATGAAACACTGTTGGTAGGCCGATGGGTATCCTTGTCAGATGAGTGTATGCGGGAGCATTGGTGCGTATTATCGAAGCTAGAGTGCCAAATGAGTGATCGATATAGTGCTGACACCAGCCTTTTACAACTGACGGTTGGTTGATCACTTCCAGCATGATTTCGTTCAAAGTAGGCAATCTTAGACAATCTACAAGTCTGTCAAATTCCACCATATCGTTTGATTCTGAAATAGGTTGAATGATCAATCCATGTCTAACTACCAAAAGAATCAGGCATCGTCGAAGATAAGGCAATGCGAATGCTCGAAGAAGAGCAACAAGAGCATTTTCGCTGACTTGCTGGAAGAATCGCTCCACAAAGTCATTAGGAACAGAGAGACTGTTCATGACCACATCAACAAATTTACGCACTGTTTGAGGATCGATGCCATCATCTCTAGCTTTCTGAAACTTCAAATGTTGGTTGATTCGGTCCTCAGAGAGCTTTTCGTTTCCGGTAAGACTTTGTAAAAGGCCAATGGTAGCTTTTGTCACTTCTGCCACGAAAAGTTGGCGGACAAAGTGATGAATATTTAGATCCAAAGTAGGTGCCATGCTCATGCTAATCTCTACCAAAATCAAAAATGGTTCTTCTTCTAGCAATGGCTTGAAGCTATCGAAAATATTCTTTGCTTTACGATCTCCTTCAAGCATACTGCGTACAGAAGATTGTCCATAGAAGAGCTGAGCGAGTCGAGCTGCACTAACAGATGCTTCCTTCTCTTGGCTATCCACTGTTTGATCTTCATGGAAGATGCGCTTGTACAACATGATAGTTTCCGACAAGATTCGTAGTAAAGTACGAGTCTGTTCAGAGATGCTATCTAATAGTGTACCAGTACGTTCTACTGTCAAATCACTCGATGCTCCAGAAGGCTTGCCACGTTGTGCTATTTCGATACATGAGATGGTATATCCGTACAAGCCCCATAAAACATCCATAGATTCCAACAGCTTGGTATCCAACAACACCGAAGTGTCCTGGTTCATATCTTTGACAATAGTCTCCAAAACATAAGACAATCTGCTATACATCTTTTTCACCAGGATCATGTCGGTAGGATCTACGTTTACGTTCATAGCTTCCAAAGTAGATTCATCGACACTGCTGGTTCGGCCACTTAGTCTTCCAGACCACGGTAGTCTGGACTCCAAGTCGCTCGCCATGGACATCCAAAAACGCTCTTTGATGAACTTGGACGGTTCGAAATGTCTATGCTTTTCCAACTGCGTCAAAAGTTGATCTATACCAGACTCCATGAATGATTTGTATTGTTCATCATTCGCGCCGGCCAGAACACCAGGATAGCTTTCAGTTTTGCCTTTCCAAACCACAGGTAATAGGGTGTTACCTAACGCCTTGCATAAGGGGCAAAGATACTCTCTTCGAACGATATTTTCAGGGTGCTTGTATCGACTCTGAGCGGCATGCCTAGCTTCAATAGATAAATAAAACGTCTCAAAGCACTTGACATGCATCAAATGACTACAAGTTGACATATGGAGTCCAGATTTGTGTGATTGTGGTGGGAAGCCATGTATAGCCGAGGGACGTGTATACTTTTTGCCAGCAGTACTTTTATCAGATGGAGATGATGGAACTTCGGATGAGACTTCAGCATCTAAACCTTTGTCGATACTGAAGATGTCCGACAGAATGGTGGTATCGTCTAAAGGTGTTTGTCGCAAGAGAGTAGATGGTTGAATGAATGCCAGCATACCATAAAGCTCGGATGAATCGGCTTCCTCTTGACAGACAATACATGTACCAGACGGGAAGTGAAACTTTCTTTGAACCTCTAGTTCCCCATCTTCTGTCATAGCCACGCCGCCATTGCCACTGCTTTCTTCAACTTCAATATCTTCGTCATCAATATCACTGTCCGTATCATCATCATACATGTCTTCGTTTTGTGACATAAAGTTTGATTGTGCTTGAGCAAACTGAGCCATAATTTTAGCTTGACGGTCTTTAGCAGCTTGCTTTTTGCGCTCTACTTCAGTAAGGTTGTTATTGGCTTCAGCTGATCCAGATTGATTTGCTGTAAATATGCTGCGCTCTTCCTTCCAAGCACTTATAAGATGTTTGACTTCTTTACTGCCCTGTTCTTCAATATGATTCACAATCCAAAGACATCGCTTATGGAGGTGAGACAATCGCGAATCCTCAATAATCCGCAGAAGCAATCGCAAAAGTGTAATATGCTCTCGTTCAAGCTCATTTGCCATGACTGCGAAGCCATCGGTGGACGCGTACCATACGAAGCCGGGCATACCATATTCTTCTCTATCCCATCCGTCAGGGTTACTTGAGGGGCTAACGTAGTCATTGTTTTCATCCACCAATGCCATCATGGCAAGGTAAAGAACTTGTTCCACAATCGTATCGCTGACAACTGTATTGGAACTCTTGACATTCCAGAGACCGTAAAAGATGATCTGCAATAAAATGCGGGAATGAAGCATATTACCCATTCGAACAAAGGGACCAGACTCGATGCGTCGAAGTTTTGGGACAATGAAAAAGTCATCAGCAACGGCGGGCAGTCCTTTAGCTTCTTGTTCCTTCTTCCAGATCTTTTGCAGTTCAGCTTCAACATCCTCACGGTTGTTTCGTGTATAGTGCCAAAAGTGTGGATCGATGTCACTGTAGTATTCAGGCTTCAATTCGTATGTGCCGTGATCAATCAATCCATCTGGCGCTTTGAATTTAGCAACCTCGGACAAAATTTGATCAAATTTGGCATTCTCAGACATGCTCTCTGTGATCTTTTTCGCCAACTCAGAGTGAGCCATAGGAGCAATGGATAGATTCTGTATAATTTCCCGGCGTGTTTTCTCCTCCAAGGAGAGGTTGGCAGCGTGAGAACGTTCGCTTGCAAAGACGATAAGCAAGCTGAGCATTTCTTCAACCATGTAAATTGTTTGAGCGGAATCGTAGGGTGATTGACTGGGCTTTCCGCTGAACCAAGGCAAAAGGCTGAAGCGGTCCAAGAGACTGGTAAATAATCGATCTGCATCAAGAAGAATGAAACCGAATTGCAAAAGATAAAGATCTGTATCAAACGTATTTTCGCGTAGCGACACGTCTCTATAATGGTGAGCCTTAAAATGCACCCAAAAAATATCAGTAATAGCTCATTGATGACATGTGCAAGAAATCATCCAAACATACTTGATTAAGAACACTATATCCGTTGCGAACCCAAAATCCAGAGCGAATTTGACACAAAAGCACCATGGTTCTAATGGGCCAGTCGAGGATAGTCAAAAATGTATCATCTGGGGTGAATTTAGACTCGGCATCCTGGAGTTTCGACATCATGGCTTTGATACCACCAGACCATCCAGCGTGTTCAAGAGCCTTCTCATCTAATAAATTAACATTTTCCAAAAGTTGAGAGAGAAGCCAGTGAACAGGATGGTGTAACGAAACAGGCTGTTTGGTGACATCGAACTTGACAATTGAAAAGTTTCCACAATTGGCCGTCTTTACGGTGTGGAATTCTTGTTCTCGTACACCCGCTACACGTAATTGTGAGTATTGTAAGAATGGTGTAGATTCATCTCGCACCTCATTCTTGGGAGGTATCCAGTCACTCAGATGCTTTATCACCCGCATAACAGCACGGATCAATTGCAACGGTGCCAATTCGTCTGCATCCTCTTTGTCGTTGGGAACAAGGAAAGCGTCGGTAAATCGTCTGCCACTCTTTGCTACTTGTAGTGTAGCATTGAAGGCGTCTACCCAAGATGCACTTTCATATTCAACATGGGAACCAGCTTGACGGACTATGGGGTTCATTCCCTGGAAGATGGTAATAAAATCCAAATATTGACGCAAAAGCAATGGCTCGCTTCTGATCCGCTGTCGAACAGCATCTGAATTAATGATATACCGCAGATCATGGAAGTTATTGTAATACTTTCGAGTTCCAAACGAGCGTCGCTCACAATTGAGTCGCAATTCGCGAATCTGATCTCCTAACGGCAATGTGATCTGCTCTGTGAGTAAAAAACTAGAGAGCACTGAGCACATAATACCAAAGAAATTGTAATCAGAAACCAACGATGTTGCAATAGTTGGCACTGTCAGCAACTGAACGGAAAACAGCATGACGGACAATGGAAATTCACGATCGCGCAAAAGGAAAGCATCAGCCACGCTGGGATAGTTTCGAGCAAATCTCAAACCTGAATAGACAATCAATATACATCACTTTCATCAAAAACATCCAATGTGCTTTACTCACCTAATACCCGCTTGTATGAGAGGTTTGCAATGAGTGTACTAATGAATAGTTTTCTCAAACACATGCGCATATCCTTCCATAATCGCAGATCAAGCAGCATGAAGTAATCTAGTCTCAACTTCTTTTTGAACTCTGTAAGCATCTTTGAGCCGAGAACCAATTCTCCGGATTGCTTTTTCTTTGCCATACTATGCACTCCTATCTGTTCAGAAAATTGAGTTTCTTGATCATCTAATTCTTGAAACTCTTGCATAACGCCTTGCAAATCCCAAATTAGATCAGCAATATCACCATGCTTTCGGCGTTCATGCCATCGTTTTCGTTCTACTTCTCGTCGAACTTCATGTGTGTCTTCAGTCGTCTCTGTGCCTTGGTCAGACTCTTCTGATGCTTCAAAATGTCTTCGACGGGCCAAAGTGGGATGGGTATCAACCAAATCAGTAGGTTCTGCACCAAGTAATTCATACATGTCCATGTCCATCTCTGTATCATCAACATCGTCTCCTTCCTCCTCGTCATCCGCAGTATTCATAATAATCGCTTCCATCATGGTCGGGCCAGCAGGGAATGGGGTGTCATCATCGCCATCATCATCATCATCGTCTGAGCCCTCCGAATCATCATCAATTATAGATTTTCTGCGATATCTTGTTGACAAGGCGGCAATAGCCGGTTTCAACGCCCATTCTCTACAAAGTTCTTCACATATTATATCTCGGATAATACAGCTTCCATCTTCAACTCCTTGAAAAAACTTATAGTGACCAGAAACAATATCTTTCATCCAATCGCACAATAAATTACAAATTTGTTCCCGAAATACGTCTCGGGCAGACCTCACCGTAACAGCGAGTCCAATAGAAGCAATAATCTCGGCAGCATGTACCAGGTCTTGAAGGTTTGTTGATTGCAAAATAACATCGCGACCCTGTGTACAAAATGAAATTAGTCCAGGTGCCTGCCATGATTAGTAATACGATACCGGTGACTTACGTGTGAATCAACGGCTTCGGCAATCGCTCTGGCACGAGCTGCAGTACATCCAATTGATTCAGTGACAATTCGAATAACATCATCAAAGGAGTGCACTTCATCATTCCAAAGGACAAGTGCATAAATTTCTTTTTCATCATCGTCTTCGTCGCTGATGCTGCCTTGAAGTGGGTTCTTCTCACGCATGGATGAATCTTCTAAACTTTGGCCGTATTTTGGAGTTTTTCTATGACGAGTCTCAGGTATACTGGCATCATCCTCCATATCCTCTATAATATCTCCATCAAAAGCATTTTGATTGGTATCGTCCTTGTTAGAGAAGTCGGGTAATACTCCGAGCGCTATCATGGTCTCCCTTGCTTCTTCTTCTATTTCTTCCGCTGTCCTCGAAAAAGAAATCTCTTCTGGTGAAGTCGATAGTGTTTCAATGATAAAGTCTAGTACACCACTTATGGTTCCGCGAATTGAATCCTTCAGGTCGGAAGGCACCGAATCTGCCGGTTGTCTCGGTGTAGCTGATGCTCCGGGAGAAGTGGTACCACTAGACGACTTTTCTTTATCCTCTTCATTTTCTAATTGATCAGCTGCTTCAATTGAATGAATACCGCATACAACTGGAACTTTCCAAGCTTCTGGATCACCGCAATCGCAACATCCTCCGGCACCAGGACTTATAGACATAGACACATCATGACCATCATGATTGGTTGCATGAAAACATCTGGAGCAAAAAACGCAAGTATCATCGAAAGCGCAATTCCTATATCATTGCCGTTAGTAAAGCTTATAATGTCAGAGTGGATGATCGTTGGCAGTAATGCATACCTGCATGAATATATCGCCTCTCCGCTTTTAAAGACATGTCCGCATTGTCGACCTCGCTGGGATTCCCAATATTCTGGACCATCATCTTCTTCATCGAGCACCACGTTCTCGGTGTTTCCAGACAGTGTCGTTGTGCCGACAGCACCCAGCTGTTGCCGTCGCCTGGCTATTATAGAACTAAGGTTTCGGCGATCACCAGTTGCGTTGGGGAAGAAATACTTTTGCATATAATCTATATTGTCGTGCCATAGCGATTGAAAACATTTCACCAAGATGGCTTGCTCTGCTATGGAGTTGTATTGATAAAGTGATCGCTTCGGTGCTTGTGCTAGAAAGCGTTTTAGTGGCAATGCCGTGCTTTGTGGCGATGACGGTATAGCAAACATGTCCTTGCCACCATCGTTGGAATCCATGAACATAGGTCTGTTGTCGCTTGGAGTTTCAAGGCTGTGTGCTTCACCCTTAGCCGGGTTCATCCTAAGAGAACGAGTGCTTTTGACGTAGTGGGTGCAGAAAAAATCGACCATCATGAGACTGAATAGCATGCTATGGCCACACGTGACTGTGACTATTGCTGGACGGCTTGTGTTGGCCCCAGCTTTTTGGACCAGCTATAAGCTATCCCTGCCGCGCCTGTCAGATCGATTCACTGCAACATGTCCAGGCCACAACTACCAGCGTTACCGACAATAGAGCTCCCTGCTTTTTTGGAACCTCTCAAGCTCAAAGGGTTTCCACTGAAAACATACCCTGCCACATTGGAGCCGGAGAGACCCACAAAGCCCCAGCTCTATGTTTTCGGTCCCGGATGGGAGTCAAAGAACACCAGCTTCGATGTCGACTGCCTAGCTATGCAGGTAACAAGCAGCAACATACAATCGTTGATCTTATTTGCTTATTAAAACTTCAACAATTAGATATATCTGAAGTTTTGTAGTATCGACTTTGATATCGTACAAAGTAATGAACCCTATGCTTCACCCAAAGGTAATATCGAACATTGTTGGTTTTAAGATATGCTGTGATTGCTGATCTGTTTGACTTTAGGAAAGCTGCCATTTCTTGTTGTCCCTCCTGACCATTGTCTTTATGGAGAACAGATTCATCACTGGCTCCAAAAGCATGTAAGCAATAGAAGCGCAATGCAATTACAATTAGCTGTCAATGCCTGCTGATGATATTAACTAGGAAAAGCAAAAGAAGCTCGAAAACACGGAACAGGAATCAGAAGCACAAGCTTTTATTACTATGATCGAGAAGAAGCTCGGCGCAGCTTTAGTAAGTCAAATGTCAACTGGTTCAACACACTTGTGATAGCGTTTCTAATTCTCTTCTAATATTTAGCTTTTCACGTTATGGTTGGAGCCCCTCAATGCTTCAAAGTTGACGTCTGATAAATATTTTGGCGATGTGGCTCGGCCAATAGATAAATTGCTTGCTTATAGAAAGAAGGAAGAGGTAGTGCAATCCCTCTTGATTGATCGCGATGTCTTAATACGGGAAGAAATATATCAAGCTGCTGCTGAGACCTTATCTGCGCTTTCTGTAAAGCTTGGAACTAATGAACACTTCTTTGGAAGCAAGTAAGTTTTGCTAAGTAATCATTTCATTGTTAATTGAACATGACGCTAATAGTCTTGATAGACACCCAACATTGGTTGATGCGTTTGCTTTTGCATACTTCCATATCATACTAGCACTTCCTCAAATAACGGATTCAGAAATCAGCAAGGAAGAGCGTCAGCAAGCCACTGCGCTCCGTAACCTTCTACTTAACCATAGCAACCTTACTCAATACACCAAAAAGATGTACAGCACCTGGCTTAAGCAATAAATTAAAGGCATTGACTATTTTCGTGACTTGATTTTTTTTTTGTGACAATGTCAGATTTTGAGCCTCTTTTATTTCTGAGGTTCTCGCCATTCAGCGATTGTTGCCTACCGTACAAATGTTTTTCGATTTCAATATACCATACCCAACGTCGGCGGCAGATCGCGTAGGCTTCGAAAATCTGAAAAAGATATTCGCTCAACTTTCACAATGTAAGCTCGTTTCAGTAACCGGAGAACCTTCTCTAAAGCAATGAGTAACGTTCGACGTCAATGATAGATCGCAGAGGAGTCGTCGCGCTCAACCATACCGTAACTGGAAAGGTCAGCGCTTCTCAGGTAGTTTATCAATATCTTGACACGATTCATATTGAGATACTGGCGACTAATGATGTAATTTACCAGACAAATCCCATACAGCCCGTTCAGACCACTTCAGACATTCGACAGCTAACAAGGCTGACAGTGGTTGCAGACGACGTGACTCATAATTATGGATTGGTATGTCAATTATCTCAATCAATCACATGAATCATAGTTGAATAACGGTTTGTATAGCATTCGAACAATCCGACGGTCAATGCGTTTGATTTACTTGCAGTACGCACATCAAATGAAAAGGTTTTCGCTTCAGCGTGCGCCAATTACGAGATCGACATAATATCGTTAGAATGCAGTAGCCGTCTACCCTTCTTCCTGAAAAATACTACGCTCGGGCAAGCGCTGGACCGAGAAGTTTATTTCGAAATTTGTTACGCCGGCGGTATTAGAGGTGAGTATCCTCTCGTTGCATCAGTGAATAATTTCATAGGAAGTAACACATGCCTGTCAGATCCCAATGCTCGACGACATTTATACAATAACGCGAAACGCCTTGTGACCGTGACGAAAGGCAAAAATATCATCTTTTCCAGTGAAGCGTTAAATGCCCTCGAAATTAGAAGCCCTCATGATTTGATCGCATTTGGTATCTCGATTGGCTTAAATCCTGAAAAAGCCAAGAATTGTATTACTGAAAATTGCAGGAAGGTTTTAAAGAGAAGCGGTGAGTAGAGCCGAGAAAACGTTTATTTCGGTAGCGTGGTTATCAAACTTACCTGATTTTTCCTATTCTAGAAACGAGGCGACTTACTCATAAAGCAGTAATTAGTGTTGCGTCAGATACCAAAATAGAGGGTTTGAACAAGAGGAAAGCTGAGGAAGAGCAGTCAGCTGAAAGCCGGAAAAAGTAAATTTACACTTATTAATATATTTAGAAACTCTTCATGGTTCTCATATAGAACTGTACATGAGATCAATTACTTTCTGTTAATATTGAAATGATGGTTTCGCTTTTTTATATAAGCAACAATTGAGGTAGATGCAATTTTAGAAAACAATAAGTGATTTTACATGGATTAGGGAACTTTTACCCTTGTGAACTAGACAAAGGATGTAATGAATGTCTCTCTTGGCTGGTGCTACCCAGCCTAAACCGACTAAACCCTTGTAAAGCTTCAAACTCGTCCTCTGTGAGAGATATAGTCTTCTCTTCTGGTTTCGTATTCGCCCAATCCGAGCCTTGACACAAAGACTCAATAGGATTACACAGATCAGCAACCGACAATCTTCTTGTACTGTAACGGTCATGTTCCTTCTTAATGTCTCGCCTGGTATACGAGTCGTCCATTGATCTATGGCGACGATAGAAGCTTTCCGGTGATTTATCCGGATTCTTGACCAGGTAGGATGCTAGTTTTGGTAGGATACTAAAATCACTTTCCATTGGCGACAGTGGAGAGAGAGGTTGATGTCCCTCTAACGACTTTCTACGCCAGGAAGATGCAATTGGTAGCCTCCATGATCTTAATGCAAGGTAACCCGTTGGTGACTCGTTGGACATTGGAGGAGATAATGGAGCAAGTGGTGATGGCGGCGATGCACTATTTTGAGATTTGGAGTGCCAAGATCCTATCAAATGCTCCACCGGCGGTATAGTTTCATGAGTAATGTAAGATGGCGGAGGAAGAGTGGGAGGAGAATCATCCAAAGAATATGATGATCTATGGGTACCAGTAGAGTCCCGGCGGTATGCACCTGACCTGGGCCGCTTATATGGAGTGTACTCAGATTCATCTGAAGACATGTCATACGGTGAAGAAGTGACGGACGATTGCGAATGATTACGCTTGTGTATACTCATACTGGTACTTGTACTGCTTCCTGAATCTCTCTTTGCAGGACGCTTTTTGGTTTTGACCTTGGTCCGGCGAGTAGACTTGCCATTGTTGTGAGTTTGAGTATGCTGCATCATGTTATCGAAGCGACTGAACATGCGTCCACAGCCAGGCACAACACATTGAAAAGGTTTCTAATGCAGATTGAGCCCATCAGATTGGATTCTTCCATGCGTGATTTACGTTAATAGTAATAACTTACCTCTCCAGTGTGTTTCCTTGCATGACGAGCAAGATGCTCACTTCGCGTGAATACCATGTTACAGTTTCCATAACCGGTACAACGAAATAGCTTTGGTTTTCTGGACGAGTCATTTCGACTGGGTTTCCTCATACTTTTCGACTGTGCATCGGATTCATCCGTCATTTAATTTTTAATTTTGATATCGTTTAGACCAAAAGAATAACAAAACTGAGATTGTCTTTTATCAGTCCACCTCTTCACAATATAAACGCTGCACAAAGGGCGAGTGAAACCTTCAAAGGAAAATAACACAAAAGTATTGCCGTTGGATGTCGGTTGAGAAAGTCCAAAAGAGCCTGGATAAGCGATAAGATAAACACCTGCTTATATAGCAATCAATTGGAGAATATTTGGCAGCTCCCATTGTTCAATATGTAGCGAGGTGTGCTCTCGTATGGGAAATTAACTCTAAAAAGCTGAGTCCATCCCGAGACAGACTTCTTTATTTTAGGTGACACATTTTAGATCGATCGTCCAAATTAGTGCAGTGGCCTGAAAGATATGTATCGTAATTTGTTTGATAATATATGGACCGCTTTTCTTTTCTACAAGCTGGTATATTTCGATCAATTGTACTATAGAGTTCGATTGGGTAGAATCAATATCTTTTAATGCATAACAAAACGATAATAGCTATTTCACGGCTTCAAAATATTCCCGGAACAGATGGGTATCGGGGAATAGTCTATCAGAACAACTTTATTGAGCAGAAAGTGAGAGCAAGAAAAAAAAAGTTGATCGGTAGATTTTAAAATGTTTCAACTTGGTACACTCTAAATTCCGTAATCAGAACGTTTTGACGCCACGGATTCCAGAGTTACAAGAGGCAAGCTTTGTGAATATAGCTATGAATTGAATAGAAACAGTAGATCCATTGTGCTGTTTAAAAATTATTGTGTGCAAAGACAAAGAGCATGAGAGGTACCCAAAGACAAGTCAACGACCGAAAAAGGGGTTCCGTCAAATTGTACCTTTTGAGGCACAAAACTATGGTTCATGTGGCCTAAACCTAAACGTCCAGTGTGGCCACCAAGGCCCCAAGTGTAAAGCTGCCCGGTAACTTATGGTGCGTGTATGATAAGCTTTCATGAGAACCTTTAACTTCACAAAAGTTAGAGTAATTACCTGTTATGGCTGCTGCCATGTCTTGTGTAGCAAATATTTTAGTAACTTCCTCATCGAAAGGTACCAGTTTGGGCTCCAAGGTTTCTATAGTATCGTCGCCCAAGCCAAGAGCCCCATATCCACAGCTATACACCGTTCCATTTTCTAACATGATAGATGTCAGTATTGCCACTCGATAATACCAATACACTGACCTGTATTTTTACCTTTCAGTATTATGGAAAATGGACCACCGGCTGCTATGTCTTTTATATCAGTGACATTTGTCTGAAATGGCTCCAATATCTGGATAAAAACTTAGTCGGCATGGACATATCTCTCGGTTCAGCTTAAACCTGATATCATACTCTATCTATTTTTCGTCCAAGCATGCCTTGACCATATTCCGAGTTACCCCATGTCCAAAGTTCGCCACTGTCTTCAAACAAGTCAGAATTGTATTGTCCCATATTGATTGTGTATTACCAATATCAAATTGGATAAAAACACTTACTTGTTAATACCAAACTGAAATCAGTTGTGCTGGATAGTTTCAACACCTTTTTTCCTCTCATCATCGGTATCGATGTGGGATTACTCTTGTCGCTGGAAGAATCAGGGCCGAGTCCCAGTTGACCGTCAGGTCCCCAACCCATAGCATATACCTGGTTTGCGTCTGTTGCAGTTGTCAGCCAATGATCATAGAAAAAAAGGACATCTTATGATTATTTACCAGTAGCAAATACAGTGTTATCCAATCCACACGATATTTGCGTAATGTTTCCTTCAAATTGATCTACCCGAACTGGATGTGACTCGAATACTTGTTCTGCGGCTTCGGAATCATGCTTGCTTTTACCAATTCCTAATTGACCATACATATTGTTTCCAAACGAGTATAATTGTGTTTGGCCTAAAAATCATAGATGAGAATTTGTATTGAAACACTCTTGGCAATAACATACCTGTCATATCGCTTGTCACAATATGTGAGTGCTCTCGACCGGCAGCCAAAAATTTAAGTTCTGTTCCTGAGTCGGCTTGCATGGATATTCCAAAGTCTGTGCTGTTTAAAGTTTTTTTGCCAATGCCTTCAAATTTGTTATTCTGGAATTCGATGATGTCTGTATATATTTATTAAGCAGCAGCTATACCTAATTGCCCGCTGCGATTCAGTCCATAGGAACAAACTTTGGTGCCTTGCTCCCCAACTGCAGATATCAGGCTATGGCCCCATCCGGTGGCAATTTTGGTGATCTTATCACTCTAACAAACGTATAAATCATGAGTTGATTGTAGCTCGCTGCGAGAAAAGTTGTCTTTAGCCTCGATACTAACTTTCTCAATACCGGGAATCTCAGTGAGCAGTTTCGGTCGTAACAAAGCTTCGCCTGTACTGCAGATCGGTGGCAAGCTAGTTTTTATTCCCCAGGCCCAAATGGAGTTCGCATTCCGTCCAGTATGCAGCGATCTTCTCGCGACTACTACTGATTGACTACAACAGCGTAACATGACTGATAGGCAACAACGAATGTAGACCAATGGAGAATGACAGTCTTTTATTGTGACAGCTTTATGGGGGTATGGAAGAGAGGAACGATTAATTTACTGGTGCTGTAAGGGTTTTCTTTGGGCTCTTGAAGAACACACGAAGTTTATCGAAAAGCTTGTTGTCGGCTTCTTTAAGTTTCTTGGCTGTTTCGTTGCCTATAATTATGTTAGTCTTGAGTGGGGCAACTTGCATTCTCTTGCCACTAAGGAACCATTTTCGCTTGGCTTTGGCAGCATGGTTTTCCTTGCTTAAAATTTCCTTTGATACGCCAGGGATCGGCTGTACTACAGTTTCAGTATTGGTTTGTTCAGGTTTAATGACCTGAACAGCCACACGATGTCCCGATGCTGGCTGGCCATCTGTGGCCTTGGAAATGATATCCGGCTTCTCTTCTCTAATTGGCGGTTCGTTTTCTTCGGTACCTGCTTGGGTAAGAGTTGGTGGGAGACGAAGCAATGCCGGGTTGTATACAGGTATGGTATCTGTATAAGTTCCGCTTAACCAAGCGTGATCTAGAATATCTTGAGCTGAAGCTCTGTCGCCTGGTTTAACACACAACATTCTAGCAATCAGAGCTGCTGGTGAAGCTTTGATTGAATGCGGAACATTATAGGCACCTATACTAATTTTCTTGAATAAATCGGGCATATTTTCGCACTGAAAGGGGAGTTTCCCCGATATCATGGCGAACAATATGACACCACAACTCCATATGTCAACCTTTGGACCAGTATATGGAGTGGCTGTAACCATTTCTGGAGCAGCATAAAATGGTGATCCACAATATGTAGTCAACAGTTGCTGGTCGTCACAAACTTTGCCAAATCCAAAATCGCAAATACGAATATGCTCATTCTTGTCCAATAAAACTAATGGCAATTGTTTATAAAAAAAAAAAGGAAAAGGGGTGTAATGATGGTGAAAAGCTTACCATTTTCTGGTTTGAGATCTCTGTGCACAATACCGTTCTGAAGGAGAGTTTCAATTATGTGTGCATGAAAAGCATGCTCCTGGGTGATGACTTACATCGTGGATATATTTCACAGCTTCCACAATCTCTCTAAACCATCTCTTTGCTACATGCTCATCCAATCTGCCTTTTTCTTTGATTTTGTCGAACAGTTCTCCTCCTGAAAGGTATTCCATTATAATATAAATGAAATCGTCGTCGGTCTTTACGTCGTAAACTTCCACTACATTTTTATGATGAAGTCGCATAGCAAAATCATGGGAGATGTTTTTTTCGTTCATAGCGTGAATCTTCTGGTCTTCATTTTTGAAATTACGTTTATCTACAGCTTTGATGGCAACCTAGTAATAACGGGATAATTAGATATTGCGAATTTTTCCTTCCTGGTAACATTAGTTTTGTCGTACCTGTTGCAGTGTTTGTCGATGTTCGGCTAGATACACTTTTCCGAAATTGCCCTTGCCTAGAGTTCGAATGCGACGGTATTGACTATCAATAATATACATCTTTCTAGATTTAACCTAATAATTAGATGGATAAAAAAAAGGTCAGCCACAATTCATTATCGACGATATAACAAGACATTGCTGTATGGTTATCCAACCTCATCTTCTCTGGAGATATCAGACATAATGAATGGCAAGGGTTGAGAGGCACAAATGGACAGGATCCTCTTGCAAAAGAGAAGGATGTATCTCGGAGACTAACATGCAAACAAAAGGCCAAGATATCAAGTGAAGCTACCGTTTGCCTCATCGAAAACCAGACTGATTTCAAGGCGAAGAAAAAATTTTTAAGAGTATGACAAGCAACATCCAAATGAAAAATTGCCATGTTTAGTGGCAAAAGGTAATTATTATGTATGAACAGCTGTCAAAATTCGACTTTAAACTGCGTGAACACATCTGATGCTAAAGTACATACTATCAAGGCACTAATTCTGTCATTACTCTCAATCATTCGTCGTTGAAATCACCATCATCATCGTTGTCCGAATCATCTTCTACTACTGCTCGTCGTTTCGCCGTTCTTCGAGACGGCCTGGTTTTTGGTGATTCCTTATTCTCAGTAGATTGTCCTAACGGTGCTTTCGTCAGTACATGAAAACGGTTGCAATTACTTAAATTATATTTCAATATCTTACTTGAGCGGGTTTTCTTGGTTCGCTTGGCAGGAACCACTGGGGTGGGTGCCGATTCAGTCTCCTCATCGGCACCTTCTACAGTTCCTTTTTCACGACAAGCGTTCAATTTTGCCTCAAACTCTTCAATGGCAGTTTTCATCTCCGGTTTCTGGCTCTTTTGCAATTTTCCCTAATATTCAACACTGGGTCAACGCTATTATTCCGATAGGTAAGGACAACCGGCCAGCCTTGACCGTTGTGCCCTCATTAATATCCCGATCCCGACAATACTTACCTTCGCAATTATTTCGGTGAATAGCTTATATACCGTCTCCTCATGAAGTTTGTCCTGATACAATGGCATATATCCTAGCAACTTATGGTAGCTCTTTTCCGTTTTAAACGGAAGTAGAGATAAACAGTAGGTGATATCTCGACATAACCGTTCGTCATCACAATTTTTGTATCGTAGACATAATTTGTCCATGACATTTTCTGCTTGCTTATCCTATCATATAATAAAGTGGATTAGTCCTTGTACAATGTCTGGCCTTGGGATATGCTAGTATTCTTCAGCTTACCTTTTCCGCAAAATCAAATGAGAACAGGAACTTCATGATCTTTCGGAAAGGTTCCTCTTCAATTCGAGTTTCCGCATTGGAAAGGTTACTGATAATGTCTGGCAAATTGTTGTAGATGGCATTATCCTTCGACGCCAGTTCACTGAAAAACAGTTTGGCTAGATCTGCTATCCTTGGTTCTGGGTCTTCCAGACACTTTGCCATCTCACCAATCTGACCTTTAATTTTGATCATACCATTCAAAATCAAATGGGTTAGAACCATGAGCGCGTTTTTCTTGACAAGAGTATCTTCATCCGCCAGTCGGTTGTACAAGAAGGAGATATTTTCGTCAATTAAAGTACTAAAGCATACAGCCATATCTCCCAGGGCAATGACCAAGTTACTCCGAATCACAGGATTCTTAGATTTCTCCAGAATGGTGAACAGCAATTGAAGATGGGATTCACAAAAATCAGAGCTGACACACATAAACTTGGACAGCGCCAGCGTTGCGGTTATTTGTAGGTTATGGTCCTATGTTTGGGGTCAAAAGCGTGAATATGTATATCCAGTTTTATGCCAAATGGTTTGTTACCGTTACTCACAGTGTACACCTTGTTGCGCGTGCAAATTTCCGTCAGGAGGGGACCATATCGAGCCAACAATGAATCGTTGCCAAAAAGAATTTCACGCTCTCTCATAAACGAAACAGCATCGCCAATATCATCATCAGCGTTACCGCCAACCTGTTCCAACTCATCATCCATACCGGCTTGAGCTTTGTCTACAAATAATATTAGGGTTACTGACTCAAGCGCCTTCGATTAAATCGTATCGATTGATTGGTATAAACGCAACTTACCATCTGCTTTGCGCCTTTTCCTCTTCCAGGCAGCTTCTATAATTTCTAAATGTACAATGTGTTTGATTGCCACGTGCCCAAGGATGGAACAGAGTTGACTAAGCCTGACAGAATCGGTATAGACGGCAGCTTTTGGTGATGGCTGTAAGTACGCCACACTAACATCGTATTCCACCTGCATAGCGTCGTCTACTGCATTTGTATCTTCTTGTTTTTCCTCCATCAGGCTATCCTCCCCTGTAGTATCAGCGATTCCAAATACCTCGATAGTCTTCGTCCGAATGATCTCGGCACATAGGTTTTCAGGATGCTCCCCAAGCGCATAAATAGTGTTGATTGCTTGTTCAGTCATTGCATACCATTCCGATGAAGAGCTTGGTTCTTCGATCATTGCCTTTAGCTTTCTAAAAATGGCATGATCCATGGAATACCGAACACCTTCGTGCAATGCTTTGCCTGTAGTGTCGATGATTAATATACATATTAATGCTGTCGTAAGGGTAGTCGCAATTTCCTACCTTTGTCATTGGTTTTTATGCCACTGAGACGTTGCAGAGCAACACAAGTGTATTTTGCTAATGTTAAATCAGCCTAGCGGTGGTAATAAATTTTAACAATGAGTGAAATCAAGCCGCCTTGTTGAGCAATTCATCACAATCAACATACCCTTCCCAAGGCACCGAGGCCAATCTTGAGTAGCACATCAATTTTTTCGCTCACAACCTCTGTTTTGGCCTTGGCTAACATTCCCAGAACTATAATTGCACCTTGTCTTTGAGGTTTAGGTATTTCCCGTTTTGAGTAGCCTGTCGCAATTGATTATGAGAAAAGTGTATCTCAAGCAATTGAAAAAATAAACAAAAAAAAAACCAAGACTTACTATACACTGCCCATAGTTTATCTATCACCTGTTCCGGTATATTGTTTTGGCTCATTAGTGTACACAAAAGCTGCTCTAAAGATGTCAGTTCCGCCAAACTTGCATTGAACGTGAGCCTAAAACATGTGTAAGCTTCTACACAAAGCTACGATAGATATTTAAATACACTTACTGTACAAGATTTCGTGCTATAGTATTGATGTTCTCTTTTTCGGTCAAGTTTGCATCCATTTCCAAATACAACGTTTTGTAGCACTCAAGGAGTTTGGTTTTTATGCCCTTTCCTTCATCTGAGTTGTCCTTTGTCCATATCAAATGTGGCATCTTTTTGATTCCCTCCTATACAATAAAGTGGTTGAGCGACTTGATACAAACATTACCACGAATGTTACGTCACTTACCACTGAGGCCTCTATTTTGTAATTCCATGCTGTCACAAAGAAATCCATCGCCTCCAAAACTTCAATTTTGGCTTTGGAAGCTAATATCAGACAGATGAATGGAATAGCTGTATGTATTTGACTAATGAACTTGATAGCGTCAGCATTGAAGCGATGAGCTAAAGTCAAACGATGAAACTCATCAGCCGAGGTAACACTGTTAGACACAGAATCGTTTGCTTTGTCAGGCTGATCCACTGGCGTCTGAGCTTCATCATTTGTCTTGTGTTCATTTGGATCAGTTTCAGTATCGACATTTGTGTCATCATCGTCAGCATTTTCCTGCTGCCCCGCATCAGCTTCATCCATTTCCACGTCCTCAGTTGCATCAGCAGTTTCTGGCTCTTCTTCATTTGGAGACCGAGAGTTTGCATCTTGATCAGCCTCTACCTCTTCAGCACCATTTGAACCATCTGGGCTATCTGAACCATCGGGAAGCTCTTGCAATTCTTGAGGTGCTTTAATGGCTGACAGCTGCTCTCCGAGTTCATCATACCGCTCTCTCCATTCGTCGATATCTAGCAACCCACCATACATAATATAAGGATGCGTCTTTATCAGCTGGGTTATGACTCGGATTGCATAGCGTCGCACTGAGCTACTTTTATCTTCCAGATGTCGAATAGCCAGGGCTCCAAGAGCATGTCGTCGTTTGGGAAATTTTGCCTTCAAATCTAAAATTTTCAAATATACTTGAAGAACCTTTGATCTGACAAACGCTACCGAATCCAACATCCTATCTTCTAGAACGTCGAAAAATCCATTGATCTGATCTTTTTGGCTAGCGTGTTCTTCTTTTGTGGCCATGTCTATGATGAGATTGCCAATGACCTCCACCAGCGCCATCCTCATAGTGTATGACTCGCTATCTAATTGTCTTATCAACAAACCCATATTTTTCAGAACAATCTTAGGGCATAGTTCCGACATCTTGACCAGAAAAAGGGCAAAAGTTTTGCTGTTTGGAGTATCTTTAACTTCTTTACTTGTATTGTCCTTGAATTCCTTGTTGCTAATGTCTCGCAATACTTCGTCGCTTAACTGTCGATTGTCATGGCGGATATACAAAGCTTGCAAGAACTCTGCCATTGGCTCTGCTGAATGTTCCCAATATTGGAGATCTTGTATAATTGTGGTTTGTGCAGCAAATGCTTGACCATATTTCGTGATGCATATGCCTAAAACATGGAAGATGATCTCTTTGACTTTCGCGTTCTTAATGCTGGTTGAAATCTCGAATATTTGATATGCTGGTTTGGTGAAGAGACTCAACAAAAGATCTCGTTCAGGGTTAAGATGCCATATTTTGCTGATTTTTTTCTCCAACATGAAGGCAATAAGTTCAAAGGATTTCAATTTTTGTGGAGTCCAGTCCCAAGTGTTGATATCATCCTCTTGCGCCTTATTTTTATTACCTCGCTGGATAGGACAAGAATGTGAGTAAACCAGCCAACAGTAGGTTTTGTGTAATATTGAGATTACGTACTTTTGATTTACCAGCCATTGATGAAGCTTTGTCTTCTATGGTGATCAAATACCAGTGCACAATGAACCCGTACATCTCCAAGATCGTTTTATGAGTGGCAAATGTTTCTTTTTCATTTGCTTCTATGTCATCTGCAGTAGCTTTAACCTCATGCCGAAATGCTGAAAGGACAATATCGAGTAATCTAGCGAGATACTTAGGTTTTACGTGGTCAAAGTTTCTGTACAAAGCCAGGTCAGTATGAGTACAGCCATCCCAAACTCTTATGTTCTACTTACTTAATGAAGCTGCGTATCTTATCAAACACCAAGGGCTCGGCGATAGTATCAGAGGCTACCTCGATCTTGTCGACAATATCTGTTTTTGGTCATTAGCATGTTTGCAAAACTGAAGGTACTGTGAAGGAAGGCACATACCATTGAGGTAGACTTCTATCTCTTGTCGGTTGCGTCCCTGTAAGTTTACTTCGTTTGTTATTTGGTAATTCTCTATGGAATCTTCTTGCAAATGCAAGAGCTCGTCATGGAGATTGAAGTCGAGGTCCATGCAGTGATTATGGCAGAGACAGCACTTTAGGAACGGTAAACGCGATGGGGAGATACATTTTTTGCTGGCATAGTGAAATTTGGCTGAGAGCGCGCTTTTTGGACAGTCACGCGTTACTGCCTCAAAAAAATGAGACACCAACGTCTCCAAGTTTGAACTGTGTTCGACTAGATCTGCTGTTCAGACAATGTCTGCTGATGCTCGGAAGCAAAATGTTTCAGAGCACCAAGTCACCAGCGAATCAAGTTCAAAAGAAACATCAGCTCCAGCTTCTTCCAGTTTGTATGATTCACCGGAACTTCAAGCCTTGCGGAGTGGGCCGTCCTACTTGCAGCAGAGCTTGGGCACAGACGGTTTTGGACTAGAAGCTATTCTAGACGACTATGGTGGATTAGGACATATTGAGGAAGACGAGGATGAAAACGAGGATGAAGATGAGGACGAGGATGAAGGTGAAGGCGAAGACGCAAACCAAATTTATAACACAACCTTAGCAGAAGTACTAGACGAAAGCGAAGCATCAGTAGAACCTGAGGAACATGTATCAAATTTTCCAACATCCCTGCCTCCAATCAAAAACAAAAATCGTGTTGGTAGAAAGCTGTCCCATCACGGCCTTATTTCGCGAATAAGGAAGAGTAAGGGCAAGCAGAAAAAGGTCGACAAGTTCATACCAGAAAATAGTGGAGAGGAGCAATCAGGTGATAGTTTACTACCAGAGTATGTATTTGTCATTATATTTCGCTTTGCTTGTCGGGTACATTACTTACGAGTGATAGTTCGGGAATGTCAAAGATGCTAGAAGACGATATTAGAGCTCAGAACGTGCTACTGAAAGCTCTCAAAGAGAAATTGACTGCGAATCTTGAACGACTCAAGGTAATAGCAACGCCAAGGAAAGATACAAACCTGACGACATGATATTGATCTTGAACTTTCAGGCGGATGAATCCATGCTTTTGCATATGTTTGATATGACTGATAAAGATCTGGAGAATGTCAAGCCTTTACATGAATCTGATCCGGTGACAAAACGACAAGTTCCTCAGGATGAGAAAAGCAATACGGACACCTGGAAAGCCATATCTAAAAGGCTCAAAAGAAGCCATGAAAATGATGAGGGTCAAATAGCAGTTCAGGGCCAATATGTGGCACATAGTCTACAAGGAGATCAGTCCATTGACTTTATATCCGAAGACGAAGACGAAGATGAGCCCGAAGAAATCGAAGACGAAGAGGCAGCTTTGAGGGCACTAAATCAGATGATTTCAGAGTTTGCAGATGATGAAAGTAACTAGATGAGCTTGTACATAATGAAATTTGGCTCAATGATGTATATAGGAAATACTGCCATTTAAGAAATGGTTGATAATATATCTTTAATAATAATTGTACTCGTCAAGAATGGCTAATTTTGTAGGTCAAAATTTTGGAATAGGCACGCGTCTGCTCTGTCAGTTTGTAAGGTATTTTTCAGGCTAGCCGACACTATTATTCAATGTTAATAATAATAGAACACAGGATATCTAAGTAACGATACCAATACAAAAACATAAGACTCGATCTTGCGAAGCTTCTGCCGAAGTACTTGATATACTTGAACGTTGAGCGTAAAAACGAAACCTAACGTTGGCAAAATTGAAAATGATACACATTGCTCTTACGAAACTAAATTCACCTATGAAACACCATCTCAGAAATATGTTCTTATAGATATGTTCATCCACTCTACTTGCTCAATCAAATAAATACGTGTATAGTTATTCTGTGTGATAACTTCAGTGTGTGTCTAAGCTTAATTGCTGACGTCGATTTTTCATTTCCGCCAGCTTGAGCCAATTATCAGCCGTCGCGTCTGTTCTTAAGCATTAAAGAACTCCGTCGTTACTTGACCCATCTCGCGACTGTTCGTTCATCATGGCTAGACTGGCGACATTTCTAACCTTCATATGTGTCGTCCTCGCACTATTTGCAACAAAAATAGACGCAAAGCCGAACGCAAAGACTGACCGTCTGGTCAAGCTTACAAAATCCGGCAATGGCGTTGTAAAGATGGATTCAAACAGCTTTATTAAAAGTCTTGAAACTCCTCGAGATTACGCTATGGTCGTAGTCCTCACAGCAATGGGCGACAAATTCAGATGCGCTCCTTGCAAGTATGTACTAGCGCTACTCAATTGCACAAAATGACGAAACTTGAGCTAATATCTACGTTTGTTCCTTGCACTTCAAAGAGAGTTCGACCCTGAATTCCGACTGGTGGCCTCTAGCTATCACAAGAAGAATACCAAAGAAGACCTGTTTTTCGGAAACCTTGATTTTGAAGATGGTCAAGCCGTTTTCCAACAGGTAAATTGCGCGGACGGCCTTATGCTCCCTTATGTCTACCAGCATACTAAAGCTATCATCATAGATGAACATCAATTCCGCTCCTACCATTCTCTATTACCCTGCAAATTCAAAGACCAAGCCTACCGAGCCCAAGAGATATGACGCTACCAAATAGTAAGTGGGAAGAAACATAGAGCTACCATGTAGTCTTTACTAAATCCGGTTTGCATTTACAGTGGTTTCGGCGCAGAGCCTTTCGCCCAATGGTTGAGCAGAGAGGTCGGTCATGAGGTGCCAGTTCAAAGACCATTTGATTACGCAAAGAATGGTATCAAGTTGTTTTTGGTCGTTGGAGCTTTGGCTGCTATGAAATTACTTTACTCTCACTTCTCCTTCATACTATATAACAAGTATACCTGGAGCTTGATCAGCTTGATTACTATTTTGACCATGATTTCTGGACACATGTGGAATCATATCCGAAAGCCTCCATATGTTATTCCCGGCAAAAACGGTCAAATCAATTACATTGCTAACGGTTTCCAGTCTCAGTTGGGCATGGAGTCCCAAGTCGTTGCTGTTATATGTAAGCATTGTTGGGCATGATAATAGCATTTTACTGGTATGGTGTTTAATTTCTAATGAATATTTTTGTCATATAGATGGTGTGTTGGCATTCTCAGCTGTTTCGCTTGCTATCTCAGTGCCACGTCTTGATAAGGGCAAGCAGCGCATTGCCGTTTGGATTTGGATGGGCTGCCTATTCGTCCTTTTCAGCTTCTTGATGAGTTTGTTCAGAATCAAGAACGGTGGCTATCCGTTCAGACTCCTATTCTAGAAAAGCAAGTGTATTGAAACAGTATCGTTTTCGAAATTAAAAAACAAAACCAAAAAGGGCAGGAACCACTGCGTATAAAGAGGAATTTATGATGAGAGGGTGCATTTATTCAGTGAATTGTTAGGATGAGCAATGGTGTTTATCTCAGTACTGATTAGCCAGTAACTTGAGCTGGCCTTTCAGCTGCTTTCGTATCTCTTTCGAGCCTATATGCAATCAAAATAGACTATTATGAGCAAACATGCAATGTCCACATAAAGTGCGAAAGTTATATAGCTTACAATAAATTTGGCTCGATCTTTATAAGAGTTGTTGGCACCCAGTTCCTCCATATCCTGTCGTCCACCAGATGTACCTAAACCCGCTCCTTTGACATAAGACTCAGCCGTTACAGGCGCAATAATGCCAGTACCCTCTTTGCCGAGACCTTCGCCACTTCGCCAGCCCATATTTTTCAGCATTCGTGCTCCAACATTTGACTCTGACATTGGATTTGATACTGACGCAGCTTCCACAGGTCTAAGCTATATTAGAGATCGTTGCAAATGGATATAGAGACCCCAGTGCTATATACATACCGTGAAGCCGGCACCGTCTTCGATGGACGAGGTGGCCGGTTGTTATAAGCATCGTCATCCAGAGGCATGGGCCGATCTGGCTGTCCAAATGCCATCCGCCGCTCTGCAGCTCGGTTGCGGTATGATATTTGCTGCATTATGTTGTTAACGGTGTTTTCCAGCTGGGACCGAATGACACAATCACGAAACTTACATTATCTTCGTTGGCTGCGCTGTCTTCCTCTCGAGTCAATCGATCAACAATAGCAGCAATCTTTTTGCGAGCTTTTTCTATTACATCTTCGTTTCCAAGATTTGTCTGATACCCATTTGGTTTTACTTGGTCAGTATCATTGCGTACGTATAACTAATGCAGAGCATAACATTAAATGCAATAGTGATTTTCGTCCTACTTTATGTAGCTCAGAGAGATCTTCATGTCGTCGTAATTCTTTTAAGCTCTTAAATTTTCTCTGGCATAGCAGACATGCCATTCTAGATAGGTCTGCAAAGTCCATGTCTTTTTCCGCTGGACTGGCTAGTTCAGCCTGCTTTTGGTTCCACACCTTCATGTGAGTGTGTATCTTTTTGTACAGCTAGTTAGTAGACACTTGAGAAAAGCCAGTAGTAAGCGTAAAAAGCGTTACCTTCTTGGTAGCCATTGGTACCGAATCTCGTTCTGCTCGCTTTCTTTTTTTCTCATTCTCGGCTGAATCCAAAGTGTTTACCGTTGGAGTAGAATCAGCTTGAACTGCCGTTACCTTTGTCGGTTCTTGTGGATCTGTGTCTGCAGCAGCTGCGGTCAGATCGCCACCAAGATCTTCCAGATTCGATCGAATTACGAATTTCATAGCTTGCTTCTGCTGTTTCTGCATGATTTAAATATTGGTTGGTATAAATCGCGTAACAGTTGGAGCCAGGAAAAATGAAAAATGTCCCAAGTTCCACATATGACTGCGGGGTCCCTCCAACTGGCGGACTCCTTCGCTGGCCTTCAGCTTCGCAGTATGGCCGAATCTAACAATTCAATACCACTCATTGTTTTTATACCTGTGATAATCTGCTGTGTAGCTATTGCGCTTCTCTTGCAGTACAGGAATCAGACACAGAGTGTGCAATTGAACGAAGGTATCTTTCTCTATCGTCGTTGTACTTTTTCGAACCACTATTAACCTACCTCGACCAGCTGACGCCGTAGCTATAGCACAGTCATACGAAGATTTAGACGCGAACGATATAGAGGATGAAGATCTACCCGAGGATACTGCAGAAAGCCATTCCGATAATGACAACGACCCTCAGGAAGGGACATCAACCGCTGTGCGTGTCAAGAAAATCGGTAAAAAGCGAGCAGAAAAGTTGAAGCGAAAAGAACACATGCGACAATATCGCGAGGTGAATAGAACGAAAGCCATGAACATATTATCATTGTTAGCGCCATCTAACCGGCATTTTTCTAGTATATGGATCATCAGAGAGAAGCTCGTCGATATACAGATCAAATAGAAGAGGAGAGTTTCAGGCAGCGAAAATTAGCAGAATCTATACAGCGCGAGAAAGAGGTAATCCTCAATATGATGTACAGGTTATCACTCAATCTTGTTTATAACGATCTACGTTTTAAGCACGAGAAACGATTGAAGGCTCAGGCATCACAGCAGAAAAAATTAGACAGTGAAAAGCAGAAAAAGCAGAAATTGGAAGAAAAAGAACGAAAGCGATTACAGAATATTTTACAAAAGTATAAAGAAAAGATTAAGCGAATAGTACAGGTATGTAGCAACTGTTAGCATGCTAATGTGGGCGAGTTTTGCTGAAGCAATATGAGCTAAATCGACTGTTATAGGAGAAGAAATTCACAAACATCGAGGAGCTCTCAAACAATGCACGATTATCAACCGATGTAAGTGCTTTTGAATCCCAACTTTTACAAGCTTGTAGGATGACGGCTAAATTGCGTTTTCGGCAGGATACGTTATATGTCTTGAAACACCTTCTGGAGGAGGACCAGCAATTTGAGCTATCCTTGTTAGCGGATGACAGCAAATCATTTTTGTACGTCACCAAAGAGGACTATGTGCGTCTCAATGACTATATGCAAAACATTGGATATCTCAAGATAGATGATGTAGCAGCACACAAGATCGTCAGCATATTGACTGAATAAATAGCATAGCGATGTTCAGAGATTAAGCTTCTCAATAATGCCTCTAATGCCCTCTAATATTTCCAATTCAGACTGGTCGTTGTTATCCTGAGTAGCAGAGTGTGATGCTTGAGGTTGTATTGCTATGTTGGATAGTTTTTGTGAGAGACCGTCCAACTCGTCTATTTGACTGTCCTTTGTGGATGAGCTTGATGACGCCTTGGCCATGTACGTCTTTAGAATTTGTATAATCTTTTGTATCGTATTAGCTAAACAATGATGCTTGTATCATTTGGATAGAGAACAAATGTGATACCTGAATAACCTGGCGTAACATTGGACCGTCGTTCGTAGACTGCATATTTCGCATACCAGGTTCGCTGTGGTCGGCCATTCTCAAACTTTGTCTATGCTTGATCAGTAAATCTAGTCGTGATTGTGCTAAGTGCAATGGTGTTCGTCTGATGGTTCTACGAGCACTGAAATCTTGTGTCCCTTCTGCGTCCGAATGTGGTCGAGATGAAACCTTGGCACCTGAAGATGCAAATCAATGTAAATACGTGAAGAGGATGACCATTTCACTATCAGTAATTGCATACCTGAATCTAATAACGCAATGACAGTATCGACGTTGTTCGATATGACGGCCAAATCCAATGGCAAATTCCCCACTATGTCTCCATGAGGACAATTCGGATCTGCGCCAAATTCGATCAAAGCCTTAACCACCTCGGTCTGACCAGCAGCACAGGCGACAAGAAGGGGTGTTCGCATTTTTGAATCTCTAATTAGATCTGGTACCAACTTTGGTGTAGTCAGCTCTAACAAAGACCTCACTAGAGAGTGGTCCTCCATACGTTAGCTTACTATCTCCATAATAAGGTGCCAATATAACACAAGTTGTTACCTTTCTTAACGTCTCCTTGCGCACATAATGTAAAAAGCTCTTCTCTTTCTTTCGTGTTGAGAAACATGTCTCTCATGCGGGTTGTCGCTAAAGACATGGAGCTCCTTTGTGGTTTCGGCGTCCGTGTTCGCAATGTTTTATGTAGTGGCCGGTCCTCTGCCGTCCGGCTCTCATTTGAAGCTGCCTGGTTGAGAGAGTGACCCGGTGCATGTCGTTGTGCAGCATGCCGCTGCGCTGAAGACATGAACAGCGTGGCGGGTAATTGTGGTGCTGTGTATGGCATGCTCAATTAACGGTAGTCAGCTCAGCGTCTCGAATGTATAAGTTGCGGCTGACTTTATCCAAATTTGCCGATAGATTACCGCTCGGGAGCTCCTCTTTGATTTTATATGATAGAATTCAATGATCTCCTTGCATACTCACTTTTATGAGTGCTTTTATCAAGCATTATTCGTGAAGTTCATCCAGAGAAGTTTAAGCTGTAAGAATTTCAAGAGAAGCATTGCTTTGCTCTTGTTAACGAGATAAATGATATCTCTATGCCGTTTATTTAGTAAAAGTTAATTTTGTGCAGTGGAAACAAGTTGTTCAATGGCAGTATTTTCAATATCCTATTTTAAGTCAGTATGTACTTTATTCTCTATTCCAAATCTAATTCTATATCGGCAGCTTTATCTGGGTATAATCATTTTGCGTTTTTGTCCATAAAGTCATAAAAGGCTTTTTGCGGTATTTCCACGTTGCCTACAGCAGGGACAATTTAGATGATGCTCGCGGGGTATTGGTGACATGTATAATAATATCTTACCAATCATTTTCATTCTCTTTTTGCCTGCTTTTTGCTTTTCCAAAAGCTTCATACGACGAGTGATATCTCCACCATACTGGATAAATGTAATGGCATGCATATTTGCAAGATTAATATGTTGTCTCATGGGGTAACATAGAAGGGATACATACACATTTAGCTGTTACGTTCTTCCGCAGCGCTGTAATACTGAAATAGTAACGACATTGTTAGGCTGTTCTGATGAGTAGTACAATACATGACGAGCTTAGATACTCACGTTTCACGCGCCACTATTTTATATCCTACAGCGGTTTGAATGACAATCTCAAAAAGTTGTCTCTGGATTAACCCTTTAAGCCGCTTTACCCAGTCTCTTCCAACTTGATTGACTTGTGCTCGATGAAGAATGATGGATAAAGCATCCACAGGTTTGCTATTAATCAACACGTTCATCTACAATGTAAGGGAGCTTTAGTAGAAGCACTGCAGACTTACTGAGCAACAACTATTCAGGTTTACCTTCACTAGATCACTCTCTTCATATCCATTCTCTTCATAATCAAATGTGGCATATCCAGAAGTTCGGCTTTTCAACTCGTCATAAAAATCAGTAACAACTTCAGCTAGAGGAAGTCTGTATCTCATCATAACTCTGGTTTCGTCCATATACATATACTCAGTTTGTTCACCACGCCGTGTCTTAAGCAATAAAGTCAGTATTGTCGCATTACGTTAACATTAGCAAAATCATTTGACATATTTTCTCTTACACCACATAAATCCATCATCTGGCCCATATATTCCTCGGGAAAGATCATTGTCGCTGAGACCATTGGCTCCAGCAAACTTTGAACCTTGGTTGATATTTCATCAGTGCTTGGAAATTCAGAAGGATTGCGCACAATCTTCTCCTCTCCATTACGATAGACGACTTTATATGGTACAGTTGGTTGCGTTACGATGACATTAGCCTCGTATTCTTCTTCTAATCTTTGTCTGAATACATCCATGTGAAGCGTTCCTAAAAAGCCGAGTCTCCAGCCTTGGCCGAGAGCGTTGCTAGATGAAACAGAGTTAAGAAGGGTGCTAGTGAGAACAACAATGGTGTCAAGTCAGGCTAACCTCGTCTCTTTGTGGACAGAGACACTAGCATCGTTCAAAGTAAGCTTCTTGATAGATTCGTCTAATTTCTGAAAATCGGTTGTATCAACTGGAAAGATACCAGCAAACACCTGTAGACACAACTCGTTATCATTCCGGTCTGACTCTCTTATATGCCTAAAGATCAAAAATCATGCATGATGCTCTTACCATCGATTTGGCAGCTTCGAAACCTGGGAGCGGTTCAACTTTACTTTTGAGATGATGGAACGTATCTCCAATATGAGCCTCCGAAGCAGATTTCATTCCACAAATGATATAGCCAACTTGGCCAGCATGTCTGTTGAACCCATCAATATGCATACACTTTGCTTCTAAAGCCACATTGAAATGCTTACAAATATCCCGTTGGGAGCTGTTCTGGATGCATAATACCAACTTCAGCCACTTCATATTTTTGCTCTCCATGTGCTGATATGATTTTGTCGCCTGAATAGAACAAAAATTTAGAATGAAACTGAAGACATAATTCAACATAATAGGAATCTTACCCTTCTTAAGGACACCATCAACAACAGCGAGCATGCATACTACTCCCACATAAGTGTCAAACCAAGAATCAAACAGTAATGCTCTCAAGGGTTTGTCATAAGAACCTGTCGGGCTTTGTACATAATACGTTTAGGAGAATGTTATGTAAACCATTTGAACAATCAAGAACATACCATGGTATATTTTCTATAACACTTGGTAAAACGTCTTCTACATTCTTTCTTGTTTTCGCTGAAATCTGGTGAAAAGATTGAGCATAAGTACGCAGAACCAGTTGATGTCATCACCATCTCCTACACAAACCTTAAGAATCTGATCTGTGTCAAGCTCAAAAGCGCTATGTATTTGTTTAACAACTTTATCAGAGTTTGCTCCTGGCAAATCTATCTTGTTGATGACAGGAATAACATGTAAGCCTTGACCGAATGCCAGATAGAAGTTAGCTACCGTCTGGGCTTGTATGCCTTGGGATGCATCAACAAGTAACAATGTGCCCTGACATGCCGCCAAAGAGCGAGAAACTTCATAGCTGAAATCAACATGGCCCTGATTATAGGGAGAGTGATTGCATAAGGCTTATGTTGGCTTAATGTGAGGATGAAACGAGAAGATGTGTGACTCACAGGAGTGTCAATCAAATTTAGCAAGTACTGATCTCCTTTGTAGTTGTAAAACATTGAAACAGTCTATCATCGCAAAAATACATATGTTGATTAAATAAGTTCAAGTCGCATTTGTAAATTTGATTAAGTACCTGTGCTTTGACTGTAATGCCTCGCTCTCGCTCGACTTTAAGCTTGTCCAAGACCTGCTTGTTTGATCCACGATCGCGAATGGTGTTTGTGAGTTCCAAAAGTCTAAGTGATGAATTAATGAGTTGGGCAGTTCAGATAAAGAGTCAGCTAATGGCTTCAATAACAGTGTACTGCCTACCTATCTGCTAAAGTACTTTTTCCATGATCTGCAGATACAATTGGTTGATGAATACAATGGAAATTTAAGGTGTTGATATAAAAAGAAACCGTACCAATATGTGCAATTATACTGAAATTCCTTATTTTGTCAGCAGGAATCTTTGTCAGGTCTATAAGCCTTTCGGGATCTGCAGATTTGAGTTTCTTGCGGCAACATGTCAGTGAGAAGGTTACAGAATGACCAATGCAGTCTACAGTTTTCAGGAGTTACCTCGGTGGTTTTACTTTGCCAACGCTTTTGAAGAGCAACACGAATGCACTGTTGCCTCCGTAACTCGGTAGATAGTAATCTACTCAAGCCAAGCAAGGATCTCATGGAATGTCCGAATAGTTAAGAGGGACCACTTTGAATAAGAAAATTGTTCAAAACCCCCGCTAAAGAAGCAGTGGCTTTTGCAGCATGGAAATTGACCGTCGCATACCGGAGTACATGTCTTTCGATAGAGCATTGATAAACAATGTCTCGGTAGACGTGCTATGACAATACCAAATTGAAAGAGGCTATCATGAACAGTCATTATCTCTGTTCTTATATCAGCAGCAACATAAACTAGTACCCCACATAGCCTTAAATGTGCAAATTTACCGTTCTTAGTGTGCTATTCTGCTAACGTTTATGAATTCATGCACATGGATCAATACATAATATATAATACCAGCACTCCAGAGTTGTGCAACTGTCACTTGGCTTTCGACTGTGAGAGCCAAAATTGGCTAATATCTTTAATAAATTACTTCGTGCTCGTGGTTAACCACACGCGTAACACACCAACGAGAAAGCCCTAGCTTAAATAGCACAAATGCACTTCTGAATGTGCAACGTCGCAGCATTAAGTCACCCAGTACTAAGTATATGTGCGCCAGGCCGTACAGTGTCAGCCTCAAAGGAAGCCACCTCACATACCAGGGCCGTGACGTAAAGCATGAAAGAGCAGTGGAACGGGCAAATTTATGCGAGCCGATTCTATCCGACAACAACTGTGCTTTTTCTCCAATTCGAATCCTTTGACAATGTGGCGAATGCAACGACAATTGGGTACAATCGCTCGGCGCTCCATTCATGCAGCAGCGCATACTAAACGAAGCCCCGTCACTTTAACTTCCAAAACCACTTTACCAACAGCCGCTCTAGTTCCCGCTGGAGGAAGGTTGGTAAGCGCCACGTGCGGCAAAGTAACCGTCGCGTATGCGATCTCGAAGAGGTTTTATAACGGTGGAGGACCACAAGGTAGATGGGTTTTTTATGATTGAATACTAATCAAACAGGCAAGGTATTGACGTTTCGTAGGTGGTTTCCGACTTCAGCCTCAGCAAGAGCAGCAGCAAGAGAAGCCATTAGAGCAATATGTAAGTCTTTTTATACATCATGCTTCGATTTGAATGTCATCTGCTAATATGCTTTCTCAGGGTATTGATTTGACAGCCATGGCTGAAAAAGGAAAACTCGGTAGGGATCGTAAATACTTGCATTAACTCTGTGCATGAATCTCACCTTGCTTGTATACGGCGTAGATCCTGTAATTGGAAGAGACAACGAGATTCGGCGTACAATTGAAGGTAACCATTAACTTATGTTATGCAAATGCGTCGTCTAAAGGACTGTTACTAACATAGTATTCGCCAACTAGTGTAAGGATCAAAAGTTTTACGAACAAACTGTTAAAGCTATGGTGGTCGGAAACTGAATTGATGGAATTTCATTGTTCTTTTGCAGTTTGGCACGTCGAACAAAAAACAACCCCGTGCTGATCGGTGAAGCTGGGCAAGTGCTTATAAGCTAACTCAAGCTAATTGAAAATTCGTTTGCTAATTCATCATTAATAGTGTCGGTAAAACTGCTATTGCAGAGGTAAAACTGTCAGCTTACCTGAAAGAACGGAAAACCCACAAACGGTGTCTGACTTCAGCAAAATTTGCCTACATAGGGTCTAGCTCAACGAATCGTTGCAAATGAGGTTCCTGAATCAATCAAAAACAAGAGAGTTGTTGCTCTGGACTTAGGAGTAAGTTTTCTATAACAGAACGGTCGTAAAATAGAGCCGCTAATTGACTTTTGTTTCTGCAGAGCTTGGTAGCTGGAGCAAAGTACAGGTACTGTAGCTGGATGGCGACGCATTATTATGAGTAATACACTAATATACAACCATGAAAGGGGAGAGTTTGAGGATCGCTTGAAGGGCGTGCTAAAAGAAGTTATTGAGGCTGATGGCAAAATCATTCTCTTCATTGACGAAATTCATAATCTTCTTGGTCTCGGCAAATCTGAAGGAGCAATGGATGCCGGAAATTTACTGAAGGTGAGTTGATAGTTCATAATTTGACACGATTTAAGAAGAAAATTTTGCTAATTGTGGTTGCATGAATGCAGCCTGCATTGGCGCGCGGACAACTAAGATGCGCCGGAGCCACCACTATCGATGAGTATCGGAAGGTAATGAACTTGATGTTTTCCCTCATGGTTTTACAAATCACATCTAACCGTTTTCAAATAGTACATTATGCAAGATCCAGCTTTGGCTCGTCGTTTTCAATCCGTAATGGTAAGTACATCTCACTACAACTTGGTATTATTTTTTGAAGCTACAAAATACTAATTAAATCATAGGTTGATGAGCCCTCTGTGAGTGTGCAGCTACGGATCAAGTACATATCTTCCATATGCTAACCTTTGTATTTTGACAGGTAGCGGATACTATTTCCATTTTGGTAGGCAGACTTATTGTAAGATCACTCAGCACCGATCAAGACTAACTTTCACTACTAGCGTGGTTTGAAAGAACGTTACGAAGTTCATCATGGTGTGCGCATTGCTGATTCAGCTTTGGTATCAGCCGCTGTGCACTCTCATCGTTATATAACTGATAGGTAAGAGATCTTTACATTTATAAAGAGAGCAAGCAATGAATTGACTTACACTATTCTCCAGATTCCTCCCTGATAAAGCTATTGATTTGGTAGATGAAGCTTGCTCAAAGCTACGTCTTCAGCAAGAGAGCAAGCCTGAAGCTCTAGAAAGCCTTGACCGTCAAATTATGACCATGCAAATTGAACTTGAATCTCTGAAAAAAGAAACAGATGCGTTATCTGTCGATCGACGTACTAAGCTCGAGAACGATTTAAAGCAGAAACAGGAGGAGTCTAGCAAGCTCTCTAGTCGTTGGCAAGAAGAAAGGTAATAGATCACTTTGCAATTTTCTTTTCTTGGCGGTAGCTAATAAATAACATTTTTCGTACTTAAGGCAAAAGCTTGAGGATATCAAGAGAACAAAAGAAGAGCTGGAACAAGCTCGTGTTGACCTTGAAAATGCCCAAAGGAATGGCAATTTTCAAAAGGCATCTGAGCTGCGCTATGGAGTCATTCCCAACTTAGAAAAGCAGCTACCGAAAGAAAGCGCTGGGGATAAAGACGATAATGGATCGCTAGTACATGAGCGTGTGACCTCTGATGATATTGCTAGAGTTGTTGCAATGATGACTGGTATTCCTGTCCAAAATCTTATGCGCGGAGAGCGTGAAAAGTTGCTGCATATGGAAGAGGTCCTTTCTGAGAGAGTTGTTGGTCAAGCTCCTGCCATTAAGGTCTATAGACATGACATGATATGGAGACACGAGCTAGTACTGAATTTTTCCTTTTTGTAACAGGCTGTGTCCGACGCTGTAAGATTGAGCCGAGCAGGATTACAAAACCCATCCAGACCTATTGCTTCATTTTTGTTCTTGGGACCTACTGGTGTTGGAAAGGTAAGCTGGAGAAATATATCTTCAAGTCAAATGGCTAATATACTAATGATGGCATGATTAGACTGAGCTATGCAAGTCTATGGCTCAATTCTTGTTCGACACTGAGAATGCAATCATACGTGTTGATATGTCAGAATATATGTAAGTGGCGCGAGCACAATCTCATACCTCCAGTTGTATATACGTTAACGTTGTTTTTTCAAAGGGAGCGCTTTGCAGTCAGCAGATTGATTGGAAGTCCTCCTGGATACGTTGGACACGAAGAGGGTGGAGAACTTACCGAGGCTGTCCGAAGAAAACCATATTCTATCATTCTTCTCGATGAAATGGAGAAGGCCCACCGTGATGGTATGTAAACAGATCAGAACTCACATTGCAAAAGGCTTTGTGCGATTAATCTGCTAATGTCTTCGCCGATACAAATAGTCTCCAATTTGCTTCTTCAAGTACTTGATGACGGTGTTCTGACAGACAGTAAGTAATCAATACCGTCACAATTTTTAAGACGTGAATATGAATTCTGATGTACATCCACAGGCAAGGGACGAAAGATAGATTTCAAAAACACAATCATCATTATGACTAGCAATCTTGGCGCGGAAGCACTTGTAACTGACGCTACTCATGAGGGCGCTGTCAGTGACACCACAAAATCGCAAGTGATGAATGCCGTTCGTCAAAACTTTGCTCCAGAGTTTGTCAATCGTATTGATGAGATGGTATACCGTTGTTGAGTTGTGCTTTTTCGGTAGTATATAGACATACACTGACCATTCCCATTTTTTAGGTCATCTTCAATCGATTGTCTCACCAGGCACTACGTGATATTGTTTTTGTGCGCTTGAAGGAGGTTGAAGAGAGATTGAGTGACCGTCGTATCAAGCTAGACGTAGATAAAGCAGCAACAGATTGGCTTGGCGAGTACGGATATGAACCGGCGTATGGTGCCCGCCCTCTCAACAGACTCATTCAAAAGAAGCTTCTGAACCCACTTGCACGTCTTCTCATTGATGGCGGCATTCGCACAGGCGAAACAGCAAAGGTTACAGTGGTTACGACAGAGTCTGGCCAACATGAGCTGGAAGTCAGGCGCAACCATGCTCCTGGTTCAGTGAACCATGAGAGTGAGCATGAGCTTCTTGAAGAAGGTGTAACCCCTATTGGCGAGGAAGAGCAAGCCGAGGCTGATTATAAGGATAAGCCTGACAATTAAAAAGAAAAAAAGCATTTCAGTACTTAATAAATTCAGTGTTTTCTTTCAACCCGCCCCCGTCTAATCTAACTTGCCGATGAATGCGTAAAGCTGTCTTATCATACACGATGATTGTTTAAGGTATTGGTAGAACAATTTTATAAGGTAGTTCTTTAGCTCGTAAGTACAATGAGGTTATTCGCCTCTTAGCGACGACAGATATCGTATGACAATCATTCGTCAAAAAACTAAATCTATGGTTCAAAATAAGTTCTCGTAAACAACTTGTTTCTGGTATAATTGCGCACTTTATTACTCAGTCTGCGACGGCTCGACGTAAGATATGAAGTTGCGTTCTAGCTTCGCACTTCTGGTACGGGTTTCCGCATCCAGACTGATCGGTATGAGCTCACTATTTGAGCTGTCGGTATAAATATATGGCAATCGCAAAACATACATGCCGTTAGTTGGGATGGTTTGAGCCTCTGTAAATGCTACAAAGGCTTGAACACCACCAGATTGCACAACTTGAAACTAGTAGAAGGAATGGTATTTATAAAAGAGTATTTTAGACTTCGTAAGCACGTTCCTTGCTTACCTTGCAGACAATATTCAACTTCAGAGTTCCAGGTGCATCTGGAGCCACAATCCATATTCTTTGCAGTTGTGCTGTGATGGAAGGCTTACTATTGCGTTGGTCGCCAATATAGTTGCATGGACAGAGTATATAGATTGGTGGATCCTGATTCAACAATCGCTTAGCAGACTCTTGCTTCATATGACCATGTTTACACACTTTTCCATCTCCACAACTCATGAAACGATGACCAAGGGGGCATTCATATTCTAAATGTAAATAACAGTGGATAGCCTTATTAGACTGGCTGCCTTTATCACCACGCCGCCGACGTCGTCCTTCACGCTTCGTTTCTGGAACGGATACTGGTACTGAATTCGTTTCCGGCTTGGACTTCATATCTGTACGCTCTGGAGCTTCTGTTTGCCTACTTGCACCTAGTGCAGGGAACATCTCATAAGATGGCACCACCATAGCGGGAGTAGAGCTCACTATGATATGTGTCAGTGTGACATATAGCTAAATTTAAATTTATGAACTCAATTTACCTTTCGGTGCTTGGCCTAAGGCTGGCCAATTCGCTTCGTCCATGGACTTGATAGCTTCAACCTTATCCACAGCCGATATTTGCGGAGATACGGCGGCAATCTGCGATTTTACAACATTTGGATCGGTTGATTCGTTCTTGAGTGGAATATCCCATGGCAGCAAATACTTTGCAGCCGCCGTAAATCCTTCGCAGTTATCTAACCCAACAT
Organism: Umbelopsis isabellina; assembly: GCA_016758905.1. Taxonomy (NCBI): domain Eukaryota; kingdom Fungi; phylum Mucoromycota; class Umbelopsidomycetes; order Umbelopsidales; family Umbelopsidaceae; genus Umbelopsis; species Umbelopsis isabellina. Next base: position 227,625 of record JAEPQZ010000007.1, on the reverse strand, counting down.
GGTGACGGTACACCTTTGCGCTGCCCAATTTTGTCAAACACAATTGTAAAGCGTGTTCCTCTTGTGCGTTCAACTCAACGTCAAGCTTCGGCTCAGCGGTGCAGCACATGAAGCCTTTGTAAAAGTTTACATTTGCGTCCTAGAACAAAGTAAGCATTTGCTTAATTTAATCCGCCAACACCTTATAACACTTACTATCAATGTGAACGGGTCTTCTCTTATCTTTTGGGACTGGCCACAGTTGCAAGCATGCAGAGGTCGATAACCACTATTGTGAAATTTGAGCATTTGTCTGGAGGAACCAGCCTTCTCATTTTGTTCATCAGTAGTATGATTTTGTTGACTTAGAGAGTCCAATTCATGACCTCGCTAATGAACCAGTTAACATCTATTGAAGCTACTTGATGGTAACCACCTTCATTGAAACTAATATTTTTACCTTCAGACAACATTCGCGTCCCGTCAAACTTTTTGATTCGCACCTTTGCCGGCCATGCTGCCAAAAATCATCACATTCTTGCAGTAAGCGTTGTCGATAGTCTGCAGAACATGGACCTTGAGCTGTAATTTCATACATACTTAAAGCAATGTCTCGCTACATACGAGGTGTCAGAACTTGGTATATTAAAACCTAGCAATATCGAAAACATACCTTTAAGAAATGGTATTGTTCTGTATAATATAGTGGTAAATCTTTGGTATATGCGTCTAAACTTTTTTGCATACTCTCTGTACATTGACTGTCAAGGATGGATTATTAGTGAATAACAAATGCTTTAGATAGAAAACTTTTTTGGCATGCATACTTCTTGGAATAAACATTATCGACATCCAAAACAAGATCTATTCTTTTGCGTAAAGCTGCCTCTATCTGTTGAATGATGCCTTTCGCGCCAGGCGAATCAGCAATCATGGCTCGTCGCAGATCCTCGTCATGCAACTGGTCTATAAGGATGTCCATGCCTATCATCAAAGCGCTGAACACTTGTACAGCCGACGGTAGTTCTGTTTTATAAGGTCTTTTAGATCCGGAGCTAGCCGCCGCATTAACGTGCGTCGCTGGGCGACCAGCTGCGTGAACCGCCGTCTTGAGCGCATTGGAGACAAAATTTCGTAATAACTTTCCATTGTAATCAGATAATAGCGATTCTTCATGATTGATCTTGCTTTGTTTGCCGTCGGAAGAACTATTCAACAATTCAATTAAAGATTCCAATGACGGTGGTTGCTGAAACGGATCATTGTAAGAAGTCTTGGCATAGTTTTTCAGATTTTCTGAAGAGGGTATAATGAAAACGAATGACTGAGTTGATGCTGCTGGCACAGTAAATAGCGTCCTTTTGTCACACATGTTAATACATATAATAATGCTGCTCTACGTTTGATTTTCATCATACCTATTCTCATTGCCTGGTGTAACAGAGCTGCCACCGTCAGCAGCGGTAGACGAAAGCAAATGCATTGCTCTAAATAGATATTTGAGTTTGCTAGTCGTTGAATCTTGAACCTTTTTCACGGCTGTTGGTAGATGAGCTGCAACTGTTTTATCTGAGCTAAGCACAATAACCTGGAATAATCTGTTTGTAAGCGATTATACCAAGCGTTTACCATATTTTCAATTTATCTTACATTTTGACCAACAACCACCAAGCTTGGAACAGATTTTCCGGGACCCCACCATGGAGAAGGTTTAGGCGGATCGCGTTCCTTTTCACGCTTACCATCTTTGCGTTCGGCAAGAGCGCCAGGAATGGGAATGTCCCATTTTCTCCAACACGCAATCAAAAGTTGAGTCATATGGGTATTGATGGATTGCTTGGCTTGAAGCAAAGACGTCAAAGTAGTTGGCAGCTCGGTGTTGAGCATTTGTGATGGCAAAATTGGCTATGAGCGACGATATGTTTAAAATCAGATTATACTGATACACATCTAAGTAATGCTGACACGTACCACCACCAAATGTGATATCCAAAATAAAAGTAACATGGTTCTTAATAATTGACCATCGTATTTCGTCAAAAGATTTTGGAAGTCCTAATGCAAAGCAAAACATCAGACAAATGCTGGCATTATTTGACAGTTCCTGGATGCATGTGGTACCTGATTGTCTTCGCCGATGACCTCTGCAAACTCAGCTAACTTTTGATAGTCGACAGCAGTATCTAACAGAAAATACGTTGTTGCTTTTGATTTGCTGTAGTAGACTTGAAGATCCATGGAAAGCTATAGGTAGAGCATTATTACGCAAATTAAGCCCGTCTTACCAAAATCCAATCGATCACTTACCTTTGTAGCTGCAGCCTGCGAGTTTGTATTGCACAAGAAAGTGTCTGCAATTCAGTTTTCACATAATATACATATATATCATTAAAAATGTTTATTCACCTCTGAAGTGTTGGAGAAGACTGCATCGCCGACAATGCTGTTAGCTGCATCTATAAACGTGGTTCGTGCTGTTTCTGATCGCCCCGCAGTATCTTTTGAGCCAATGATAGTAACGACTGAAATGGCTGACGCATTGTGCGGTATGCCAATCTTATTGAGCAGATCGTGAACGTGGTTCAAACCCACATTGTCGTTCATGATTGCTTTGGTTGCATTCAAGATCTGCTTAGTTTTTACAGCTCTGTCCCGATAGACTTTCCAACTTTGGGCGAATGTCTGAGATTGAATTGACATCCTGCACTTAACAAAGATGGAACCTACTCGAAAGGTTTGTAAGCATATAACAATCAAAATTTGCAGTACTGTGATTATAGATTCTGAGGATATTACATCATGTTATAGGTCATTGCTAATATACATTCATTTTCCAATGTTTTTAGTTTGTTTGGATAGGAACGTTGAAAGCTTAAGGCGGTAACAGGAGATGACGAAGCAGTCACTGACCCAATCCTTGAGCTTGTATTCACACGTTGATTCCAAAAGTCAATTTCTATAGCGTTGCTCCTTTCATTTCTGTATATTTAATCCAACTCTCGATATCAACTGTACATGTCGAGCACATCGCTGTTCAAGCTGCTGGGCTTGGTAAGTGCTTAACATTTACCTATACCATTTCGGCAACCCCGAAAAGCTTACTCAACTTTGTGTAATGATCATTGTAGGGTCAATCCGGAAAGCCCGCGATAGATAATGCATGGCCAGAAGAAGGAGAACGGTTTTTTGGATTGGAGAATGTAAGAGTTCTTTCATTTGTAGAAGAAGTGAGAACAGGCTTGAATGACGGTATGGCTTCGTACTGCGAGTACTTGGCAACCTCTTGGCTCACTCAGTTACGTACACTGTTGTACAAAGACTGAGTAGTAGTCAGATCTTCATATCCTCTTTCTGCGGCCATTTATGTTCATAGGCACTGTATTTCATCATGATTTTTGGAAAATACCGAACTAATCAGCTTATCTCTTTCTCTCTCTCGCTTGTAGTTTGGAAATACGTGGTAAGTAATGACCCAAGTTGGCAGTTTCAAACTGATAAATTACTAAGCATATTATCGCCTGATGACAGCTACTGTAACTCAGTCTTACAAGCATTGTACTATTGTAAACCTTTTCGAGAATGTGTAAACAACTTCCCTCAACCACTACCTCCACCAACCCCCCTAACGACAGCTCCAGGCTCACCACTAGCCGCTGGATCGGCTACATCGTATTTCCCGTCAACTCCTACAGTGCCCACCACACCTTCCATCGTATCGCCAACTTTCGGTGGTAACAAGCATATTAATGGCAATGGCACCCCGCCTCCGAATAAAGAGTCGACCAGGACTAACCTTCCATCTAGAGGCGGGCCGCCACCCGGACATCAATTAAATAGCAACAACCTTGTCAGTGACAAGGACAATGCATCTATTATATCGGTTCCTGGTATGGACGAAACCCTGTTTGCATGTCTCAAGGATTTGTTTTGGAAAATATCAACACATAAAAAGAAGAGTGGTATTGTTGCACCTGTTCAATTCATGAACAAAGTCAAAAAGGAGAATGGTAGGTTGGAGGTGATAGGTATTAATATTAGATGAAATTGAGATACTGATGACCGGTTTAGAACTATTCCGATCCAGCATGCACCAAGACGCACATGAATTTTTGAATTTTGTCCTTAATACTATCGCCGAAGATGTCAGCTCATATCAAAAGAAGAATGGTTCTACGCAAAAGCCAAAGAGTGCAAAAAGTAGTAGTAGTTATGCTAGTGAGCACGAAGGTGAAGAGAATGGTCGATTGAACGGAGATACTGGATCTGAAGACAGTTCTGTTCATACCAACGGTAGCCAACCTGCGACCTGGGTTCATCAGCTGTTTGAAGGAGTCTTCTCCAATGAAACGAGATGCTTAACTTGCGAAACTGTAAGACATGCATTTCCAGTGAGATTTCAGCGATGTACGGGTAATGACAATTTTTCTATAGGTTACTAGCCGAGATGAAGCTTTCATGGATCTATCCATTGACGTCGAGATGAACTCCTCCATCACTTCGTGTTTGCGACAATTCTCAGCTAGTGAAACACTGTGTCACAAGAATAAATATTTCTGCGACGTTTGCTCTGGATTGCAAGAGGCAGAAAGGAGGTATGTTGGCACGGTCGAAGCAAATTGTAAGAAAATTAGTGGTTATTGACAGTTGCTTATTTAGAATGAAAATCAAAAAATTGCCAAATATTTTGGCTTTGCATTTGAAGCGGTTCAAGTACCAAGAGCAATTGCAGAAATATACCAAGCTAACTTATCGAGTTGTGTTCCCATTTGAGCTGCGGCTCTTCAATACCGTAACGTGTCAACACAGTTTCCCACCCGTTGTTTGTAAATGATTAAGCTTATTGACCATACTGTTTATGGATCTCTTAGTGCGATGATACAGAAGACCCTGATAGATTGTATGAGCTTTGGGCTTGCGTGATACATATCGGCAGGCAAGTATTTATGAACGGTATATGTGGTATTAGAAGAGACTCAACAAACTAATGCATTCCTTTGCAGCGGACCCCATCATGGCCATTATGTCACCATTATCAAAAGCAATGGGAAGTGGATGCTTTTCGATGATGATATCGTTACAGTAAGTGGTGGCGAATATTTTAATGTCACGCAAACGTTCACATGGGTAATTTACCTTCCGATTACCCGTTCAGTCCATTAACGAAGATGACATTCAACGTTATTTTGGAGATTTGCCCGGAACTGGTAGCGGATACGTCTTATTCTATCAAGCAGTCGATTTCAATATGGATGCTGTTGGTATGCCACCTGCAGCTAATAACCTTGGCCAAGGATTTCAGCAGCAACAGGCACAGATGAATGAGCAAAGCGGAGCTTTCGATTTGAAAATGAATTTCCACGAGAAAGCTGAAACAAATGGTAAATATGACATGCCAAAGGGCGGCATATTCATCGCTCGCGACGATACGCCGTCATCTACCGATTCTTCGGTCCATGGGCTTCCTGTAGTTCTGGAAGAGAGAAAATCTAGGTGGGGGCTACGGAAAAACCGCAAGGACTCGACCAAGGAAAAACGTTGAAATGCTCATAGATAAATCATGAGAGCGTTTGTCATGCAACGCACTCAGTACCGACACAAATATATCTACAATTTGTATTAACTTTTTTATGGTTTGATGACAGTGTTTCTGCAACCCCATATTTTTTTTCTTGTCATATCTTCACAGAAATGAAACGGGGATCATGTGGTTCACGGCAATGAAATAATAAAAAAAACCATATATCCAACATATCTTGAATATGCAGAGTACGAATTATCGCCATGCCGTCATATTCAGGTACAATAGCATGTCAGCACGGGGACATTGGCTGAAAGTAGAAGTGGATGACACATATGAAGGACTTTAAAGCCCGGTTTTAGAACACAACGGCGGCCACAAGTGGTACAACCACGCTTGGCCGTTGGAGCTTTTTCATGTATGATAATTACCTTAGCTGGTCCAGTCCGGTGGCCGCAGCGAAATTCACCCATGGCGCCGCCAAATATAGCAATTTGCATTTAATAATTCGCGTCCGACGACCGGCACAGTTGCTAGGCAACTCCGTCACTTAGCATTGAAGGGGGTCGAAGCAGCAAGTGATTCACTACGCTTTAAGGAATGGACGAAATGTGCAATAGGCTCTACGTTTCAAACACCTTACGTATACAATTCGCCATGACTCCATGCAATCCCCAATGTAAGGGGCTTTTTTGTAACTGACGGCGTCATGCTGACATTGATTATTATTTTTTTCGTGCAACTTCCCCTTGCAAACGTCTTTGTTCCCGACCCCAGCCATTCATCCACATTTATAAGCGTCAGCAAAAATTTTCTTTCTTACATTCTTTTCTTACTTCACCTCTTTACTGCATATTCTCTCCCTCTCTTAAACGAACCATGGTTGACCGAAAGAAAGCCCTCAAACTCAAGCATCTTTTGCTTCATAAAGATCCAGCTATGCATCAGACTCTACCTGAAATGAAAAATCCTCACCCGCTGGTCATTTCACCGCCTATATTGTCCCCTACCCGGACATCCAGTTTGAATTACTTGCTCTCCCCCACAACGATATACCCATCCAAATCTATCTCAACACACATGAATTCAGTATCACCTCGACCAGTAGTACGCACCCGGGAGGCTGACAATGCTTCGGCCGCAGCCAATGCCCTGAACGATACTCGAAGTCGACGCCGATATTCTTTTTCAGGGGGTAAGGTCAAGATGTACAACAGCCCACATGTGCCCCTGCATCGAGATGTCGATCGAGAGAAAGCTCGTAAGATGCGAGAATTGGAGGATCGTATTGTGGGGCGTCGACAAAGCACCGTCAAGTTGACCCTCACGCCTCGATCGGCTGTATAATCATTTTCCCCGACCATTTTTCTATGCTGGCCATAATTTTATGAAGCTACGTCTCCGCTGTACCTCCGCTACCTAACCACTGCGCATGGCCATAATGGACCAATTTGTTAGCTGTTACTCTCTTGATTTTATCTGTTCTGCATCACACACTATTTGCTAATTACCACCACCACTATGCCACTTTTTATAAATTGTATGCATCTCACCTTCTTGTTGAAATTTTTATGATACTTGTATAGAAAACACAAGCCTTAGCCTTTTGGTATATCATGTTATACTACATTGCTGATTAAACTTAATATCACTCTTATTAAAATCTTACTTGTCCCGCTTTACCGATTCTTCTGGGCCTGATATATAATGTCACTCAAAGGACGAAATTTAATGACTAAATTTCAATTAATTTTGCTTGCATGATTTCTTACGATAAGAGAAACAACCCTGGTAGAACATGCACGATGTAGGTGGTTGTAAAACATGAAACATGTTAGGCGATCGCCACTCTATTTTACAGTTTATTGGCGCCTACTTAAGCCGAAAGTCCTTGTTCTCCACCAAAAAGAGCAATGAGGCAACAGACAAGGTACATGTATTGGTGATCCACAACCCCTCGACTGCCACTTTGCTAAACCTGAGCTTTGTTTACTTACACTGTTTACCACTACTCAAAGTGATTTGCCACCAAAAATATCATTGCTCAGTGATCGGAAACGAGCATACCGAATTTGCTCTACTTCATCAAAGTAAGAAGCCTCTCTAATATTAAGTAAACTATAGCCTGAATAAATTCTAGGTACTCCAAGTACTGAAGCATATATACATGACTGACTGCCGTCTATGTACATCTTCTATTCAGATATCAGCATTGAAATGGCTTTTACAAAAGGTCCTGTAAAATGCTACAAATGCTACGAATTGATTGGCCCAATTTTTGGTCGCGTCCTCTGGGCCATTATCGATCGGTGTACGCAAAGTTGATCGTGCCAAAAGATCGCTGACATCACTGGCGGACATAACAAACATATAGATTGTAAGGCGCCGAGTAACATAGCACGCCAACTTTCGATCGCCTTTTGACCTTTTTACAAAATCAGCCCGTCTGCCATGGAGTCATTCATAGACAGTCAAATAGATCTCGTTGCTAAGGAGCGTAAGCTAGAAGTCGAAGATACGGCTCGCTTACTCTCAGCGTGTTCGCCGGCACAACTTCAAAAGAGAGGTGTGGCTTTGGTGGCACTGAGAGTCGCATCGATGAGAACAGGCATGGGAGGCAAAAGGTAAAACATGTGTGAACATAGAAATATTAGACTTTAATGCGGTACTAAGTTAACAATCATCGTCAAGCTTGCTAGAGTTGGAGTTAGCTCAGCCACTTACCGATCCACCACGGCTGCCTTCTCATAAAATTAGGACGGGTGATATTGTCGGATTACAAGAATACAAGAAGGACAAGCCATTATCTCAGACGCTGCTCAGCGGTGTCGTCTCCAAGGCTACAGACACGTCCGTCACCGTTGCCCTATCCCAGGATCGAGATAACGATGAGATACCACAAGAGCTGCAAGACAGATGCCAAATGTATGTTATAAGAACCTATGATGTGATAACGCCTCAATCGTTACTGATTGTCATTTTAGCGTTAAATTGGCAAATAATGTGACATACGAAAGGTAACGTAAAACCATCGATATAACAAATGAAGACATTGTAGCTACTAACGACATGAACTGGCAGAATGAATTATGCGCTAAATGATTTAAAGAAAGATGCAGCTTCCAGCCCTCTTCAGCAAGTTTTGTTTGGCCTTCAATCACCCGATATAGAACAGACAGAGCCAGTGAACTTTTTTGACGAAACACTGAACCACTCTCAGCGAGAAGCTGTTCAATTTGCGTTAGATTCCAAACACATTGCTCTTGTCCATGGCCCTCCAGGTACGCTTCAACAATGTAGTATTCACCATGCATCGAAAGTGCTTCGAAAGTGCTAACTGAAACTATAACTGTTATAGGAGTAAGATACTAAGTTAAAAAAAAAATTGTGAGCCCACCCATGATACAAATACTAACCCTTTTGAATCCATGTAGACCGGCAAGACATATACGTTGATAGAAATAATACGACAATTGACAGTTGTACAAGAAAAACGAGTATTGGTGTGCGGACCATCCAACATCTCAGTTGGTAAGATATTCCACGTCCATCGAGCGATTTGATCCGTTCATACTCAAACAGCTCATTTTAGATAATTTGGTGGAACGATTATCACGGCATAAGATTAGCATTGTTCGCTTAGGACATCCAGCGCGTATTTTACCTAGCGTAGTAGACCATTCCTTGGACATCATCACCCGTACTTGCGACTCTGGTCAGATAGTTGCAGACATACGCCGAGAGATGGACGAAACTCTTACAGCCATATCCAAATCTAAAAGATATGCAGAACGAAGAGGACTATACGGGCAACTCAAAGATCTTCGCAAAGACTATCGAGTACGAGAAAGAAAAGTCGTCGGAGAGATCATACAAGGATCTCAAGTTGTTTTGTCGACACTGAACGGTTGTGGTGCGCGAAATATGTTTAACCAAGAGTTTGACGTGGTTGTCATTGACGAAGCAACACAGGCATTGGAAGCAGAATGTTGGATTGCCTTACGTAAAGGCAAAAAGGCCATCTTAGCTGGCGATCATCTCCAACTACCTCCAACGGTAAAATCACAATCAGGTGTGTCATCTACACCGAAGGTTCCGAAACAGTTGACCAAGGCAACTTCGCTGTCGGTGACCTTATTTGATCGATTGCTGGCCATGCATGGTACCAGCATAAAGAAGATGCTAAAAGTGCAATATCGTATGCACCAGAGTATTATGCAGTTTCCTTCCTATGAGCTTTACGAAGGCGAGCTCATCGCTGATCCTAGCGTTGCAGAGCGCTTATTGTGTGATATAGAATCAATCGACGACACCGATGATACTGGAGTTCCTGTAGTTTTTATTGATACTGCTGGAGCTGGCATTATTGAAGCTCAAGATGATGAAGAGGAAGAAAGTAAACTGAATGAAGGAGAGGTAGACAAGGTTGTGGAGCACGTCGATAAGCTCATCGCAGCCAACGTTCAGCAAGAGGACATTGGTGTCATCACCCCTTATACAGCACAAGTCAGTCGGCTCAACCGTGCAATGAAAGAAAAATGGCCGGATATAGAAATTGGAACCGTGGATGGCTTCCAGGGTCGAGAGAAAGAGGCCATTATTGTTTCACTAGTTCGATCCAATGATGAGCATCAAGTCGGGTTTCTCGCTGAGAAGCGTCGATTGAATGGTGAGTAAATCTGCTGCTCTGTAGATACAATTGAAATGCACTAATTGATTGTGTTGAAAAATAAAAATTAGTTGCCATGACGCGCGCCAAGCGACATTTGTGTATTATAGGAGATTCGGAAACGCTCTCTGGAACAAGTACTAACCCCAATGGTAAACAAGGCAAGAAGAACCAACCAATTGTTGCAGACGGAGGCTTTTTACAGCGATGGATGACATGGCTCTCAGAAGAAGCAGATGTACGATACTGCGAATACATTTAGGGGCAAAACACTTTGAGACAGCGTTAGACCAGTCGTGAAAAAATTATCCTTTGTAAAATAAACTTGCATGAAAAGTAAAGTAATGTATGTCTAACCAATTGTGGCTCGTTTCTCCGCATTTCGTGTGCCTGGTAACTGGTTCCTGCATGAGAGAACCTTGTCCGTGTGGCTGATAACTGCGCCAGGAATGCCAAAAAAGCCACCATAATGAAGTGAGCAGCTGTCAACAAAGGCCATGCGCTCTGCTTAACGTATTTTGCGTACACTTGCTTGTCCTCAAAGCGCCGGTAGGGACAACGTTGACTGCAAAGTGCTGCGCTCGAGGTATTGTGAGCCGATGACAAGCCACACGCACAAGAACGCGGCCATCCACCCAGCCAAATAGCTGACATCACCCTGCGGCACAGGCATGATCTAAGGATAATTTTGCTTCTTCTGGCTGCTATTGGCCGGCGTTTCTGCTGCGATTTGTGTGACAGGATAAGACTTGCAGTCAGCATACAATAATCCCACAAGGTATCTGGAGGCCATAAATCACAGAGTCTATAGTGTATATTTCTGTTCTTACAATTGACTTTCACGAAGATTTCATATCTGACTTTTGACAGGCTTGGTATCCTTTGGCAGCATTTGGAATTTGTTGTGTTAAGGGTTAGCGGGATCAAAAACTTCACACAGCCACAGCTTGCGGGCGGAGTGACAAAAGTTTATACCATATATAGTGACATATTCGCCGTCGCCCATTTTTCCAGCAAGGCTTGTCTTCTTTCAACTGAACTTAGCCTTGAATCGCGATCAAAGTCAACATGGGATTTCGAGACAGTATATCAGCAATCGTCCATAATAAAAAGCAGCCAGATTCATATGACAAGAAAAAGGAATACACTATAACGAAAGTACTAGGCAACGGTACTTTTGGTAACGTGCGTATGGCGAACCGTATAAGCGACGGGCAACCAGTGGCCATTAAAAGTATTCCTAAGGTATGCAATTCGGCCTGATGTATTATCCAGGAATGAAAATGATTTTGATGCTTGTACTGTAGAAAAACGTTGCTGGCCACTTTGAAGTTGTATATCGAGAAATGACCGTACTTCAAGGTGTGTTTGATTAAACATTACTCACACTCTTGTGAAAGGGAAACTAAATATCTTATAGGCTTACAGCATCCAAATATCACAACTTTTTACGATTGGTTTGAGTCACGGTATGCATGGCTTCGATTAGACGCGGTTGCTTGGCAAATACGTACTGAATTTTTTCAATCTCCATGTCTTTGTCCGATTTTGTTTGGGATCTAGAGAAAAATTCTATTTGGTTTTTGAACTGTAAGGTCCTTTGCGAACCGGTGCATTGTTGTTTTTCAATGTTTAATTTATTACTTTCTATAGAGCTACGGGTGGCGAATTGTTTGACAGGATATGTGAACGTGGCAAGTTTACAGAGAAAGACGCTGTAGCTACAATGAAGGCGGTATTGAAGGGCGTCGAATACCTCCACTCTCATCAAGTTGTCCATAGAGGTATGAGTTGACTTCTCTTCAAGGGATCAATGTAGTAATCTTGTCTAACAGTTTTTTCCCAGATCTAAAGCCTGAGAATTTGTTGTTCAAGAGCGAGGATCAAGATGCTGAGCTTACGATATGCGACTTTGGGTAAGCGGACTTTTTCAGTCTAAGAAAAGGTCTTCTTGTCTAGACTTCTAAGATTTCCTTTTTATCATTCACGCAACATAGCATCGCAAAGCATTTGACTGACGAGTCAGCCGTATTGACTACCGTTTGTGGGTCTCCCGGATATGTTGGTAAGTGCTAAGGTTGTATAACTTTGGGAATTCGATGACGTTGTTGACGCCATTTGATAGCACCAGAGATCTTATTACGCAAGGGTTACGGTAAACCAGTCGATCTGTGGAGTTTAGGGTATGTGTGACTTATTGCTCTTGCTCTTTGCTAGCTACCATCGCTGACCCGCTTTTTTGTCCATTAGCGTCATAACTTATACCCTGTAAGCTATTTATTACCTACTATGGTGATAATTACCATTATTCTAATGATCACAAAATAGGTTGTGCGGATACCAACCATTTCGAGCGCAAGATAGAGCTGAACTCCTGGATGAAATTATTCATGCCCGATATGAATTTCATGATCGGTATTGGCACAACATATCGTCAGAAGCAAAAGATTTCATCAACAGGCTACTCAGCATTGATCCAAGAAAACGACCCACTGCAACCGAAGCTTTAAATCATCACTGGATGACCACTGATGCTGCTTTAGATCAAGATTTGCTAGAACAAGTCAGAGAGAACTTCAATCCTCGACAAAAGTTGCGGAGCGCTATACGATCAGTGCAAGCACTTCAGCGCATGCGCACTGGAGCTACAGCTCACCGATTGTCAATGAAACTTACCGAACAATCGATAAACGAAGAAAAAATTCCACAAAATGCGTCTAGCTCACCGGCTGCCATAGGATAATGTATAAGATTCATAACCACTGGTATTGCCCATACCATCTTGTGTCTCTCTACATCTTTTCGTCAATTGTTTTGGGTATGTTGTATTGTATTATTTAGGAATTATTCAGCTACATAGCTGTTGCATTTGATCTCTTGTTGTAAAATTAAAGCTGTAATTGATATCGACCATGTGCTGCGTAGGTTTTGCTTGTTACTGCAAGTCAGGTTATTGCAACATTGTTTAAGAGTTTAATCAGTCTTTAATGTGTCATTCATAATATAATTTAGACATAATTGTAGACATCACACGAAACTTTTGTTTGACTTTGAAGGATCTATAGCATTGACTCTAGCTAGCTAGGATCCTGGATAAAAGCTGGAGGTTGGTAAACTATCGTCAGATCTAGACAAGGACAAAAATTAGAGACGTACATATAACACCGTCGGATGATAAGATTTATGACTAACCTCAGTCTATGCTGGCATTTTTCACAATGGGAACATGTCGGTGTCCTGGCAAGCTGAGCATTGTAAGATATGACTGGCAGGCTCGTTACTTGAAGGTCATCATTGATGCGATAGTTGAAACCAGGGAGATCGTACGAGTTTCGTGTAGCTTTCGGTTGATGATGGTCTCTTCGAAACTGCTTGATCAACAGGTAAGATGTTACCACCCCTGTTTCAAGCAATCATAGTAAATTATTTGTGGGTTTACGATTTTTGGTTTCACCAACGTTACTTACAATCGAATGCATACAAGTCTGATGAGAGACTACCGATTACTCTTGTGGCAATCAGGATCCCAACAATAAGGTTAGATAAGATAACGCCGATTCTATATTTCAAATGTAGGAATTAATGTTAGATATATGTAATTGCTGCACATTCATATATTGCTGTCAGCTGAACTTACGAAAAGATGATGCTATTGGATAGCAGGGACTTGTACAAGCTGTTTCCAAATACTCTGTATTGGCGGAATATAACTCGAAAAAATGCAAAGGAAAGGATGGCATTGCTAAGAAGGTCCACACCTATTTTCGCCAGTGCCGGCCAATTTTCTTTTGTAGATAGTTAATAAAAATAGTATCCAACGCATTATATATCGGTTTGGGTTCCAAGAAAGTCAATTACGTACTGTTTTCGAGCTGATAAAGTGCCAGTTAGTTTCAGTATTTACTACAATATGCTTCAATATTATATATCAATTACCTGACACATGCCTGTAAGTGGATCTTGCGTACTCGTTACTCTTCCCGCGGTAGCATCCAAGAAAATCAGGACCATATAGCCACATTGAGCTAAAGCGCCGATTCCCAGTAACCATCTAGCTCTTTCGTTACAAACATATGCTTTGTATAGCAAGACCGATTGAATACAAATGCCTCCGAGATTTACAGTAACAATGGAAACCCAGTAACGCTAAGAGCATGGTTAGTAAACAAAAAGAGTTCGAGAATTAACAATCTCCGTAACTTACAGCGTCGCAGTTGAGCCGTGTCAACGGATTCAGCAGACTGAAAAGAATGGAAAGGAAAGATATGAAGGACTGAAACAGCACTACCCCATGGACTGGTTTGCGCGCAATCCAGGTCAGATTGAGCGAATTGGTTATTTGCCAAATACTGCAAGTAAGGCATATACTTAAATATGTAAGTGTCCAGTTGTTAGTATTTATGGCTGAGACCATATCAGGACTCAAGGTGGAGGTGTAGTTATTAGCAGTACTCATGAGCGAGGATAGCAAAGTTGAAAGGACAGATTGAGGAATAGACAAGTTGAAATAGTCTTTTTATATTTTAAATATATGTTCAGAAGATTTGTATTGCGCAGACAAATTCACACGTACAGTCAAAAGCAAGACTTGGTATTTTCGTCGCTTTTTATAGCTGGTTTCTTCAAACTCGGTCGTTAACCAAGTCTCTACGCCAAAAAACTTGATTGATGCCTTCTTCCAACTCCATATACTATATATTTGATGGATGATCACTATTTCACAGTCGTCAGTAGCTTATGGGAAAAGTATTTGCAAACGTTTGGGCGAAAAGCTCTTTTGTTCGCTCAAAAAGGCAATCGAAAACAAAATATTTTCTATAATATTGTAAACCTCCCAAGTTTTGGAAATAAATCTTGCTAAGTGTAACCGAGGATCTCCTATCTATAGAAAAGCCGGACAGTATCACCATATTTGTTACGAGCGCATTGTTTTACAACATGGATGTTTATGCCACATAGCCATTTTTCCACAGACATCAGCCTATCGTGAGTATCTTGCAGTCAGTGGAGCATTGCTTATCATGTACTAACCGTATCTACTTGATATTTCCCATAACCATATGATATGAAGGTATGGAAAATTGACCTGAAACCAATTTGGATGATTTTCCGAGATCCTGAGAGAGTTACGACTTTGTCATCTGGCTGTTTTTCCCTCGCAGTCGTTATCTATATGAGGCAGACAATTCATATTATAATTGAGATTTCATACCAACTATTATCAATACAAGTAAGATGTTATTCTAAATCTCTATCATATCGATGAAGCTTTCATCTTTGGTTGGTTGAAAGTATAGTTGTAGCTGCCATTGATAAAGTAAGAATCGCATGCAAGTGGCTTATTTGCCCCAACATTGCTCTTCGGCGTACCTGTCGGGAACTCAATTATCAAATATTTCAAAAGGCAAGTAGTTGGCTAAAGTTGCAGCAGTCCGAATAGACGTAATTCAGACCAATGAGTGGAAAGAAGCAAGGTAATTTTAGCTGATCGCAGTTTTCCATATGCACAAGACAAATTCACTTACAGCTTTACCTTCTTACAGACAAGAAAGTCACCAAAAAGGAGACTCCGGCCCTCATCAAGGGCTATCTTATGGCCTACAACCAAATCTCGTTCTTGGGATGGGCCTGGATCTTGGTATTGACCATCAAGGAACTGGCAGAGAATGACTTCGATTATACCGGTGTATTCAATGCCGTTTGGAAGTATTTGCCAGCCGTTCAAACTGCTGCTGCTTTGGAGGTAAATGATCGATTAAAACCAAACCTTTGACATAGCAAGCACTTTTACATAATATTAACCTCCTCACATTACAGATCGTCCATGCTGCACTTGGTAAATAAACTCGAATTAATTTCTTATTTTTGCCTCCCAATCATCTAATTATTCGTTGTAGGCTGGGTCAGATCACCAATTTCCACTACATTCACTCAAGTCTTGTCAAGAGTTTTCTTGGTCTGGGGTGTAAACTATCTCTTCCCTGAGATTCACACTCACTGGTCTTTCACCACTATGGTGATATCTTGGTCGATTACTGAATGTGTACGTTACGCATACTACTTTTTTAATTTGGCTGGTGGTGTACCTGGCATTGTTCTCTGGTTGCGTTACACCTTGTTCTTTGTTTTATACCCCACTGGTGCTGGTTCCGAGGTTATGATGATGTTCATTAGCTTGCCTTATGCCAAGGCCTGGAACGAGCTTTACTACTACTTGCTCATTGTACTTATGATTGTCTATATTCCTGGTAAGCAATAGCATCGGCATTGTATGAATTGGGAAATAGGTTTTTAAATCAACAATATGTTACAGGTTTGCCCACCATGTATTTTCATATGATCGGCCAACGCAAGAAGTATTTGGCCAACGACAAGAAGAAGACTCAATAGATGGTGAATAGAATGCATGAAATCTGAAGCTATATTATTCGATTTAGGAACTACAAATGCTACAGTATTATTCTATATGTTTCAATGTTTTTGCAAAAGTATGTCAGGTATCAACATTGACAATAAACGGCATGTTTAATTGACAGGAGCCATGCTTTTACCAAGCTTTTTATCGTGCATCTTCTTACGATTGTGGTTCGCAAACTTGGATTTGTTTTTGTCCTTATAGTTGCGCTCCTGAGCTGCCGTTCGAGGAGGACGCTCTTTGCCTGGTTTTTGAGGGGCGGGCTCAGTCGTAGAGTTTGTCAGCTCCGTTTGCTGACCATCATAAAGCGCATATTTATCCAAAATCTTTTGTTTACGAGGCTACAATAAGAGTTGAGTTAGTGTGGACGATATATAGACATAAAGCATGCACTATAATACTTACATTTCGAGAAAACATGATCGACCAGCCCTCTAGTTGCTCATCGGTCATGCCAGTGGCCTTCTTAAGCGATGCTCTTTCTGGAGACCGTCGAGACGCTGCACTCCGCTCAAATACTTTTACATTATTTACATATGTGTGCACCAAATCACTTTCGTATAATATACCGGGGTCCATCTCGGTCTTGCGTTGCTTGACAACCTCTTCACTGCCATCCTCGACAGATCCCAAGTCCACTTTACCGGTTGGCATGCCCACGTCATCATAAGTGTCGTCAATTTCATCCTCGTATATGTCAGCGATGCGCTGAAGTAGATTCGCCTTTTCACTTTGCACAAAGCTTTTGTCATCGAGCATACGGTTAGCATCACCACGACTACAAGGAAAAGAAAATATGTTTAAAAAACCTGACTTGAGATTCATGCGCGCCCTGTAGTATACTCACTTCACTTTTCCGCGATGCACTTGTTTCTGATCAACCTTTTTGCCAGCAAAGACATCAAACTCGTCATTATCAAAGATGTTCCGCCTCTTTTGTAATTCGCTGTTATTTTCCAGTGTCAAGTCCTTCATCATTGCAGTGGGTTGATCTTCTGAAACAAATCCACTTGGCAAGCGCGGCATTGAGCGATCCAACTGGGCTAAATTTTCAGGCAGACTATCTTCCAACAAGCTGTTTGTGACTTGCTCAATATCGCCACCATAATGCTGTAAACATGCCTCGACAAAACCCTCTCCAAGATCAGGAAAGAGGTCCAAGACCTGAGAGATGAGCTGCACAGTCTTCATGTCAAGTTCTTCCACACTCCTGGGAACATTCGTTTGTGTTACGTTTTGCTCAGGAGTGGACAACTTGAGAGCCAGGAACTGCTGTTTCCGGCGTTGGTGAGATTCATTATTACTGCTCATAGCTCTGAGATGCTCCATGGACAAGACAAGAAATTCAAGCTGTTCCTCTTCGTTATCAAAGGCAAGTTTGTTCACCTTGGCCACTCTTTTTCCAAGATAGGATTCTATTTCGACATCCATAATAAGCGGCGCGTCTATCAGAGAATTTACACTCTTATCTAATCCGCTCTTCTCTATCAAATCCAGTATTTTGTTGTTGAGGTAATGCACTGCTTCCATATTGTGCTGGTCAGCCGGCACAACGTCAATTGATTCAAGAATCTCAAAATCGTGCAAACTTGTTGTATACCCATAATATGAAAAGAAACAACCGTCAATTAGATGATTGAATATTGATATTATGGTGAGCTTGATCGTCCGAATTAGGAGAGCAGCATCGTTTTGTTTAGATCCCGCTGCTTTGACAGCCGCTCGTGAAAGACCACCCTCATACAAAGCGATAATAGATGACAAGAGGTCGGCCGACGCTTCGAAGGAGCGAGCAACTTCAACGGAGGATGCTAATAAAGCGTCTAGACCAGATGATAATGCCAGTATCTGGGTGAGTTGCGTATGGTCGAGAGCCGAAGAAGCTACCGACGTATAGAACCGGCTGATGGGCTCTATAGATTGTGTAAACCGGTCCATCAGATCGGGTATGTTGCTAATCATCTTTCGAAAGCATTTTCTGACGACTTTTTGATTGGATTTGTTATATAGAGTCGCCAAGCCCATTAACAGATCCGGTGCAAACATGTCAGCGTGGATCAGCTTTGAAGCCGGGGACAGAGAATCGCTCGCTCGCACATACAGTATGAAAACAAGTTTCATAATATCATAATCTTGAGTGGTGGCTGAGGGTGATAACTGTGCTGCTGTGAATGTATCAAGAAATGGACCAAGATCTACCGTGTCCATAATGGCGGCTTCTATATTGTCTGCCTCTAACAGCTCTTTCAGCGAGCCTATCCATATTTGGTGAGCAGCTTTCCATTCGCCTTCGCTAATGCCCTCCACCGATGACGGTACATAAGGAGGTATGGCTATCATTATAAAAAAAGTGTTATGTTACGAGATGCGGAGTGCGACGGCAAAGTAAAATAGAAAATGCTATTGCTGCGCGACTGATTTTATTATTGCGACTTTGTCCGATCAAATGCTGATATCAGTAATCCCGATGTTAGATATAGCGTACGATGCTTCACTCTCAGGCACGTCAGGAGAATCGTATACTTTGGCTACACGTTCCTCACCACGGCCTTTGCGCAAGTAGAGACGGGTTGCTGATCTGTCAAAAAGTTCTAAAATTTCAATGCTTAATATGCGTGGTCAAAATTAGATGAAACTTACGCATGAGCCTATAGTATAAAGTGTGTTATAATGCATATTATATGAAAGTTGTTCATAAAGAATATTTACCAGAATATGGCCACCGACTGGTTTCTTTGGGTCGGCTACGAATGTTAATCCAGCTGTAAAGAAGGTATTTAGAAACGGTGCCCATTTATGGCAAGAGGCAATAACCCTTTACCTCCAGGATCTGCACACATTTGGTTTGTTACAAATACAGCCACGTTAAACTCTTCGGATACCTTGACTAGGCGATTGAGCATGACACCAAGCTTTTGTTGTCTTTCAGCTAATTCACCTCGTCCAGAAAAATCGCACCGAAATAGCGCAATTATGGAATCGACAACCTAAAAGTTGATGTCAATAGCTGCGGATCACGCTTTGATATTCCGAGATATAAACTATACCAGCAACTTATAAGCTCCTTTTTCTTCAGCGAATCTAGCTGCCAATTCGGTGATAAGCTCCATTTGATGATCAGAGTTGTAAGCCCTAGCAACGATTATGTTTTCCAGTGCAATATCATCATCAACTTTACATCCTTGAGCAATACTGCGTATACGATCAGGACGAAAAGTTCCTTCAGTATCAATATATGCTTTAAAAAAGTAGTTTCAGTTTAAAACTCTACTGCTGTAAATGCCCTTTCACACTGGTGGTCTTACCTGCTTTGCCGTTGGCTCCACCCATGTTTAAGGGCAATTGAACTCTAACACATAATGTATGGGCTAATTGCGTCTTGCCTGTTCTATACTCTCCAAATGCTTCGGTAATGGACATGCTTTGTATACCACCACCTAATAGAGAATCTAGCTGCTTGCTACCAGTGGATATTGTTATAACCTTTTGGCGAGCAAATGATATATCCATGGCGGTCACGAAAGAGCAGTTCTTTGTTTTTCAAATTATGAACATAGGCTTCAATGATATATGCATATATTATATTCATACCACAATCTTTCCAGCTGCCTCTTTTATTTTATCGACCTTGGCCTCAGATAAACCTTTGATCTTGCATAAGTTGCGTTTCGTAACCATTTGAACACCCTATAGATCGCCAATCTCAACATCCTCAAGTAATATCCAGTCATGCCGTTGTGGACTTACTCGAACGGTGCATACACCGGCACATTTCAATTTATTGATATCAGAAACGTTGATTCCGTGTGCCTAAATATGGTAAATAACACATTACTTCCTACTATACAAGAAGTATAACTAAGTTACTACCTGTAGCTGATCAACCTCTTCATAGAATATCTAATAAAGATATGAGCGATTGAACGCATTTATTAATTTTACAAACAAATAATCACCTCTTCTTCAGTATTTTCATCCTGGTCTGCTTCTTTTTCCAATATCTCCTCCTTTTCAGCTGGAGGGGATGCATTTATCGGTGGTGAGGCTCGTCTCGAAGGCATGGAAGTAAAAGAGCGATTGCGGACTTTTATTTAACCCGCCAAACTTTTCATTGTCATGCACTAAAGCAATATTTGATATATAGACCTGACGTATATGAAAAAGATAATGACAGAAGTGCTATAATGAAGAAGTGATCATGATGCCGAGTAACATTGCCCTTCGCTGTGTGCCTCAATTATATGACTGAGTCGCCACATGTCAGCTTAAACAATAGTGGTTGCACTTGAGCCAGATTAGGCGCGTCACGCCAAACAGAACACGACGCGGTACAAAAAATTAAGCAAGTTGGAACATAAACGTGGTTGCTGCTCTTGTCCTATGTCCTTCCCATCACCGTTGCACCGGAAGCCCATCGATACCTCTGTCTCAGAGATACATCGACGGACGCTGACCGATGCCGAACTGAAACGACGACGTCTGAATGTAGGTTTTCATCCATCACTTGCAGACTTGCTTGTACCTAACTAAAGCTAAACTTTTACTTATCACGAAAAAAGTCGCCAGGCAAAGGAATCCTAAAGTCATTCCATGCAAGCTCACCTTTCAGAGACATTGACCGTAACATTCACTCTAATGCCTTCACATCGCCTATTCGTCCGGCGGATGATGAGTCAGTATCGCGCAGTTGGTTTTCGATATGTTATTTTGTTTGCACATTATTTACTGTTACCATGGTTACTTAGGTTTGATGACACCATGGATTCGACCAGAGATAGAAAGTTGGGTAGTAGGCGGGTCAGTTTTGCCCCATCTGCACACGTTCGGTGAGTGATTGGCGATGGTTTGGAAGATCGATACCCAGATGCCTAATTTGCTAAATCGTCTACAGGTTGTATCAAGAAGCTAATCGACAAGGTAGTAGCGACAGGGAGCGACGTTCCTCTGATCTTCATTCCAAATTGATGAGAGTAGCAATGGAAGAGAATCAATCTGAAAGTGCTGGCTCTTCATTGAACTCTTGGGATGTTGACGTTAGTCGATATGGGTCACACGATAGCACTTCTCGGGGTATGTAAAATAAAACCTGACATGATACCATATACTTCTACTCATCATATAAAAAATCTTAGACTCACTTTCTAGATCTCCACTGCGAGAGAAAAACTCATTTCTGGGCAGCAATGATAATTTTAACGAACTCGGGGGCGGTAATGATGATGTGACTATGGAAATGACAGGAAACATGGCGATATCATCACCTTCTCGACATCAGCCTCATCAGTCCCCATCAAAGTCGCCGGTATGGAGCACGAGCCATACTGCACAGAGTGGACACTTTGATGATAATAACGATGGCGAAACAATGGAACTGACTGGCACAATAAGATCAGGCGGTATGGCTTCTACGCATTCTGGTAACACCGCCAACTTTTCGCCATTTCGCAATGCTCCAGTATCTGATAAATTCAGCCCGGCGAGCAATTGGCCAGCATCGCACTCGACGCCACAAAAACTCTTCTCGAACCAGCCCGGGGCTTTCAATCGGAATTCGAGCCCATCACCATGGGGAACGTCGAAGCGCCAAAGCCCGTCTGTGCATCGCTATCAGAGCGATACCAACATGGATGATAGCCTTGGATCTGATTTCGCTGACAGAATGGCTTCATCCCACAAGCGTGGAGCAGACAACATTTTGGATGAGGAAATTCCTGCCCTTGACGATTCCTTTACAGCTGAGGATGAGATGGTTTCGGAGAAGATGTCACTGAATGATTTTTTGACATATGCTGGAATATCGTTCATGGATAATATCACCCCAAGTACCAATGTTCCGAATCTGACTACTTTGGATAAAGAGAATGCACCGCCTCCCACTTTAGCTGATTATGTTGCTAGCCATTCCAGCATTATCCCAGAATTGGAATTATATCAATACTGCTGTAAAGAGTTGATTGGATTGATTGAAGATGGGAGAACCTCGATCAAAGAGAAGGAGGAACAGATGGACAAAACAACACCAAAATTCATATTAGACTATATTGAGGCTGACATGGATATGCGTGAACTTATGGACACTAGATTCAAACTAATCAAACAGAACGCACGATTATGTGGTAAAAGAGAATGGTACATATGGCGCGAAAATTTGGTGACTGAGATCAATCAAGTTTTGAGACGTAATCTAGCCAAGCTACAGGAAGAACAGGCCAAGATAGACCACAGCTTGATGGAAGTCAACAAACGACTACCTGGTCTAATATCATTCTTGATTGATATGCGACAAACTTACATTAAGGCGACAGAGAGGGCAGCCGCACTCCACACTGTTGATCTTGAACAAATTGCCGATTTGGAAACAGAGATAGAAGAACAGAAAATCTCGCTGGAGACGTTTAAAAATGATGCAGACATGCTCAAAAATGAGGAAGCTGACTTGAACAGGCAACTAGAACAACTTACTTTACGAAAACAGCAATTGAACCAAGACATAGACAAGGCAGAACAAACATGTAACGAGTATAAGACTTTGACATTGGATGATTTACGAGTTGCAAAAAAGCATTACAATGAACATGTGGATATTGGTCGATGGGATCCGCTCAGGATTTCTCCAGACCTGATGGCATTCATTTATGACAAAGATCTTGAGATACGAATCGACTGTGAGAAATTGAAATTAAGAAAAGAGGATGCAACTTTGGTTCGATTGGTACCGTCTGAAAGCACCACTGTGGTAAGTTTACCATATAGATTTATCTCGAGACCAAGTCAGCAGGTTGTAATGATGTTCTATTCCATAAAGACGGAGATGCTATTACCTGGCATTAAGGAAATCCTGCAAAACAATTGGGACACTTCAGTGGTAAGTTAACAGACAAACTTGCAATGAGATAAGGCATTAGCTATGTATTGATCATTTATTCCAATGTTTTTACCATGATAACAACATAGATTCTACAGAATGTTGCATTATACTGGCGGCAAGTCAAGATAATTCAATCCGAGTTGGACATGGTACAGTCGCGCTATTCTATTGTACTGGATCGATTGGCACACACAAGTCTTGGCGAAGGGTTACAATGCACCATCACATTGTTCAACTTTTCGGCCAAATTTAAGTATACCGTCAGTTTCCCCATACGACCTGAAGAAGTTATAGACTTCCCTCAAGTAAATAGCAATGACTGGACAGCTAGAAAGAATTACGGTGATCTAAGGTAAGACAGGGCTTGTGCAAATGGCATAGACATTTCCAACGTGGTAATTAACCAAAATGGAAATTGACGTTGTGTAGCGTGGATGACATGCAATCGTTGATTCGAAAGCATATACAGTCAAATGGACTGTTGCAACTGGAGAATACATTGGATACCATTATTCAGGAAGCCCAACTATTAATAGCTTAATACCATGATTACAGGATCATACCTGCCAAACCGTTTTGTATACTTTTATAATTATGTACATATGGCAATTTCGCCAAGTCAAAATTCACCAAATAAATAAGCCTTACGCAAAGAGGCAAACTGTTATCACCAGTTTCACTCCACACCCACATGGCATTCAGAGATCTTCAACATCAACTCGGCAAACTGACCTCCGAGGTCAAGACACAAATCGCAAAGAACAACCCGCTCCAGAATGAGGAAACCAAGGACATCTCCATGTGGATCTTTCAGGTATAATATATAGACTTCCTTTCGTGTTGCGTTTGAGCTGGGCTAACTTGATGTTTTAGGAGCGCAATATCTTGGCTGAGACAAAGACTCTAGCCTATGAGCACGGAGAGGCGAATAAGCTCATGTACAAGTGGGCAAAAGAGGAGGGTCAAGACTTGGAGGTAGGGATTTTACGCGGAGACATGATCGCCTGGCGTAAGCTAATATATTCTGATCTATAGGATATTGGTGCCAAGCTGAGCAAGCTATTGAACAAACAGACCGAGATAGAACAGGAGTTTGCAGGTAATTCACAGAATGCGGGGAGCATAAAAGCTGACACACGCCATAACTAAATCCATATTCCAAGCCAAATATCAAAAATATCGTCATGCATTAAAGAGTATCCGTGAACGTGAAAACTCAATGACCGAGGTTAGAGAGAAGAAGAAGGCTCTGCAGGCACGTATTGCTGCACTTGAGAAATCGAGTCCCAAATCAAGCAAACTCAAAGAGTTCCAACATGAACTCACTTCCCTTGATAATGATACGCGCAATCGAGAGGCGGATATAGCCGACTTCAAGAGATTCGCTCTTCGCGAAGCATTCTATTTACGATTCAATGCTATGGCTGAATATGCCGAGAAATCTGCTCTACTAGCAGGGTTCGGAAAGGTAAGGAAAAGAGTGAGAGTAAAAATATCTATTTTAGAGAGCAAGTGAGCTGACTATTGCACGCTACTTATCCTTTTCGGTCTTAACAGTATATCGTTGATTTGATTGATATCGAACCAACTGACGCTCAGCAAGGAAGAAAGCCCTATGCTAGTGGAACAGAGTCAGCCATGATTCTAGCAGATACTTTGAACGCAGTCAATAATTGGAAGCCTTCGAATCAAGATTTTCGGCCCACCCTCGCTGAAGGAGAAGGGCAAGTCCGAGAAGACGCATTACCGCAAACGGAAGCAAGCGTGCAGGCCAACAAATCCAGTGGCATTCCCGAACCCAGTACCACTGAGGAAAACACTAACTCGACTAGCAAAGTCACAGACTGTGTAACCGACAATGCTCAGGCCAGTGGCACGGCCGCCGTTGCGGTCGAATCGAGCGAACCTCCAATTATTTCCACACCACAGCCAAGTGCCCCTCTTGAAAAGCCTTCAAGTGGCTTTCAGCCACGAAATTCCACTGAAACAGACTCTGCCAATGCAGGTGACATACCAGCAGCTCTTCAACAAGCTCCCAGTGTGCAAAGTCCAATTCCCTTTAACAATAATGAAGCTTTGATGCAAACGCCCACGAGACCTAATGCAGACTTGCAAGACTCAAACAAGGAGGAGATCGTCAATGATACACCTGTTGTCTTAGGAGTTGCCATGCATTCACCATGGCAAGCATCCACAGCGCCACCACTGCCATCGCCTAGACCTAGTCACCTTACAGCTTATTCAACAGGATTACCCGAAGATGGCCTTGCAAACTATAATAGTGGCAATTATGGACAGTTGTACCGTCGTGTTTCACATCTTCGGCAAAACCAGCGTCCGTATGCAGAATTCCAGCAACACGTTGTTCAGCCTCGCGTGGGGGCAGGCGGCTTTCGAATCCCAGTCACAGACGAAACGCTACCTCCCTACGAAGAAGGTTCGGCCAACCGACGGTATACAGATGAAAAAAACCAGTAATTTACTGCCGCCACGTTGCCATGCATGAACTGCTTGATCATTGTTGACTTTGAAAAATGCAAGAAGTCATCATCAATCCCATGTTAATCCCAACCAAAAAAACAAAAAAAAAGGAAGGGCTTAATGTCTATAATTCGGTTCTGCTTAATAATATGGATAATATCTTTTTCAATATGACGTCTTTTTTAATGAGAAATACGATATATGATATTTTTTTTACTTGGGTTCCCGGGTTGTTTCTGATAGATAAATAACAAAACAGAAAAACTTAAGAACGCAGAAGTATCCATAAGCGTAAAGAGATGAGAGAAGTAAAGGGGAAGTGTTTAAATTATGATATGTACATGAGCTAAACTAAAGGAAACATTCTGAATGTAAGCCAAAAGAAAATAGGATGGATGTCTATTTACAACTGCGAGACGCAAGAATTACGGTGTTTTTCCTCGAAGAAGTACCAAAGTCTTGGCTCTCAGTCTTTTACTATTTTTGATCATTTTGGTTTTTTTTTTTGCAAGCTGGAGTTTTTTGCCTTGTAGGCTGGGATTTTTGTTCACAATCCAAAGGCATAAGTGTTTCTTCTTGATGGAAATTAAATGGTGGGAGTTGTATAATTATTTCACATTTCGTGCAAGTTGACGACAGTGTGAAGCCATTCATGGTGACGAGACTGCGAGAGTGGCGAAGTGAAAAATGAAAAAATGGTTAATACCAAAAGCAGCTACAGGGTAAATTTAGAAACAGTAACTCACTGAAAAGTGCGAGTTTATCCACTTGTGTACGAGGGAGCCATCGATACGTACAAGAAGTTTTTCTTCACAAATAGGGCACGCTCTATAGGAATACTGAGTGCCGCTAGAGTGCCGTCGACTGAACTCGGGAGAATTGGGACTGGCTGGAGGAGAGATGGACAGGGGTGAAGTCGGTTCAGGGAGCAGGTATGGCGGCAAACGTTGTTGCCTTGCTCCTGTCCCTGGAGCTGCTGCCCCAGTTGGTGTTGTCATTGTCGTTAAGCGCAACACTTTAGAGAATTGTTACAAAATTGAAAAGAGAGAGAGAGAGAAAGAGAGAGAAATACAATGCAACAGGTTCCTTTTATTCTCTCGAGTCTTGCCCTTTTTTTTTTTTGGACATGGCCACTGTACACTCCCCCAACTACTTCCCGAAAAAAGTATCTCGCAGTGGGTCAATTGCCATGGATACCGTAAAAGTGTAACCGAATCATATTCAGCCTCTCAAGTTTCGACAAAGTCAGTACTATCATGGGTCGTGCTACTTGTGGCTCATGTGCGGCAAAGCAGATTTACTGCCAAGTGCCTCAATTTCTCACTGAATGGTTTGATAGCTAGCCAAAGTAGTTCTCCTTAATGAGATAAAGCAATTCTCAAACAAATATGCCATTTTAAAATATCATTGGCACTAAACCACGTTTGCAATTTCTTACTCTCTCACCACATTTTGTGAATATTTTTGTTGTTTACCCAATCTTTTCCTAATCATTTCATATTTCAGCCTCACTCCATAGGATATTAATAATTTATTTTTGCGTTTTGCCAAGTCGCCGCTGGTCTTGTTATGACGCAAGTGAAAAAGAGAAAAAATTACGAGTAGGTCACCACTTATGCAATGGGACGTATCATGTCAAGAGCTTTTACACATTTAGTGAGCGTTTTGTCACAAGGACGGGGACAAAGAGGGCAGCCCGTGACCTGATTAATATGCAACATGCCCATTGTGAGCACTGGCCAAGGCCCAATAATATACAACGGTGATCGCCTTTCTGTGCTGGCCATACCAAAAATGGCCAAAAATATATTTATACATTGGGGGATCACCAGTTTCCATGTAAGATGACGATGAGCTTTGAGTGGCGGACACGTATACATTGTGCAAGTAACAAAATGCGATGCAGATGCAACTCAACGTGTTGTATTTAAATCAGTAGTGTAAAAAAAAGAGTTCAGCAACTAAGTGCAACACAGTCGATGACTTCCCAAATCGGGTTGTCCAGATAAAAGTATAATCTTTTTGAGCGTTTCGTCAAGCCACAGGAAAAACTTTCGAATTGCTTACGTTGTGTAGCCGGATTACCTGTAAAGGCTACCAGTTTGCTCACTAATCTGCCAACATTGATAATGATCCAAAGCAAACCTGCATTGGAGAGGTTTTGCTTTTCTTTTTATTGCTTGATGGTGGTTGTTTCCAATGGTACCTTTCGTCAAAGGGGATAGAGTTGTTTGTGTTTTACTTTGTTTAGTGATTGCTGCCCACCCGTGACTGAAAGGCACAAAACTAGATACACTTCCTCCCAAAAATCAATCACTTGATGCCACAGCCTTGTGAGTATATTGTTTTTGACAAGCTTGCACTTACAATTTTTAATATAATATCTTTATAATAATGGTTATCTCTTGTCCCCCTTTAAAGTGTCTTTTTTAAGTAAGTGTTTATTGGCAGTAATTTCCAAACCCTTTCTCTTTTCGAATGACCCGTCCCATGCTATCGGGTTTAGGCATGATTAGTTTGTAAGCTCCAATTTATCCGCCCCACTACAGGTTGCTGTCGACAGCTTGCGCGGCTGCTGACGGGTGGTGTTGAACCCGAACCCGTCTTGTTGCCCAAAAATCAGGTACCATCAAAAAGTAACGTTCCATGGCTTCTTTAAATCGAAGACGGTATTGTTTTGGTGTCACAATGGTTGGCTCTCGGCCACCGCCAAGTATTCCAGATTCCTTCACCCAGCTTTCTAACTTCTTATCCCACGTAAATGTACGAATAAAATCTAATGCATAGCGTTGCAGAGGGGGGTGGTTACATCCATGACCATATATGGTACACTGCCAAGTCACTGGGTCTACTTACCTACGATGCCAACTACGAGTTCTTGGCTTGTTTCATCTATACCAACTAGGAGGGAATAGTCCATCACATTTAGTCGAGACAAAAATAACGTGTCGTTATGCAGTGAACCCCTGAGTATCTCCTTGGAGTGAGCACGCAGGAATAGTGGTGACTGATACATGACTACAAACGTAATTCGTGCATATATTGGTTAAATGACATTGGAAAAATACATAGTTTGAACGGAGCTTAGTAGTCTGGCTCATATTAGATACTTACATTCAACGAGATTCTCATCCAAAAGCACTTCGTTCTCTTTGCCAGTGGCGTTGACTCTTCTATTGCGCATCGACCCTTTAAGGTCAAAGATCTAAAATATGCAGAAAATAAAATTCGTGATCAGCTCAGGTCATTCAACGCAATGTCAATCATGGAGAATAAAAATTTGCCCATAATACCTTGGTCACATTTCGCTGATAAAACAGGTTTTCCATGACCAACAAGTCCATTTTCATCGACTTCCCTGTGACGGCATTTTTGTAGCCGATACGATAGAAACCAAAGATCTTGGCTAGAACAGTAGGTAGCTGGTACGAGAAAAGAAAGATAAATAAATCATAGTTTATAAGTTCGTTTTAGGCAGAACAGGAGATATTCTTGACTAAAACGAGCTAAACATTTATACAAATATTTGGGTACTTACGCCATGGAATAAAGCTTCTGAAAGATACTGGAAGTAGGCGGGCGCAAATTTCAAGAAAGCATCCATTTCGGGTCGTGACATTTGTTTCATCAGTAATCGATCGTCTTTTGTTTTGAGGAACGCTGATCCACTCTTGCCTCCCGATGAGTCCCACTTGATGCAGCTGGCCAGAGAAGCTAAATAGCTCTCATCACAACCGAGGTTTCTACGCAGTGCATCAAATTGCTCGGAAAAGAATATCTTGCAAAAGAATTTGGTAACACGGTCAGAAAAGTGGTACTTGACATGAGTGCCTGTTTCGCTTCGAAGCGTTCGTTCGATATACATGTCCCCAATATTATTGAAACCCATATCGCTGTTGTCCATTCCGATACCATCCGAGGTATAACTATGTATGCTTTTGTTATCGATTTCATCGATGATGCCTTGCATTGCAGGATCTTCCATGCCAAAATTCTCATTATAAGTTTCTCGTATCTCTCGAAGTTTACCGAGATAATCATCGCAGCTTAGGGTATATGCAATAATAGTGCTAGGTTCATCTTCTCGGACAATGATAGGAGAGTCTGGGAAAACATGTTCTATTGGAGATCTATTTGTCAATGTTTATAGAGTTTAGACCAGTTTGGAAAAGTGAACAAGTTAGTTTGAGAAAAAGATGCACCATGCAAACTATAGCTATACTTACAAAGGGTATTCCAGTGGAGGCAAGCTACCAACACCTCGGTCAGCCAACATGCTTGCAATTGTTTTGATCAACGAGCTTTGTTGCGACTCTACATTTTTTTCAAAAGATAGACCAGTTTCTTCGGCGGGTATATTGGTAATGCCTGGTGTAGGAGCTAAGGCGGTCATGGCGCTTGGATCGATTCTCAGAGGTGCAGTGACGCCAGAGCCAACTGCAGCAGCCACAGGACCAGACATTACAAGAGAGTTTAGAGCAGAAGAAGATGGGTCCCAATTGGCTGATGGTAGCGGCAAGGGTTCCGAAAAGACATCACCTAAATTTTGCATGGTATTGGTAGGATCTTGTTTGTTGACATCAATTTCCGAGCCAAGAGCCGGTAACGCGGTAAAATAGTCTTCATTTTCATCAATGTGGTGGCTTCCACGAAGTTCATAGTCGTCTGTCCAAGTTTTGGACATCATTGGAGTGACAAACTCATGCGACTCGTCAAACTCGTCTGTACGCGTTAATGAAAAGATACGGTTGAAAGATGGCCGAAGTAGTTCCGGGACTTCATCCTCTTGTTCAGGAGACTCATCGACATCTGTGCCCTGGAATTCGTCATCCGATTCATCTCTAACCAATTCTCTGACGGTATTGTATACTTCAATAGAAGCTTTACTGGGAAGCCGTTGCCGAACTCCTCGTACACGGGACGCCATCGCCGCCAGCGTACGCCTTGGTTTATCAAATCGACCAGACTTGGGCTGGCGCTCATCAGTGGTATGCTGATTGAGGGACGGAAACATTCTCTTGTCGGACCGTATATGGCTCCTTGAGCTTTTCGACACCTGTGGTGTTGATTTAGACGCTCCGTTAGGTTTGTGCATCGATTCTGAACGACGCAGATCAACACCAGCTCTATCCGTCATGCCACGATAACCGTATCGATAGCCGCTTAATGCTATTTCCTTTGACTCTTCTTTTTCTTTTTGGGTATCTTGAGTCGATTTCTGTGGTCTACCTGATCTTTCTCGCGGCATCGCTGTATTGGCTTTTTCTTTTGCTGGTATTTGTCTCTTTTTAGCCATGCTTTGTGGAGGCTGGGGTATTTTTGATGCTATGGCCGGATTAGTCGCCGGGACGGGTTGTTTTGGTTTCAACGTGTCTAAAGTAGAAATTGCAGTGGATGAGGGCTTTCGTGCTATGGTTGATAACATGGGAGGTTGGCGTCGTAATAAATCACTATCATACAAAGAACGCTCGTTCGCTTGGGTATTCAGTATATCTGACGGAGCAGTTTTCGTGCTTCGCTTAGGTACTGATGATTCTTTCATAAGCTCCATTGATAGTCGTCGAGTCAGAGCGGTGTCCGCAGTAGTTGGTTCTGCTTTAGTTTGTGTTTGCAACTGCACCATTGACTGTAAGATCTCAACTACATTGGTCGGCTCAGACTCAGTCTCCGACTCATCCATGGGCATAATGAAGGAATTAGTTGGTGAGGAACCCAGGGCTGGAAGCCTGGATGGTACAGGATAAAAGTTTGGCATCTCATCAGTATATGATTCAACTCCTGCTAAACCATATATATTGGCTCGGCCACTATCCAACTTGATATCTAACAGAGGCAAATCTGCTACTTCTGCAGCTTTTTGAGCTCTCAAATCTAAGGCCGAAAGGGCCGAAGCACCTGTAGCTTCGGGTGGAAACATCCTTTTTAGCTGTGTTGCCGTCATTCGTCGAAGCTCTCGCTCAGGTTGGAAGTAATGCTTCATCAAGTCATTGTAATCTGTGTCCCATTGCATGACATTCATTTGAAGCTTCATACGAACAAAGTTCAGACTCAATGTATCATGGGAAGGCGTGGTAGCATACACTGATTGCAAGAGCTGCAGCATTGCCTTCTTTTCCCCTGTAGCTCGTCGAGACAGCTCCTCGAGCTCATCTTTGCATTTATCGCGCTTAGTAGGATGAACAATATCATAAGGAAACTGCTTGTTCCTTGAGCTGAGTGAGTCATAGAATTTGTTAATCTTGCTACGTATGTTCTCCAGGTCCGATTCTTTGATAGCTGCTTGAACGTGGGTTTCAATCGCTAGCCTCATTGGCGGTACAAATACTTCCAATAAGTCAATTGGTTCATACTGGAAACGTACAGCAAAATTGTTGAGTCCAAAGTACCGTACATGATCTTTATACAAGTCATGAGGGCAAGCATCGCTTCTCGGTGGAAGATCAGCAAGATAGAAGGACAGCTCCAAAAACTTTCCAAATGAGTATTTCCAGGTGTTTTCCGACATATGCACCACAGATGTAGGGCTGTTACAGATTTTGCAGAAACTCCACATCAAAATAGTATGAGCCATTCCCGCTTGTGGGCAAGGAAATTGTTCGATCTGCACATTAAGCCGTGCGCTTCCATGAGCATAAGACCGATAGTGGTTAAGCATTGGTCGTTCACACATGGATGAAGGACAATTCAGCATTGCGTCCATGCAAAGATCTTCAATATACTGGCCGATAGTCACATCGCTTTGATGACGATAATACTCAAACATTCGGATTTCAGGGCCTTGGCATGGTACTGTCGTTTCCGTACAAACACTCGAATACAAAACAACGATATTTTGATGGTAGAAAGGTGAAATGACTTCTGAGCTCTCTGTGATGTACGATTCCCAGGCACGACTGCGCATTTGATAGTCCTCCAGCGCATGTTCATACTCTGAATCAAGAGTAGAATTGAAATCAGGATATCCTGCCAAAGTAACGCCACTCAATCCACTTATTGTCGTCGACCTATCATTTGAGGCAACCGAAGACCCGGTGTGATGCGTGGCAACCAGGGAGAGCTCTTGTCCGTTTGAAGCACCTTGTTGTTGGTTCTGTATCATGGCAAGAAGTCTTTGTTGATTGAGATAAACCAATCGCTCCTCCATTTCTCGCAATCGAAGCAAGAGATAAGGGGGTGGAAACACTACGAATGGAGATGCCGACAAAGTAGCTGTAACATATCTGTCAATGGTAGCATTCGTGAGCTTAAGCTGTTCTTCATCTTCCAAGAGAGATGATGTTTCGGAATAATTGCGTTGATGTTTAGAGAGCTCGAGTAGTTCATCTGTAGCCAACACGCTTTTTGTTTCCTCTGTTCTTTTTGGCTCCTTCTGTTCCACTACCTCTTCCTTTGTAGGTACTGACTGCCCATCTAGGTCAATGCCAAGACCTGCTCCCGGTTGGGTATCACTGTTCGAAGGTGATAGCTGCGGTAAGAGATTGCGAGACTTGGCAAAATCTCGCAGCAAGAAGGATTCTAATTTGAGATTGTTTACAACAAAGCACATGAAATCAACCACACGCTTGACGGTTCGCAAAACTGACAAATTGCCTCCTCGTAAGATGATCGTTCCACCAAGATCAGGGCTACATTGATCGAATATCAAGAAAGTCTTTCGTCGATTGGGAAGCCAAGAGTGAACCAAGGTCTTGATCTCGAAAAGTCCACAGTGACCTAAAGAGAGTTCTCCAAAATGCAGCTTGTCAATTGATGGAATGATGCTGGCACCAGTGCATCTGGCAACAGCATCTATAACACTAAGTTTGACATTATAAACAACAGGTATGTTCGCTTTCAATAGATACTCAAGAGCAAGTCTCGATACCGATGACTTGACGATCACAAGCGATGGACGAAGTGCTACTATTCGAGCTACAAGCTTCCCCAGATGATCTCGTTCTTGAGATAAAACTGGCTCCAGCGACAAAAGTTGATTTTCAACCCTGGCATACTCTAAAGGAAAAAGCAAGATCAAAATCCTCGGATTGGTGATATTTCGTACCATCTGCTTGTGAGCAACATTTTTTGAACACACAACACCCTTGACGTATGAGCTGTCCTTGGGTCGGCCGCCAGGTATTTTCTTGATTTTCACATAGTGGCGAATATCAATTTCATCACCGCCTCTAATATTTGGATGAACATTGTCGGATACTTTTAGTAATAAGTTCATCAGTACATCTTCCCATTCTTCTAAGAGTTTGTCGGTGATATCGGGTATATTGGCATCGCTTAACAACTGCCGAACGAGCTTTCTCATGTGGTCCAAAGAGCCTGCATTTAACTCTATTGTGATAGGAGCCGATGAAACTCTACGATGTTTGGATGGAAATGGTGGGCTGCCTTTGGTTGATATGGGCGAACTGGGATCAATTGCTCCAAGCCAATTTGCCATTGCACCGGAGTTAATGGGCAAAAAGGAACCTGGCGTCAAAGGCTCAGTGAGCATTGGAGATGATGGCGCGCCGTCACTGCTGTACAAGTCTGTAATATTGCTTGGGCTCATTTGCATATTGCGCAACAAGCTTTTGCTTTTACTTCGTACAGGTCTTACAGCGCCTGTAGTCAAGCTTCGCCTTCTACGCATACTGGCCGCTTTGTCTTTTGGGCCAAACATTCCTCGAAGCTCCTCAGTTCTTCTAGTACGAGCCTTATTATCAAATGATTCGTCCTCGCTCCCACCGTAGTCCAACCCGCTGGTAGAGACTGTTGGTGTGGGAGGAGGCCCTTCCTCGCTGGCTGCACCAAAATTGATATTTGCGAACGCAAAGCCATTGGATATAGGGCGGTCATAGTTTCCACTTAAGAAGTTAAGAACTCTGTGTGGATTTTTATCATCTTCATAACCACCATCTTCACCATCGGATATGAAAGGATCAAATTCACTTTCATCAACGACAGTGCCTCCGCCCGCATCGTGATGATTACCAGGAGAGGTAGAATGCCTTCTAAATGGCACGGGTGAGCCATTCTGCGTAAATTGGCGATGATCCAAAATTCCAAGTGAATTGTCAACTTGCGATGAAGTTAAGGTATTTGCACGAGATCTAGGTCGTAGAAAAGAATTACCAGCGTCTACTAAAAACCTACGGATGGATGCCTCATTGTCAAGGTGAGTTGAATTGCTAGCAGAAGGCAGCGGACCAATTGATGATGTACTCAAACTTGGGTCTAGATTTGGAGATGGAGGCAAATACCCCTTTTCAGGTATCTCTAGCTGAAGAGTAGCAACTGAATTGCCACCTCTCTCTGTAGTCGGACGTTTTGCTGTCTGTATATGCATCTGTGGAGGTGCAAGAGGAGGCTTCTGATCTGGAACTACTGGAGATAAATCAGCTAGTGATTCGGGAGGTTCTGCTTGCATTGGGTATGAATATGATTCCTGCATCATGGCTATATCTTCTTCCTCTTGCGACTGAAGTATTGCAAGGCAATATTTACACACTCGTACCTGACCCTGCTGATTGATACGGTGACCATGGATTATATTCGATGCACATTTAGCACAGAAAATTTGTCCTGTTGTGATTATTTAGCATCAACAATACCTAGATGGTTATATCCCAAAATCCATGATTGTTGACTTACCACAAATACGACAGTGGTGTTTACGCCTCAAAAAATTGAACGGTTGCTGACAGTCATAGCATTCTTTACACTGTTCATCAGGCATCCAAAATTCAGTATTTCTTTTCTCTCCACGCAGACGAGATATAATCCGGCCAAGTGAGTTCGAATTGGAGACGGAAAAGGTGGTCATCACAGATTGATTGTCACTGTCGGCCGAAGATTTTCTAACCATTGGGTAGCCAGTAGAATCAATGGAAATTCTTCCCTGTGGGTCAAAGCCTAAATCTGGTAAATTGAGCTGCACTTCTTCGTAAGAAACATTGGCATCGAACGTTGGTGCTGCTGGAGCCCTAATATTGTTATGCAATTGAACGTTGGCAATGGTGTTGGTCTTATTTCTCGGGGGTATCAAGACATCTAATGTGGGCCGTCGTGAAGCAGGTGGCGTAGGCGACGTGATACTGACATTGTGGACCGTCAACAGTATATCGGTATCATTACTTTCTTCACTGTCAGACTTTTGACTGTGGTCTCTACTATAGTCCTCATTATGGTTGTTAGCCGCCGTAGCCCCTTTCTTTGAAAATGTGGAACTCCCTGCAGTTATATCGTACATGAATTGTGACATATCTGCCCCTTGAGAAGATTGATAATGAATTGTATCTCCATGGTGGCTGTACTGTTTTGTTAAGGATTCTAGGGTAGACTGAGACGAGATGCTGGCTGGTGTAGATTCAGCTACCGGAGTTGGCCCTGAAACGGCACTTTTGACTTTCAGAAAGAGTTTGGAAAGTACGCTCTCATTGTCTGATTCAGCTGGTGGTCCATCCAAGTTGAACGTTGTGAGCGTTGAAACATCGTCATACTCGAAACGAGAATGCCTGGACTTGGGCATTAATCCACAAAGTTAGCGTGGCCAAACAAAGAGGAACGCAAGCATAACTTTGACCAGCAGACCGAGCTGAAATCGAAAATTTCGGCCCTGTGCTTTACCACGGCTTTTCACTAACCAATGGCACATTCTACGCGAAAAGCCAATGCATTGAACTCGTTGAAGACTTCGGTCCCTCAACTATTTCAAGAAAGTCAGAAGGCAGCTTCAGTTTCTAGAAAGCTTGCTGTCGCTTTGCGAAAAATTCAAGAAGCATGTGCTTTGAAATCGCCTATAGTAGAAAAGCAACCACACGACATTGATCTGGATGGTGAATTATTATTTCACCTCGAGGTGGTTCGAAACTTGAACAAGATTCTTCCAGTTAAGAAGAAGGAAGGAGCAGTAGATCGTGTGATTAAGTTTATTGCTGCTTTCATGCAGTATACACAAGAAATCGGTAATTGGCGAGAGAATCAGATCGATTCAGGTCATGCTACAATTTGTCTCACTCCATACTCTTATTTCAGATGCCAAAGATACCGATGAAATGCAAGAGGATGATGAGGAAGTCATTGATACAATTTCTTCTCGTTTCGTGGAGTTTTTGTTGACACACCTGCTGAAAGGAATCACGGTGAAAGACAAAGCTGTTCGATTACGATGCTGCCAAATCATAGCTCTTAGTATCAATTCATTGGGAGAGATAGAGTAAAGACTAATTTATATTATTCTTCATGGGGCGCTACTGTCTTAACTGTGTTAACCGTTGATTTGATTCACAACCTTTAGTGAAGATCTGTATCAAAAACTTAAAAAGTGTCTATTTGAACGAGTACGAGACAAGGAGGCTTCGGTGCGCATACAAGCCGTAACAGCGCTTTCAAGATTACAGAATGCGGACGATGAAGAGGATGAAGCTGATGGCAGGACCGTCAGTGAAAAACTTATTGATATCATGCAACACGATCCCAGCGCGTCAGTACTTGCAAAAAATTTCGATTAACGCGTCTTCGTGTGTACTGACTTCGAATTTACTTATAGCGAGGTCCGCAGAGTGGTGTTATTCAATTTGGATCAAACGAAACGTTCCATCCCTTTTATCATTGAAAGAGGTCGAGATGTAGATCCTATCAATCGTCGTTTCGTGTATTTAAAACCTATGTCGGACATTCAGGATTTCCGTATGCTGTCTATCAGTCAGCGGCATCAACTTTTAGACTGGGGCTTGAAGGACAGAGATCCTTTAGTAGTGAAAGCAGCAACGAAAATGATATCGAATCATTGGATTAGACACGCTGATCATAATTTACTGGAGGTAGGTGATTAGCCAGAAAAAAGATATCATTAGAACTGAATATCTCATTGCAGATGACAGTTTCTAGAGCGATTGGATGTGGTGGATAATCCGTCAGCAGATACGGTGATGGAAGCATTTTTCGATGCACGCCCAGATATCATCGAATCTATATCGTTCAATGGTAATAGTGTTTGGCTTCAGTCCGCTCATTATTATATCAAATACGTGAAATACGTGAAAATGGCAACTTACGGTATATTTTTCATTGCACAGACCAATTTTGGAATAATTTGTCGACAGAGAGTGCTTTCTTGATCCGTGTATTCACTAAATTCCTGCAAAAGAAACAGGTGAGTAGATGGAGATGTCTTAACACCTAAACACAAAGATATTGACGTTATGCTTCTCTAACTCGCCAAAAGTATAATGACAAACTGGATACCGTACTTCCGGAAGTTACACGTCATGCGTTCTATATACAAATGTATAATAATCTATGGCAACAAGCCAGCCGAGAGACTGAAGGCGAATATGAATATATTGTAGGACAGCTATTAGAGATGGCGAAAACCCTTGACTATGCTGATGAAAATGGTCGAAGGAAAATGTTTATGCTACTTCGTAAGTCTTTCTATTGCGTTGTTTACTACTCTGTTAACAAACAAGGCGCTTATTTACGATGTGATGCTCATTAGGCGAAATCATCATGGTCCCCGATATTCCTGACGACCATCTCTCTAGCATAGTAGACTTGATCAAAACCATTTCATTAGGTGAACGCGACTTTACAAGGTTAGTTAGCGCTAAACATCACTGTCAAAATAATTTTTATCTTTACTCATGCTCTCTGTCAGAATCATGATCGAAATTATATCTGATATACGGGAAACAGTGGAGAACGACGAAGGAGAAAGTGCCAA
The DNA here is from genome assembly GCA_016758905.1 of Umbelopsis isabellina. NCBI lineage: Eukaryota > Fungi > Mucoromycota > Umbelopsidomycetes > Umbelopsidales > Umbelopsidaceae > Umbelopsis > Umbelopsis isabellina. Next base: position 188,995 of record JAEPQZ010000007.1, on the reverse strand, counting down.
TGACGTAAGAGCAATGATTTATACACCTTTATGGTACATTTCGCTAAATTATGTACATAGGCTCCCGCTACACCATCGAAACGAATGAAAATGAACAGTCCGGCTGGATCTCCGCGTTCATTATCTGCTGCCGAAAAGTCAGAAGAGGATATCGACTCTGAAGCTATCAAGAAGATGCTTGTTCAGATCAAGTGTCTCAATATCTGTAGGAATGTGTTGGAACACAGCGAAGAGGTAAGAGCGTAAATCAATTTGTAAAGAATAAATTCTTTATACAATACTGATTCCCCTCATAGTCATTGCAAGACAACTCCTCCATGTATGGGTTACTCAATGAACTCATTATCCCATCTGTTCAAAGCAAAGAGGTTATATTACGTGAGGAAGGATTGCATTGTCTTGGACTTTGTTGTTACTTAGATAAGGTAATTATTACCTTCATATGGCGTTTCGAATGAATTTCAAATTGAATAACTCCATTAGGCTTTGGGATTGCACAACGTCCCTCTCTTCATACACTGCATAAAAAATGGACATGAGGAATTACAGCAAAAAGCTTTGATGGTGAGTAATCTTCTACATTTATCGATACGTGACCGTTACGTGACAAATGATAACAAAGGCGCTATCACTGAGTGGTTTATTTATGTGCTACTGACAATGCCAATACCATTAACAATGCTTTAATAATTTAATGTAGATCTTATTCGATGTGTTGATGTGTTTTGGTTATAACTCTGTTGCACCCAGAGCTGGCGGAGTAAGTAGTGACAGTCATTACGGTTTAATGTCATCCTTAATCAATCTAACAAACCTATACCTCTAGGAAGAGGAGCTTCGTGTGTTATTCGAGCAATGTCTAGATCACCACGATCAGAATATTCAGTCAGTCGCTGTTCAAGGTCTCTGTAAATTAATGCTTTGCAAAATGTATAAAAGCGCGGAAGTAAGTGAAGATGCTGTTCTCCCACAGATGATATCGAAGTTTTCTAATTTTGATGCCCATTTTGAAGATTCTCAAGTTGATGATATTATTGTATTTCTACCCTTCTACTGTGGACAACCAAAAGCTAAGGCAATGTCTGTCGTATTTCTTGCCGGTTTATTGCTATTCTTCTAGTGATATACAGCCGCTTCTAGTTGAGGTAGAGTACACCGATGGAATATTACGACTGTGTATCAAATATACTCAATTAATTCTTCAATTTTCCATCGTAGGTATTCGTACCCGCATTGGTTCATCTAATTGCTACTCACAGTGACCTTGGAGATGGAGAAGAAATGGTGGCGCCATATCAAATAGCCCAAGTTATGCTTGATTGGACTGACCCGCGAAAGATATCTGTGTAAGGCTTAGATATTCTGATCTCTGTGGAAGAGACATATTACTTACTTCCAGACATTGTAGTCCAAGTGTTTTAAACAACCCTGAAAAGCCAGTTGATATGGGAGTTCAGACAGACCTGGCCATACATATCCTGAAAGCTGCATTTATAGAACAAGGACGTAAGTGCCTACAACATCTGCGGTACTATGATTACATTACTAATCTCCTAATGCCACCAGAAACCCGTAAAATCCTTTGCCAGCTGCTACCTAAGCTATACATTGATGAGGCTGGTGAAAGCAGATTACGAAAGATGACTCTACTCAGCGGTAATCTGGAAAATGTAAGCTTTTGATGCTGATGTGAACAAGAAACTGCATACAATGGCTGATTTTTCGATTATAGAGAAATACACTCCAAGATGCCATTAGCAAAAACGCTTTCAACAGATTCAAAAAGGGTCTCCTTCAGCATTACGAGGAGCCAGCTGAAGCCTTAGATGACGACGAATTGGCTGAGATTCATCAATATAAGGATGTTCTCGAATTTATTCGCCGGACACACGAAGGTAATATTCAAAATCTGCGACCAACAGCGGGTGATGTTACGGACAATTAACGAGTCATCATTTCATAGAGTATATTGAACCTACAACATCTGAGGCTCCGGCCGAAGTCAGAACCGCACATCAAAGGTAATTTCAACATATTATAAATTCTATTTACTTGAATGAATCCTAAAAAATTTATTCAGATCGACAAAGAAGAAGGCATTGGAAAACTTGGGAGAATCAGCAGTTGATAGTAGCAACAGCGGAACTGCAAATAGAGAAGAAAGCGATGTAACTGAGGATGATGATGATGAAGAAGAAGAAAACGAGGACAGTGAAAGCGATGAGTCTGAAGATGACGACAAGCTTTCTACTTTTAACGATGCACAAGTCCCGAATACAGCGAAAGAATGCAGTACTACAAAGAAGGATAGTCGTAACCGATCCCGACAGCAGCCTGACGATCTCTCGTTCTCCGAAGAAGAAGCTTCCAGCAGTGATTCCGAATAATGCTTATAATATGAGAGTTGTAGTCTTGTTTCAGAAAATCCCCACAATACTCATTGATCTATACAGGTCTTGTAAATTAAAAAAAGAACAATAGATTCCTATCAATCATTTGTTATGGGATAAGATACAAAGTAACCCTTGCACTAATTGCATTATCTGATTATTTTCAACGACCACGTTTAGTCACGCGTTTTTTAAATGACCAATTTCGGACGCGCCCACACCAAAGCGTGTCGCGGCAAAGGGAACTCTGCAGCCCGGCCGTGGGTTGTTTCTCATACCTTACCATGATATATAATTTGAGATAGAAGGGAATTATTCACAAGTGAGATGATGTTCGCTACTATACTATTTATTTTATCTATTATCCACTTTGTGTCCGCTTCGTTTCCTTTTCCAAACGTCACCGGAGGGTCTATCGTCGCGTTTCCAACACAAGTTGGAGATGCAACCATCTGCTTAGATTGTGCAGACTATACCAAATTAGGTCTGCCAGGATATTGGAACTGCTATGTCTACCAAAACAACAACTGTATTTTGCAAAGCACGAACTCAGCTGAGAATACAGAATGCAACGCTCAGCAAGCACAGACGGTCAATAATACTAATGTCCAGTATGCAAGCCAATGCCAGGTATATCTTTACAACCTTTGTTGATAAAAATGCGGCCGATGGTTGCACCACCACCAACAACATTACTAGATGTATAGAATCTTCGGCTAGCAAAATAAATTTGAGCCGGATGGCACTTATAATGACTTTTGGCCTTCTTTATAATGAAAATAATAAAAATGTTAAAGGGAATTCATCGTGTGGCAGTAACATACTGACTTTAAAACCCCTTGACAGCCTTTTAAGATGTGTACTGACACGGCGGTAGTAGCAGAGCAGCACTTGATTGGGGGGCAAAACATTATACCGTGCATAATACATTCCAGAAATTTTCACTGGTATTGACGGCCTGACAAGCTTGTTGACACCTTGGATACCAGCGACAACGCTAATTCTTGGAGGCAGAATGCCTTTTTGGAATAGCACTTCGACAATGGTTCCCAGCATTTGCTTGATTTGGACAATCGCTCTTTTTTGCTTCAACTCGTCAGTGATTGCTCAAATCGATGAATGGTCATACCGTGAACGAATATCCCGGCCGAGAGTTTATGCAGGGTCTAGCCCGTACCAAGGAGCAGACTTCACCGATCAATCCATCAGCTCAGCGTTACGGTCTCAGAGAGATTTGGCTATGAACACAAGCATCAATCGCATTGAATTCCCAGCCATCAATCTTGCGTCTAGCTTTTTCGGGAATAACTATACAGATGCAAAAGTGCAGGATATCGGCTCGGTGCTTAACATGGGTTATCGTAGACTGGTGCTAGACTTGTACTGGGATAGCACCCGAGGAAATTGGCAATTGTGTCCAGAAGCTATTCCTAGTGCAGATTTGCAACAGCATCTCGCTGAGAGACCAGATATCGTTCTTCCGATTGCTTCTGTCAATGACTCAGCTACCGAACAGCCGCTCTCATCATATAAAAAGCAATCAACCAACCAATCGTCAATGTCCAACATGCCCAGTGCACAAAGCAGTCTTTTGCCATCAATCAGAAAGGGGTTCGTTGCAAATCGTTTCGAGCCTGTGCAGTTGGACGTCACATTAGGGTCTCAGACGTGCACACCATGGATAACTTTTCGTCACTTTATGGACTATTTCAATCTATATCTTAACGGTGTCGATCCTTTAAGGAATCGTGCAAACACAGATCTTTTTTTTCTAATTTTGAACTTAAACAACGTTAATGTCACCTCGTCCACCGGTTCCCAACCTCTAAACACTGACCCACAATGGACAAATAATCTGTCTGCGAACCAATCACTCAGCCTTCGGCAAACAATCAGCTCCTCCATAGGCCAATCCCTATTAAAGACACCAAGAGTATATACTCCACAAAACCTGACAATTGATAGAAGCAACCTGTCCGCTTCATTCAACACCACGGGACTGCCTTATTTTTCGACCACAAAAAACACCACTAGCAATACACTTACCACAGAGAATGGTTGGCCACCTTGGTTTTACCTGATTGAAAAGCAAGTTCAACTGTTGGTTGGATTTGGAGATAACTACCTCCCTAGCGACAGTAACTATGATGTTGAAGATGATGCCAATTACATATTTGACCAAAAAGCGTTATCTGGTGGATCAATGATGAATGTCCTTAACGTTTCCTCTATGGCTGCAACTGGCTGGACCAATTGCTCATCCCCTGGAAATAATATATACATGGTACCGAGCGGTAATGAAACAACTGAACTTGATGAAGTTCCGGCAGGAGGGCGAACTATGTCATGGTCGTGGGCTTACATGACAGATCAAGGTAGCCCTTTCAACTATTATTCTGGTTATAATGCAGTGAGTATTGTTCCTCCTATGCATAACATATCAAGCCCGTTGACTAATTCGCTGTCTTAGAGCTCCTGTGGCTATTCTTTGTACATGACGTCCACTTATAGCTCTAGTGAGTATCCTGAAGCTCCAAATGATATCTCTACATTGGCAGATCCAATATTATCAACCATTTGGTCTTGGGATGTTGGACAACCGCCGTATGTAGCTGCTGATTCCAGCAATGGCTCCTCTTTGATGTGTGCCTCGGTTCAATTATCCAATGGCCGCTGGGTGGCATGTGATTGTGCTCAGTTATTTCGAGTTGCTTGCCAAAATTCAAATGATCCCAATGTTGTAAGTGTCTGGATTCATAAGTGTTTAACTTTTTCCATATACTGATTGGATTTTTTTTTCCTCATATCCAGTGGTTGCTCACCAATGGATACTATTCCTACGACCGAGCTGCAGCTGCCTGTCCCCAGCAATACCAGTTTGATGTACCTCGCAATGCCCAGCAAAACCGCATGCTTTTCCTTACTATGAAAGATGCCGGGAAACATACTGCATCAACTGCAAGAGTTCAAAATCAGGCTGATGATCAAATTTGGATTGATTTGAATAATGGAGGTGGCCAAGATTGCTGGGTAGTCGGGAAAAATACTACCTGTTGGTGGACGAACGCAGTACGTTTGAAAATATTTTATTTCTGATGTGCATTGAAGAGCTTTTGTTTAACCCACTTTCATATCTAGAACTCTCAAACATTCACTGGCCTGATACAAACTTCAGTGGTGGGAGGTGTAATTATTTTAATATTTGTGAGTCTGTTTATCTGGGTCAAATGCACTCGAATGTGGCGACTGAGAAACGCTGGCATCCGCAAAGCCATCGTGCAAAAGTTTATCAAGGAACGAGAATATGTGACTATTCCAGCATGATCCTTTGTCCCTCAATGTACATTACACGATTTCACCCTTTTTCTTCGATATACTGGTGCATGCCAGCTATTTATTTTCTCGAGTTATATACATGCATGTAATGTAAATCACTTTGTCTGCCTAATAGCCTCCCCGCGGTTGGATGCCCACTTTGAAATTTATTTGACCACTTTGCCAACGATGTTATATCTCTTCTCAAAGAAAGCATACCAATCGTTCAAGGTCTTCATTTCCTTCTCATCTAAAGAACTGTAGTCAGCGACGCAATCTTCAGGAACAAGAGAAGATTTTCCTAGAGCCTACAATGGAAAGACCTTTAATAAATTTCTCCATTTTTGCTATGCCTTTGCGAGTAAGCCCAGCTTTACACATACCTTTGAGGCGTCCTTGCCAGCAAAACAGTTATATCCCGAGCCAGCTCCGTACATCTCGGGCTTCTTAGAGACATCGAACACAGTACCCTTAATTGCAACGTAGATTGGCTTTGAGAGGTCGCTACCGTCGAAATCCTTCAGTTGTTCGAGAGTAAAAGGTGTATCTTTGGGAGCTTCACTATGATATCCTGTTATCATCGATTTCATGATGTTCAAATGCTTTCGAACAGTACTTACGTGGCCATCTGAAAATCTTGGAGTTCAATGAAGAGATGAGCAGTCAGTGGTGAGGATCCTCAAGACTTTGTAGCTCGACTTTCTGAGTTGAAATCACATGCCTTTGGCAAACTGGGGAAATTTCTTGTGCCTTGGTTTTTACATTGAGACCAAATGATGGTTTATTCAGCGTGCAAGAACTATAACAGTGACCAATATGCCTAATCAACTCCCATAGAGTCCTTTCATTTTGTTAAATATTTCCTGAACGTTCAACTTTAAAGGAGTTCTGCATAGATATTCATTCACTGAGTGGTGGAGCAATAAACAGCCGAAACGAAGCAGTGATATGTGTTTAGACATCAAGTCTAATCCACTTGTTTGACGAGCTAGTTCAAAAACTAGTGCATTCATCAAATTTCAATGCTGGTGTTTCATGTCTTTACTACACTTGTTCGTCGTACAAGCCAAGATGTTATATCTCAAGTCAAAAGTGAATATTATTGTTAATTAAATAATTATTTTTAATTGAATTTTAATATGTAGGCTGTGAGCATTTCGAGTTTTAAATCAATGATTTTTTCGTTGCTTTCTTAGGACACGCGCAATACTTTAACTTGTCAATCAGTAAACATGTATATATATGCATTATTCTTTTGCAGCTTACTTTTGCTCTTGCTGAGCTAATTTTTTTAATTCAGATAGATTCAATTTGGTTTGTTAAGTCAAAGAAGATATATCATAATTTTATGAAAGCATTTATGTTAAAATTTCGATGCCGGTTTCGGTCACCAACAAAGTGTGTTCGAATTGGGCAGATCGTAAACCTATAAGAAGGAAGTGCATTAGCTTTAGCTTGCTCGTTTCTTTGCCATAAGTGTACTGCAATATATTACCATCTGTCGTGGTTGCGGTCCAATTATCGGGCCTAGCAACGGTAGCGCATCACAATTAGAAAAAAGGTTAAACAGTGATAATTTTTTTTATATTTTTCAATACTTACCAAAGAACCTCTTTGTGCGTTCCTTCGCAAATCATAGGCTCAATTGTAAAACAATGACCGGGTTTTAAGACACCAATGGCCTTGTTGTCTGCAATACACAGGTTGTTAAATCAATTGTGGTAGACGAGACTAGCTATAGGTTCGGTGTGGTCGATACTTACTTGCATAATGAGGCACGCTTGGCGCGGGATGGAAAAGGGTATTAATACCATGACCGCAGAAAGCTCGAACAGTTGTAAAGCCTAATTTCGTAGCATGCTCTTCGATAATGCGTCCGAACCGGCGATATGGGACACCGGGTTTGGCTACATAATCAACCAAAAATTAGTCAATTATTCCATCTAATCCATCTAATGAACATAGTTTCGCCTATCTTACCTTGCGCAATGGCCATTTCGAGGCACTCCCTTGCAGCATCAATCAGTTTTTGTCCTGCCTCATCCACCTTTCCGACAACATAAGTGGCGTTTGTATCTCCATGGAATCCTTCAAAGTAACATGACACATCGAGATTAACAATGTCACCTTCTTGCAAAGGTCGCTTGTCAGGGATTCCTATAGTCAATATGTGAGCAAAAATAGAAATTATAATACGCTTTTATATTGATGGCTTACCATGACAAATGACTTCGTTAACGGAAGTACAGCAAGATTTTGGATAATTCCAATAGTTCAGAGGGCTAGGATACGCATTTCTTTCAATGGTAGCTTTATGAACGATTTCATCTAAAAACAATGATGTTATTCATTAACCCGGTCAATTATTCGATTGTAGTGTTTAGGAACCTCATAGCTTACCTATTTCATCAGTAGTCACACCAGGACGAATGGCTGCAGCGCCAATCTCCAAAACTTCCCTAGTGACCTAGAAAGCGATTGGTTAGTGAGCAATTCATAAAGAGCATAGCATTATTGCACTAATTTTGTACGAACCTTGCAAGCCTTTCTCATGGTTTCGATTTCTTCCGCTGTCAAGACCTTGATGTTGGATTCACCTTTTTCAGCAAGTTCTGATACAGGAGTGCCTGTGAAATGTTATATTGGTCAACTTGGATATATCAAACCGAGGCTGGAGAGAGTCTAACATACCATCTTTAGCATAGTCCGGTCGTGGGATGTGCTCAGGAACCTGTCTAGTTGGCGACAATGGATATACTGGTCTTAAAGGTCCAGTATATTTAAAATTGGGGTAAGGATCGTAAGAGGAACCTTTTATAACAATATGAAGATCTATTAATGGACATAGCATAACATATCATAATCTGAGTATTCGTACCGTCAGGTCGACTATGTAAAGCTTTATGAGCACCCTAATGAAAGGCAGTCGGATCAGCAAATTTCTTTCAAACTACAGTGCTGTAGATCTATAGATCTTGTGGACAATTACCCAGCTCTTCTTAAAGCAGTCTTGCGAACAAAATAGCGATCCGGCAATAGATTGCTTCACGCAAGTTGGACACTCTAGCTTGGCTTGGTTCTCGCAACCATTAGCGTTACAAATGGAAACTGCGGGCATTTTTAAAATGGATCAAAACCAAGGCGCAAAACTCTGGAGTAACCTGGCTGCGGCTTAAAAAATTGTTCTCAGAATTTCATGCGGCAAGCAGCAATGTGTTTCTTTTAGTAGCAGCTATGTACAACATATTTCTTTTGATATCAGTATTCTGCAGTGTGTTTTTTTGGCAGCACTGGTCTGTAATGTGTTTTTTTTTTGCTAACAATATATAAAAGCAATTTTTTATTATTGTAATTGACTCAAGTGTGAACAGACTATCTGACGGCTTGACAAGGTTTGACCTGTAAATCAGTAATGTATATGTTAGGAATACTGGTATCACAGAATAAAAAATCAATTATTGCAAGTGATAATTGCTCAGTGCTTCTTAGAGAATTTTGGTGTATCACGGACTTCTTGCGAAAGTCTACCAGCCGGTTATGTTTACATCTTCGCAATATATTGTTCACTTGCATAATCATCAAAAAGAAAATTTCGTACTTACCAGTCAGGTACGCGTAGATTTGTACGATATCAACCACCTATGAAATGGATTTATAGGTTAGACATGAGCACACTCAATACAACTATCACTGTCCTGCAATGAGAGAGAAGCTCGAAGAATGAGATCAGACGTTCGCCTACATGTTCCTCATTCCTGCAACCCAGATTAGCTTTGAAAGAGCCGGTAACCGTTAGGTACGCGGGCAATTCCACATCGGTTGAGGGCTTATTCAGGTTACCAGTAAAAATCATCACATCTATGAATTGTCTTCTTCCATCTCTCATGCAAGATATGTGCAGTCTGGATATAATAATAATTGAAACTTACATTGGTCAAGAACAGGTTATAAGAAAAAACTTCTCAACGAGAGAGAAGCAAAAAATTTTATACTTTTTGGGCTTACACGTGACTGTAGTGACGGTGATTTGCGCTCATTGGGGGCGGCAATAACCCCACTGTCAAACTGATTCGTACCGAGGCTACTTTTTCAACTGTGAATAGAACGTAAACTGTTTCCACTTCATAGTGGAACGCAATGCCGCAAGCTATCGCTAACGACGCGATATTGTATGGAGCTCTATTGCTCTTATTGTATAGTATGTATCACGTAGAACGCTCTGAATATCTCTTATGATTGTCTAACTTTTATGGTACTTAGATGTTTTTCACTCATTCGACATCAATACTTGCAGCACAGTCCTTTCCGCCCTATTCATAGTCTTTAGTTTATCTCCTACTATTATGCATCAATTCCAAGTCTTAGCATCTACCGATGTGAAAGGTATTAAGGAACAACCACCACACTCACTTGAAACACACTGCAAAAATCTTGAGCTAGATCCGCTCCCAGATAACACTGAACATATACCACAAGAATCAATTTGCGAATATACAAATAATGTAGATAATGACAATATTCCCCTTCCCATAGAGAAACTTACTTCAAAAAATGAGTTTACTGTACTTTCAGCCGAGCCTGAATCCATGGATGTTGACATGAGCCCATCACCGGTACCCCTGTCTCAAAGGCGTCAGGCACAAGACCTTCGTGTACTTACAGACTCTAAGATTGTGCCACCTTCTCCATCCCTGTCCACTCCTTTGAGACACTATCGGATGCCGAGCTCCTTAAGGGGATCTTTCTCCGAAACAACGTCAGCCAGGTCGCCAACAACAGTAATTGCACCTGATTTCTCACTAAAAAGACCCTTAGGACGTCGACACTCTACTATAACGATAGCCGCGCAACGACTGGAGGCGGATGCTAGGCGTAAAGAGGTGCTTGTGAATAAGTCACCAGGAAGCGCAATTGATAAGCGCGCTTTTGGCTTCGAACCTATTTTTGGCGAATGGGAGAGGAGAGCCAAAGCAGATAAATCAGTTCATACCAGTCCCTCGTACACTAAACTAAACAATAGTAAATAATAGCAAACTTCGTAATACTGTTGGGACACCAACAAAGTATATTAAAAAACAACTTTTAATGTGGATGGTTTTCTGGAGTTCAGCTAATAATTTTATATGTGCTGAAGATGTATTATGCAAAAGGTTTTTTGTCTATGATGTTAAATTTGGAATCAAGAGTTTACTCCTTCTCCATTTCACGAGCAGATTCCAAAAGCGCTTGCTTCTGTGCTTTGATCTGGCGGTGGTTGTTCATAAACTTTCCAAGAGGAGTTGCTTGAGGTTTAAGTCCGTTTGAGAAGGATTCAATCTTATCCATATTTTGAGGACTGTAGTCGACCATTGAGCGCTTCTCTTGAATGAGCTTGGAAGTGCCATCAATCTATCAGGAGATGATGTGAATAAAGGCACGATTGTGTCTGAAATATAAATAATGGAACTTTACCTTGTCGATCAAGCCGTGGATTTGCTTGTTGAAATTCACGTTGGTTGATTTTTTCATGTATCGTTTGAGCTGTACTACACCAGGGCCAACCAACTCAGGGAAATCTATGGACGTACAGTAGCAGGTGTAATACTCTATTAAAGAGTCATACAATTGTTCCAAGATACCATTCTAATGTTTACGAATCAGCATAAAAAACCTATATCATGGCTCGCTTGTCTCGCTAAAAACGTACCTGGTAAACCTTGGTATGAAGGTGTTGCTTTGGTGCACGAATATATACATCCCATTCAAGCGGTTTGAGTGTACCTGTTTTACCCTTCTTCTTAATTTCAGCGCTATCCAGAACCTCGAAAATATATGGCGCAAGTGGAATGAACACATTGCTGGAGTTGCATAATGATATAAGAGATCGGATGACGTGGAAACGCAGTGGGAAGTATTGTGCTGTGGGAATCAATCTTATAGTACCGATTGCTATTTGTGTCAAGGGATAAATCATAGCATGAAGTGGGGATGACTCATGGTCCTCCCTGGCAGTGCTGCAGTAAGTCGAGAAGACATTCGCCCAAAAATCGATACAGTGAATGAACTGCCAGTTGTACACAGCCTTGTAACTCTCCTATAACATAGGGGGATAAGTTAACATATGGACCGTTATTTAGCGCGTTTGAATGCCGATGTAACTTACCTTAGTTTTGGTTTGCATTGCACCTCTGAGGTGGATGGCTAACTGGCGAACAAAGGTGAACGCATGTTGGTAGCTGAGGTCTTGGTTGAGTCCGTAGAGTTCAACAGCAAGATTTCTCATTAGATTAATGGATGGAAGAGTATGCACATTGGTGTTCTTTGAATTGCGAACGAAAGTGAGGTATATGCCTTTCAAACATTCATCCAAGTAGCTACCGCTCTTGCTGTTTTTGGTCACAATAGGTGCCATAGCAAGTGATCGAATATTCAAAAAGGATTGAATACGCACAACATCAGAAGATGAGGTTCCAGACCATAACTCCAGCAAATTCTATATCCTTTGCATTAGCTTAAAGTCTCGCACGCTATGTTGATGAACAAAACACACTTACTCGAAGATAATCCTTTGTTATACGACCAAAACATCCAAAATACTTTGTGCATTTTTCACTCTCTTTCAGGACATAATAGACCATTGTACTATCTGTTAAGCCTCGAAGCAAATGAAGAACATTCGAGCAGTATGACTTGACCATACTCTTCAACAAATTGTATTTACGAGCAGTTGCTGGTGAGGCACCAGGTGAGCTTGGTGTCAATTGATAATTCAAGCAGACCGGGGTGAGACGAAGAGTAGTCAAAATGAGCTTATTGAACACTGAGATTGAGTAGTGAAATTAGTCAATGCAGGGAAGTTTGGGCTGGGCACAATCGACTAAGGTTCGTTACTCACCACTTCCGCTGGTAACCTTGTATGCATATGTGGTAGTTTCATCGTCTTCATCGTTCATACGTGCAGCACATTTGAACGCTGAGAGCAGATGCTTCAAAGTTTTCACTGACTTTGTAGTTTCTATTGCCTCTGCCCAATCTTCAATCATCTGTTTTGTAACAACCTGAGCTTCGCCATCATTGGCTTGACTACCCAACGGTTCATCAAAGTCCTCTTGATCGACATCCGCCTCGTCTGCAAATGCAGATTCTTCGTCCGCCTCATCTTGTTGTGCTCCAAGACCTTCTTCATCTGATCCATCCTCGAGATCTTCGTCTGATACATCGAAATCCAAAAGTCCAGATTCTTCCTTTTGCAAAAATTTGTAAAATTCTGGATCTTGTTCTTTCAGTTTTTCCAATTCCTCTTTATGCTTGGATATATCACTCTTGAGGGAGGCTTTCTTTCCCTTCTGTTTAGGCTTAGGTTCGTCTGATTCCTCATCATCAAATAACTCTTCGTCATCTTCTTCTTCATCCAGAATCTCGTCCATCTGATCATCAGAGTCAGCAGCCACGGCATCCTCGTCGCTATCACTTGCAGGAGCAGTTTCCACTGTTTCTAGAGCAGAAAATTCATCGTCCTCCTGTATATCTAGTTAGTAGTGTGCCTCGATGAACCTTGCGAGCTAGAGATAGTGTACCTCATCATCGTTACTGGAGGCTCCTTGATCCTCGAATCCACCTTGGAAAAAATCTTCCACACTCATATCATTGAAGCTGTAGTCATTGTGTAAGCAAACTGGTTCAAAACTTTCTCACTATAGTTTGATTTCGGTTTACCTTTTCTCTTGTGATTTGGCTATAGGTGAATGTCAAATAAAAAGTCGAGTTAGTAACGAAAGGTAATTGCTGTTCAAGAGTTTGTTTTTCAGTTACGAGTAGCTACTTTCGGGCTTTGACTTTTTTGCTTTTGTCACGCCATTAGGCTTTCCAAATCTAGCTGGTTTTGACCTTGGCGACTTTGATTTTCGTCCTTTTGCCATTGCTAATACAGTGCTTCAAACTCGGCAACTGACAAAATTTCTAAAATTTCCTTGAAAACGATGATGCGTGACTGTTTCCTTGACTGGTTTTTATTGACCATTGGCGGAGTTGATGATCTCCAACATTGGGGCCTATCTTATCCTTATCCCTTCCCATTAAGACAGTGCTATCACAGTAGAACAAGATACAACAACGTTGAGAAATTGGTTAATAGAATTTTATTATATACAAGGGTGTATCTGTACAAATGCGTAATCTAAATTATCTAAGAACAAGCAGTGTTTTCTGACGGTTATCCTTCATTCCTGTGGTACAGGTACCACATCTTTCTTCTGCATTTTGACTCTTTTTCTATTTTTTCTATGAAGACGACTAGACAAATGCTGTTTCCATTCCAAATCCCCATTGAGCACAACCGGTTTCTCTGGTGAACTTGTGCATATTTCACATGTATGCTTCTGCCAATTCAGCAATTTTGACCGTGGACTATCGATGATGGAATTATGTTAGCCAACTAAGATTCGTTTATAACTTTTACAGAGATTTAGGAACTTACTCGGCATCTTTTTGGCGGGATAAAAATGTGGAAGCAAAGGAATTGACAGATTCAGGATTCACTGGATCTTTACCAGTGAGAAAGTCTTTACAAATGATGGTGCATGATCAGTACTTGTAACATGCTTAGCAATTAAAATCACTTTTTTTCTCCAAACCTACCTCTAGTAACTTGAATTGCAACATCCTTGACATTTTCATTCCATTTGCTCAGATCTAAATCGATAGTCAGACCCAACAATTAACACCTGATAACTTATTTGTCTCCTTACCAGTGGCATCTAAAAGATATATCGCTATTGACTTTGACGGATGAATGATACTCGGGATGCTAAGCTCCTTGATGGTGTCCTGAGTGTTCCAAATGGTAGGAAGTAGTTTGTTCCTGATCCATTGAACTTGACGCTTGGCATAACGCCGAGTTGCAACTTTCATACGCTCCACAGACTGTTCCTTCAAAGCCTTTAGTATCGTGCTATCTTTCTCTCCAGTCTCAAAGGTTGTTAGATATTCATCAAACTCCTTATAGCCTTATTCCAAATAGCAAATTACCGCTTTTGTTAGACAATGGAGTTTACATCGATTAAGAGTCCGACTTTTGTTTTCATGCTAGCTTACCTATTGCCTGCCAAATGCCGCGTTGATATTTTTCCAGGTCTTTGCCGGGTGTATTGACAGTTCCTTCCACTACCTTCTGCCTTAGCGAAGTGAGCTCATCAAAAAGACCCGTCTGTGGCCAATACTTCAGCTAACGTCATTTCTATCAGTGGACATATTGTTACGTGCATTTTACCTCAATCATTTTGTCAACTCGTTCATCTAATCGTTGGTTTAACGTTGGAGGATCTGCATAAAGCCAGAATATGATAGTTTTGTACCTGGTTTTTTTTTGTTATATGGTCAATTTTCACTTATTCTAAAATTTCTCAAACCTAATTTTACCTCAAATTTATGTCAGTTTTAGCAAGCTGCTGTTGGTCTTTGATGATTTCACTTTGTGGCCGTCCAGTATCTCTAAAAACCTATTATAAAATAGGAAAAAGACATCAGTAATTATGGCAGTCAATTTGCTACGCAGCGAGCATTGCATACCTTCAAGCTTTTTTCTATCTTTCTGCGATCACCGGGATGCCACTTGGCCGCCATTGTCGGATCAACTCTTTGCAGCTCTTTGTAAAGAGATGGGGTATCCATTGTGGAAAATCTTTTATCGACCACATCTCCTTCATCAGATGATGAAGTCTCTCCATCACTTGCTGACGAGATCAAAGACATGGGCCACAAAAGTGATTGTACATAATAATTAGTTCCTCCAACAAGAACGGGAAGGGATTTTCTTTCAGAGATCTCTTCAATCTTTTGACATATCTTAGTAAACAGTTCGAGCAATGTACGTGCACATCGCCTCACTTTACCTTTAACGCAGCGTCCTTCACGAATTGAGTAACCAGGTATTCGTCTTCGGGTTCCAAAAACTCCATCAAATGATGCGTCACCCCTTCACGCTCATTCTCAGGAACTTTGTTGGTAATGATATCCAACCCCTTATACACCTTGGTGATGCTTTATTTTAGCTCTAAAGCTATATTGGTCAATTTCATGGCACTTGAGATTTACCTGCATGGAATCTGCATTGATCACTTCGCCATACAGTGCTTTCGACAGTTCAATGCCTAATTGTGACTTTCCAACGCCAGTTGTTCCTATGACTGCAACCGTAGTCCTTGTAGTCTGTGACATTTGTAAGTGTCTTAACCAGAATCGCGTACGATGCAGAAAGCGCATCAAATGATCAACTGTCAGATTCGCAGTGGCTTTGTTTGACTACCGCTTCAATAGCTGAGATGCAATGTAGGATTTCGACTTCAAATTTTTGAACATTTGGCAAGCCTTTTCGACTACTTCCCCCTGACAGGTCAGTCAATAATACCTGGTAGCGTACATGGTAACATGCATGATGATGATACACTACTTTACTATATAACAAATTTACAGGTACGTGCAGTAAATATATGACCGTCGACAAGCATTCAAACGCTTCAATTTGTCTAATTTCATCAACAAATGATTCGCTTGGTTGAAGGTTATACGTTAATATGCACTCAATATCGGTCAATAAGATTATTCTTATGTCTCATGATTAGAAATAATGTCAGCAGCTGAATACAAAAGTTTATTTCTACTCTGATTGAAACGTTATGTCATACTTTGTCGAAATGCACACGCCCTAGTGAATAGGAAAGTCTGTCGAGACAATGCTTCGCAGCCAAGTCTAGTGGAGCAAAGATGCATATTTCTTTATTGATTCTACTGTTTATTCATATTTTTATTTTAGGCAGCATTTGCCTTTTTAAATAGATTATAAGCATTACACATCTACTAGAAGCAGGCAGCAATTGTTCAGGCTGTGTATCGAGAAAGGAAGTCGGAGTTCACATAGCCAAATTTGACCTCTGCACTTGTATTCTCTCCACTGAAAAAGAGCCTTTACTCTCTAGCAGCTAGTAATGTCTGTCCCACAATTGGTGCTCTCAACCGAGCATTCAACAACGCCGCCTTACAAAGGCATTCTAAAGAGGCGGCCTTCGGCTCCTTCCACATTACAAAGATCATCTTCTTGGCTAGCCTCTATTAATTCTCGTCTTGGATCGGCTTTGATTGGGCCCGCAGACCAACGAGAAGTTCAGGGTGCAGGACAACCTGATTTGGACACAGCTTCCGGTCGACTGACCCGGTCACAGACTGTGGACTCTTTATCACTCCAATTATCGAAAGCGGCAGTCTCTCCGAAGCTGGCTTTGGAAGGGGCTGAATTGAAAAGAGTACGGTTCTCGGTTGTACAACTCACTCAAGTCCAATTATACGACCGCCGAGACGATGCACTATGTGATGATATCAAAAGCGGACAAGATGAAAAGAAAAACAAGATAACCCCGTTGGCCGACAATATACCAAAAGTTTCTCAACGTCAGTCGTCCCTTAGAAACTTGCAGCAGATACCCTTGTCGCCGACCAATGTTAGAACCAAAAATGTCGTACCAGACCGTTTTTCGCCACAGAATCTCTTGGAGATATACCATACTGCATGTCGAGCACGAGAAGAGGTGGAATTGCCTATTGTGCGAGCCATTTTGGAGGTATGTGGACTTTTGTACAGGTACATTCATAGATAATGTATTGAATCGTCTTTTGGCTCTTGATGTAGTCCCGAAAAATGTCAAAGAACTTGAAGCAAATGAATCTTTCTCGGAATACCATTAGTCAATACACGGCCGAACCATTATCAGACATATTGAGCTTAGATACAGGATTGGTATTTCTGGATCTCAGCTTCTGCGAGCTGAACGATACGGTATATAGTGCTTAAATTTGGTAGCCTATTTCAGACCCTATTCTCATGACTTTATTTTTCAGGCTTTGAAGATCATATTACATAGTTTGCTAGTCAGTGACCGTCTCAAATCATTGGCACTGGCAGGAAATACTAAATTAACGTCAAAAGGCTTTACATATCTTTCGGTATACATTAGCAAGGTAAGCAAGTGCTTTTTATACTCGCGAATATCAATATGGATCTTTAGCTGAGGTATACAATTTTGCTGTATAGTCTCGTTCCTTAAAATATCTGGACATCTCCTCTATGAACATCGATAAAAAATCAGCGCATAGTCTGGCTCAGTCGTTGTCTTTGGCAAGTTCTCTACAAACATTGATGATGGATTCCAGCAACCTATCACCAGCAATTCTCGATATATTTAGTGGTGATATACGTAATTCAATCAGCCTGCATGACATTTCGTTCCGAGGCAATAATTTCGCCAAAAAGGCGTTTCCACCGCTTGCTTCAATGTTATATTCACCTATAGAGTTACCTCAGGATGCAGGCTGTGGTGGTTTAGTGTCATTGGATTTGAGCGGAAACGACATTCGATATGGTGCAAGGTTGCTTGCAAATGCTCTTGCTCAGAACAATCAGCTACAAACTCTTATATTACGCGCTTGCCAGGTGGATAGCACTTCACTGGTACCACTTGCTGAAGCAATTGTAAGTAACAATATCTCGGTCAAGCGATGGAGAACAAGCTGTTGACCAAGTAAATTCTATTAGAAACAAAATGCAAGTCTAAAGAAGATCGATCTCAGCTGCAATCCATTGAATATACCCCATCATGATGGAGTAAGTTACAGATTGAATAACGGAAGCGGTATTACTCCAGCCGGATACTTACAATTCATCGACAGATGTATGCTCTGAAACTATCACTGTTCATGAACAGGTCAATAACTGATATCACACTTGCAAAATGCCAACTTGATTCAGAAGGTAAACGCGGATTTTTTCAATGATGGAATTATTAATCTACTTTACTAAATCGACATTTTTTCTTATCAAGCTGCCATTGCTATTGCTGAATGTTTACCAGAGAACAACGCACTTACGAGACTTGACCTATCGGAAAACCCTCAAATCGGCATTGCAGGATTACTTGCATTATCTGTATCAGTAAAGATGAGCACCACCTTGACATTCTTGGATATTACTATACCTGTAAGTTGACTGCTAGCTAATCTCTTTCTGCTGGCTGGCCTTTGTTGACTGAACAATGTTGTTGCAGATCAATGATTCAGATATGGCTCATTTGCAAAACGATATAGTGAGCGCATGCACTAGAAATGCGCAAGTGCTATATGATGATAGGGAAGCACCTAAACGAGAACTTTTGAAAGTGGAAGCACCATCATGTGATACAGCAGCTTCAAGTCCATCACTTGAACAAGCAGCAGCTCGCCTCTCACTGAATGATATTATATCCTCTGAAGCTAGTGAAGCTCACATGGCTCCTTTAGAAACTTTGAAATCCAATATTGATCGCTCTTCGCATGAATTGTCTGATACCCTCCAAGAATACCGCACGTCTGGAAAAGAAGTGGTCGACGATAACCTCCATGTAAGTTTGTGTACAATTAATCAGGCTCTTCTAGTACTTTTTACTTATGCATTGATGTTAGAAACTGTATGTCAGTTGTCAAGAAGCTCAAAGTTTATTGCTGAAACGTTTGATACAAGGTAAGCTTTGCCAGGTCACGAACAATAGTTGCCTGATTTGGAAATCGTGTATTAAATGGTAAATCCATTAGATGATGATGCAACAGACGCGCTTTCAGAGACCGCGACCAATTTAAACGAAGTTATGAAAAGTTACCACCAGTTTGTTGACGCCTCGTCTGTGAGTAGCAATGTACCATCAGGAGTAGACGACACTGTTGCCAGGCAAATTCAACTAGAGAAGCTCAAACGTGAAAGAGAAATTGAAGAGGGTCAGGTATTCCGAACCAATTAAATTATAGTAGCCACTCACATGTAAACTTTTGAGTATTAGATAGTGCTACATAAAAACTGTATATAATAAAGTTACGTAAAATGACCACCTAAAATTTAAAGACTGGGT
The DNA here is from genome assembly GCA_016758905.1 of Umbelopsis isabellina. Classification (NCBI taxonomy): domain Eukaryota; kingdom Fungi; phylum Mucoromycota; class Umbelopsidomycetes; order Umbelopsidales; family Umbelopsidaceae; genus Umbelopsis; species Umbelopsis isabellina. The sequence goes on along the minus strand of JAEPQZ010000007.1, from coordinate 169,386 downwards.
TTATGCCGACAGGTGTCAGGACGGTCATGCACTCTCACATTTAGCCTATGACGTGTATTACCTGCACATCTATGCTACCTAGCAGAAGTTGTGGTCCTTTTGACTGCGCCGAAGCATGTGAGATGATTCTTAAAAGTACGTACGACGTTGGCGCTTGAAAAACCAGTGGCGTTGAGCTTTGGCCAATTGTGCGTTCATATAAACCCCAGTGGCTGTTTGTGTTCATTCATACAGAAAAGGGGATACAACTTATAGACTAATATACATCATTAGTAGATATCTCAATTTTCTTTACTCGTTGGTCTATTCTCTCATCCCATGCGTTGACGCTATTGCAAACGCGAGTGCCGATCAAAAGCAGCAATAATGCTCATTACCAATTTGTGCTCCCCTTATGCCAAATTAGGTATATCGGAGTATATAAAATGGCCTTCACAACTAAAGCGAATTGCCTTGCAGTTGGTTCTCTTTATTCTCCACTCCTTTCTTTACCTCTTCTACTACCAGAATATCGCAGAAAAATGACCGAAGTCATGAAAACTCCTCCACCCTCCTCATTCTCTCCACATCTAAGACCAGCTGACGCTGACCGCTCTAATACTCGTCGTAGCAGCCGGTAAGAACCGTTTCGTTTCCACTCCTTACCAGCACTGTACTACCATAACAAGGCAATATGACTTGTTGATACGTCGTATGATCCTAATCAAAACAAAAACCTATATTATATCTTTGCTTTAGACAACCGAAAACTTACACTCGACAATCCAGTACTGATCACGAAGACAGCGAAGACGAATATAGAGAGCCTGGTGAATGGGACTACCCAGAACAGACGTTACAACGGCATATGGAGATATTGGACGAAAGGCGATTCGCCAATTTAGAAAGGATAAACAAGACATACGAATTTCAAAAACAAAATTTGAGGAGGATGGCCAATGCTATTGAGTATCAAGCCTACGAAGACTTTGCTGTAAGTTTGTTAGCCAATGTTTCCCAGGTATACCTTATCTCATAGAGCACCACGACAATAGTTTTCAAGACTGATACTGCGAAAGTCAATGACAGCACACGTATGTGAAAAAATAGTAAAATTGCAAGATGAACTAGAGGGCAGGCCCATGTCAAAAGGTATCATAAGCATGCTTTATTGCCAAAATGATATAAATTTTTGCTGACCGCTTCGTATTCATAGCAACAAACACTCCCCTGCACATGCTTTGGAATCCTCCAGGACGGCCTGAGAGTATAAATATCCTTTTTGGAAATATGTGCATTGCTATCGTTAAAGTTTGGAAATTTGTAAATGCCAAACCAATCCAATCCTTGACTTGTTTTTCATTACGTTCTCTAGTGCAAGGATTGGAACCATTCGAAGTGGATAATGATATAAGGCGGGCGAAAGGAGAATATATGTTGAGAGACTGGGCAGAGAGCTCCAGCGACGATGAAGACTCATAATATTAAATGGACATAGTCATATTTCTCGGCTGCAGTTTTCTATGTTTGCTCTTCCAACCACGTCATAATGTCGACCAGCAGCTTAGAACGTTCACACTATATTAAATGTTGTAACAAGCACAACAAGAAAATGGTTTTAATTTGTTCTCCACAACGTTACCGTTACAGACAACTGTGGCAAACATTTTTTTATTAACTTTAATTATCTACGATACAACTGCTTGCCCCTGTACGAAGGGACATCCGTAATTAAAAATTTTCACCCTTGAAATCGCTGAGAAATGATTATATAGTAGTGCATGGTTACCTTATAGCTGGTCGGTTTGGCTTACAGGCTGCTAGTGATATTAGAATACTATTCGACACACTCTAACAACGTCGCAAACGCGCGAAAGATTCTTGCATGAAAAAGCCATCATCAAAAACCAGTCACGGAACAAATTAACCTGACTCGCGCGTGCCTCCGTATACTTTTAACATATCCTAATACGCAGCTTTCATTCAGTATGTCCACGGTTGGTGGCCTGCAGAAAGCAGACGCAACAATGGAGTCTTCAGCAAAGACTTCAAATACAGTGTTTCAGTCTCGGTGTAACAGGACCCCTCTGTCTCAGCTTAATAAGGTTGATTCTGTGTGGCGCGAATCTAGGACCTACGCAAGGTCGGCCATTCAGGCACTAGAGCTCAAGAAGCAACAACAGCAGCAGGAAAATATGCAACGCCACTCTCGCAATACAGCTGGGGCTGCCACTAAGCCTGTCTTACTAGCTGATGAGCGTTGGGCTCGTGCTTACATCAAGGCATTCCCAAGCTTCAAATTTTATTTTGATGGAATTGAAGATTTGACCCGCCGGCGCCTAGAAGAAAAAGTCAAAATACTTGGAGCCGTAAGTCATGTAGAACCATTTTTATCAATGATCAAATAGCAAAACCATAACTCGTCTTGTAAACCGCGCTACCAATAGACCGTGGAACAGTTTTTTTCTGCAAAGTGTACCCACATTGTCACTGGCCGACCAGTGCCCGAAGAATCAAAAGTATGTATTGGTATTGACTGGATATTTCTTACCCATATATCGCATAGAAAAATTAACCGACTACTTTCATTCATAAGCCGTTGGCTCAGAAAAAGCCTGAGAATGCCAGTAGGGATGGTGACATTTTTGAGATCGCACACAAACACAAGATCAAAATATGGAGTGTTGATAGTAAGTTACTCACACATCTAACTATTGCATGTGCTTTGTCGAACAACTTTACCCTAACTATGATATTCAGAACTTCAAAATCGCATCTTACCTATATTATTTGACAATCTCAAACACCACGAGCTGCCAAATGACCATTTGCAACATCGTCCTAAACCTCAGGAGCTTCCTCGTATGCTTCAACAGGAAAAGGTTTTTGGACCCAGTACTAGCAAGCGTGGCGAACATCACGGTCCCAATTTTGTTCGATTTAATGGACACTTCATATTTGTTGAGGACGTTACTGGAAGTTACAGACCAATCGTCGTTAAAGAATATCCGCCATGCGATGATCCAAACAAGCACACACCAGCCTGGCCCACCTTAAGAAAAAACAAAGGCAACAAAAGTCCTTTTGTACGAGAGGGTCACTCTGACAACAGACAAGATGATGGTCAGGTAGCCAAGAAAGAGGAAAAGCCAGTAGAAGTAACTCAACAGCTACGTCCCAAAACTGAACTGCCAGCAGCACGGCCCAATCTAAAACCAGCCATGTCACTGAGAGCTCTTAACAACGAGCAAGTGGAGAAGCTTGAAGTCCACAACAGCGGATTTGCCGAATCAAAAGCATCATTAGGCACACCCAGTTTGAATGCATCCGGTATGCATCAATTTGGTACGTCAAGAGTAGTCTCCACTTCAGGCTCAGCTGTTCATGGGCTACCACAACCACTGCCTCCCGGGGAAAACATCAACAGACTAGACCGACGGACAATCACCAACATCAAAGCAAACGACAGCCCTCTAGCTGTACATAACAAAGCAAAAGCAGATGCCCAAGTTAACGCTCAGGCAGCTATACCCCAGGCTAGCAAAAGGCAAAAGGGTGTCTTAGGAAAGAAGCGGCCACCACCCAAAAACTTTTGCGAGAACTGCAGGCAGCGATTTTATGATCTGAAAGAGGCAAGTGACTGACCAAACTTGCCACAAAACAATAATCACTTCACTAACTTTGAACTCATTATAATAGCATGTAAAAGAACCAAGGCATCGAGAGTATGCATCTAACGCAGAAAACTTTGCTGACCTCGATAAGATCATTGAATTGACACGAAGGCGCTACAAACCCAACTTGCCGTCTGTCAAGGCGGTGAGTAGGTCTGAAGTCATTGATGGACCATTACCTGAAGATGAAATCCCTGATACACAAGAACCAGAACCGAGTAGCACTTTTGTTGTGGATGATAGTTGGGAGAAATTTGCAGATATTGTATGGTAGTCTCTCTATTCTTGCTTAATACCCCCATTCGCGGTCTTCGCTTTTGCATATACATTTGCCTTTGTAATCTTATACCAACCAGCCAATAAAACACGTCGAAAACGCGTGTCGCGCATGAAGTCACGTGCATCCACTCCAAGCTCGAATTTTTGAGCAAAGGGCAGCAAAGAGCTGACACTTATCGTTTCCAACTAATTTGCACCGACTTGTCTTTCGGTTTTACCTGAGATCTCATGGACCGCTTCGTAATTAAACGACGTAAGCAGTGTTACCAATATGACTGAATATATGAAATTCCTAGTGACAATGCTTCAATTCATAGCGCGAACTGAGCCGGAAATAGAAGCGAGGACCATTCCAGCTTGGTCACAAGAAGAACGTCCAGCACACGTTGAATTCGACGACAACGAACTAACGCATGACCTTCTTGATCTTCGAAAAAGTAAAACACTAATGCTATGACCCCAACACCTTTCTGCAGAAGTAAACTGACTTTATATCCCCAATTGTAGACGCAGACCGACAATCCAATAGAAAACTTGTCGATGCTGACCTAGAGAAAATCACACCATTGCTGACAGAATTCGGCGCCACAGAATATCACATTGACCTCATACTGGACATTCTGCTGAAAGAGCAGCACAAACTCAGTAAATATCACCCCATTTGTCGAACTAAATGATGGATTCGATTAAAACTAACCTGTATTTAACCCGCTATCAGCCGATGTCGCTTCGCGCAAATTGATCAAACTAATGCTGCCAAGAGGCACAGTCTCAGCGCACCACGTCATGAAAATTGTTGCTAGTTTGTCTGGTCGCAAAGTCAGGGAAAAAGTCCAAGTAATTATCCATTCTTTTGTTGGAATGACCAGCTTTGCACCCTCCTAACGGAACATTGCAATGATAGGCAATGTTGCTCAAATGGGTAGTCACCGTTTATGACTTGATCGACAGCAAGGATAAAATAGCGAATATGTATGGAATACTCTTCCATTTCCTTGATTCCGAATTGTTGAGGTATGAAGTCACCTTCTGTATCATTGTGCTGACACAGCTGTACTAACTCATCAAATAGACCGGGCATTTGCCATCTCCTTTACTACATGACTCGCCGAGTCCATGTTAAATCATATCGTATAAGACAACTGTGAGTCACTAGCGCTTTCTTTAAATGTAGGAGACAATCAGCAAACTTACGTGTTCAATCTAGTATGCGTCAGGTCAGCAAAAGCGGCACGGATGTCAATCTCGTTGGCTTATTTTCAATCTATAAAGACTTTGAGCCAAGTATGGTTATGACGATAGTTCCTCCAGCGAGAAAATCCATCTTTAAGGTAACAGAGACCGCTTTCTTTCTCATAAATCTGTCAGAGCCATGTTTAACGACATTTGATATAGCATCCCGATCCGGCCCTGATGGAAACAATCCAGTCAATACAATCTAGATGGAATGGCCCATCATTGCGTGAAAATGGTTTGTTCAAGCCTGAAATACGAGAACGCTCGGTAAGGAATTTTGATTCGTATGACTGCACACTTCATCTTAAGGCTTGCTAACATTTCGTCTACGTGCCACCAGATCAAACGACGAAGAGTTGAACGATATACGATACCAAAGCCCAAAACGTGGAATGTCGATAGACACGCTGCTGTTCTTGAGGACATGACAAGTGCTACTGAAATGGTCGAACGAGTCACTAAACTCGTGCTTCCAACTGAGCTGGCCTCAATTTTTGACAGTCGATTACTCCAACACTTGGTCATGTGGAATTGTGAACGTAGGTTGAACACTACAATAAGCGGATTATAAGCAGGGTGGCTAACAGCATGTTACTTGTAGCATCTACGGTTGAAAGAATTAATTTATGGCTGGAACAGTATTTGGCAGATTTGCTTTATTCATATGACCAAGCTGCCGACTCTAAACAAGCGCTTAACGACTTCTTGAAGAAAATATTGTCCATGGCAGAATTCACCAGGGTAAATATCGCGTTTGCATAGTTATCATGTCGATGTTAATACTAATCGACCTTCTAGGAACTGTTACCTGCATTTGAGAGGTTCTTACAGCACTACCTGTCTTCTTGGAATGGACTTGATCACCAAGATCTGATCCTCAGACTAATTGGTTTTATTAAGCCAACCGACTACCAAGGTACACTACTTATTTGTCTTCAACCGGCGGAATGTTACCATTAACGTATCAATCAATGCAGATCTACACAAAGGATACCTAATGCCATTATTACAATTATACACCATATCTGACGTGACATGGAAGGCTCAGCTACTGGTTGCTTATTCCAAATGGCTGAAAAATTGGGCCTTACTAGACTGGCGAGGACACCAACGCCGACGAGCTGAAGATAATTCGGAAGAGGATAAAGAGTAAGTGCTAATTCGGCGTCAATAACCTTAATATGTTTCGCATTGCTCACTGATAGTGGACCACTTTACACAGAATTACACAATTCGGAGGTCTCCCCTATAATATCCAATACCTCAAGACCATTGAAGAGTTTGTAATTCATGTTGACAGCCTGTGTGTCCTCGGACTCCAAATGGAAGAGGATAATCCCATTTTACAGCATGCTGCGCTTTCATATTTTGAAGTGGTATGAACAATTGACAATTTTACAGTACAAATGCACGTACGACATACTAATCTTTATTACCCTAGGTTTCTAGCCTGTGTACAGATTTCGATATACCCCAAATAACTGTTCCGTCACACGCGCTAGTGTTCCGACTTTGTCTGTCGTCTTCAGGCGTCGCTCTGAGCCGAATGTGTGGTATTCTCCTCCAGTACCACCTTGCTTTCCAAGAGAACTCAGACCGCTCCGAGGACTGGAAAGCAACTTACACAAAAGAATATGTCAATATCTTCAATTCTATTGTTATGGATGTCTGTAACGCTATCTGGAGGAATCGAGCATTCAACAACGTTGATAGCCATGCTAGTGGCATGACCCTACCAACCTATGTGATTGAGCAATTGAATGAGATTTGTCAATCACGGAACCAGAATCTTGGTACCGCACTATCTATTACGCACTCAGCAGCGTTGGCAGGCTATTCCATGCGATTCATGCAGGTGAGTTCTATTCAAAGTCGATGGCCTTTCATTGGTGCCTTTGACGGAGTACTAATTCAAGCCAATCAGGATAAGGAGAAGATGGCAGGCTTAACGCACACTCATAATCAACCAGTAACCGCTTCGGTGTTGGTTGAAAGTGCAGAGGTAAGAAGAATTTATACATTTACCACGCGTTTGTTTTTTTGTAAATCGAGCCCCTTGTTGCTAAACTCAAGTAACCAAACTCGTGGTCTGGTTTCTTTTTTCATACAGAGCGGAGGCGTGAACATGAAGCTGAGGGAATTCCGCGAGCAACTGCTGGACCATTTGGATACAGTTGGATTCGTAGGCATGAAGGAATTCTTATACGCTACAATGATATCCTTAAGGCAAAAATTGCAGCAAGAGGGGCAGCAAGCATAGTAAATAACTAGTGACTGTAAATCAGGAGCTTTTCTAAATAAAATAAAATAAAATCGACTGTAAGGTGTTTTCTACGTCAGCACAAAGCATTTTTTGTGGCATCTTTGTGTACCCTCGCACATCTCTCTTGTTGCAGCTTCATCATCATCATCTCTAGTAGAGTAAGCATCTTGTCATATTTCTTCGTGTTCTAGTTCTATCATACGTAGATATTTATCATACTGCTCGCCTCGCCCTTACAGTATCCAGTAACGCGTCAAGTATGAGAGAGATCATTCACCTTCAAGCCGGTAAGCATCTCGAGTCATTTTTGCCAATTTTGTTTTTTTTGAATGCATGTCTAACAACTGCGCGTCATCTGTATGTAGGTCAATGTGGTAACCAGGTATGTTGTTGTAACTGTCTTTTGGACGTGTTTCAAGTGTTTTCCTATGCTGAAACACCTGTATAAAAAAAGATTGGTCAAAAATTCTGGGAGACTATTTCCCAGGAACATGGTATCGGACACGATGGCCGTTATGCAGGAGATAATGACCTTCAACTTGAACGTATCAACGTTTACTACAACGAGGGCCACAGTGGCCAATATGTCCCAAGGTAAAGAAAAAAAAACACGCACTTTTTTTCTCTACCAATGCGCAGTATCATATATTGATCACTCGAGTTTACTCATCATTCAAATTAATACGCTTGCAGAGCTGTTCTAGTTGACTTGGAACCTGCAACCATGGACTCTGTCCGTGCCAGCCCTTACGGAAAGCTTTTCCGCCCAGACAACTTCATCTTTGCTCAATCTGGTGCAGGTAACTCCTGGGCCAAGGGTTACTATACTGAGGGCGCTGAACTCGTCGAGTCTATTTTGGATGTTGTCCGTAAGGAGGCTGAACACACAGACTGTCTTCAAGGTTTCCAACTTTGCCACTCTCTTGGTGGTGGTACCGGTTCCGGTCTTGGTTCCCTCTTGCTTTCCAAGATCCGTGAAGAGTACCCTGATCGTATGCTCTGCACTTACTCCGTGGTTCCTTCCCCCAAGGTCTCCGACACTGTCGTTGAGCCTTACAATGCTGTTCTCAGTGTTCACCAATTGGTTGAGAACTGTGATGCTACTTTCTGTATTGACAACGAGGCTTTGTACGATATCTGCTTCCGTACTCTCAAGCTTAACAACCCTGCTTACCCTGAGCTCAATCAATTGGTATCTGCCGTCATGTCTGGTGTCTCTACCTCTTTGCGTTTCCCTGGTCAATTGAACAGTGATCTTCGCAAGCTCTGCGTTAACATGGTTCCTTTCCCCCGTCTTCATTTCTTCATGGTCGGTTTCGCTCCTTTGACCGCTTTCAACTCTCAGCAATACCGCAACATGAGCGTTCCCGAGTTGACCGCTCAAATGTTCGATGCTCGCAACATGATGGCTGCTTCTGACCCTCGTCATGGTCGTTATCTTACCGTTGCCACCATCTTCCGTGGTCGACTTTCCACCAAGGAAGTTGAGAACCAAATGTTGGCTGTTCAACAAAAGAACTCTTCTTACTTTGTTGAATGGATCCCCAACAGCGTCAAGACCTCCTTGTGCGACATCCCCCCTGTCGGTCTCAAGATGTCTGGTACTTTCATTGGTAACAGCACTGCTATCCAAGAATTGTTCAAGCGTGTCAACGAGCAATTCACTGCTATGTTCAGACGCAAGGCTTTCTTGCATTGGTACACTGGTGAAGGCATGGACGAGATGGAGTTCACTGAAGGTAAAGAAATATAATTTATTTTTATTTTTTGGCTTGGCTTGGCATGTCTGCCGTAGTGCATAATCTAACTCTTATGTTTGTTACAGCTGAGTCCAACATGAACGATCTCGTTTCCGAGTACCAGCAGTACCAAGAAGCTGCTGCTGAGGATGATATGGATGAAGATGAGGATTACATTGAGGAGGACCCTGAGTTGCCCGAAGAGTAAACATATCGTTAGCAACTTTAGTAGAACTCCCCTTTTTTCTATCTTTTTTTTAAAAGTGGCTGCCTTTTGTTTCGATTCCCTCTTTTTCATTCTTTCTAGCGCTCTCTCTCTCTCTCTCTCTCTCTCTCTCTCTCATGAAGACTTTATAATAGCCCTTATTTTTAATACCTTCAATTGCTATGCCATTACCCTTTTTCCCCTTCTTAAAAGGCAGTCCAACGTATCACTCACAATGATCATAATATGGTTATATGGAATCTAAAAGTATAACGTATCAGCTTTTACTAATGCAGACTTTTTGACGGTGTCGCGTCAAGTGTGGAGCGGGGGAGTGTTGTATATGTACGAATATTATACACAGTGGAGGTGAAGGGGATTTATTATTGCTTTAAATGTCAGCAAGCTAAGCGCTTCACTACCTCGACCTGCAAATCTAAATAGTCATATCGCCTCCGTCATCAAAGTTATCAGGCATGTTCTCACCTACATCAAGACATTAATGGTTCAGATGGTATAATATAACCAATATTAGAGTCGTACTATGCAACTTACCGAATAAGCATACGCTGGCTTCGTCGATAACAGCATTGTAAGCAACTAGGGAGGTATTAGCTGGACTGGCGGCATAGCGCATGGTGTGTTCCAGATCACCACGAATATCTCTTGTAATTGGCCGCTGTGGCGTACTTTGTGGTACGTTTAAAACTAAATCCTGGAATATATCTTCTTCATCTTCCTCGTCTTCAGCGTTATGAAGGAAATGATCTTGCTGAGGAGATACTCTGCTAAGTGACAAAGTATGATGAACGCCTTCTATGTCTGCAGCCTCAGATAGTTTCTTTTTGTACATGCTAAAGTCTTTGATTGATGGAGTCTCAAATTTGCTCGAATGGTAGTGAGTGGTGCTGCTCCTGGTATGGGATCTCGGTGGAGTGATCATAGAGGAAGGCGGATTATTCATCTGCTCCAGTATCTGTGTCGTGCAAGTCGTTAGCGGGTTAAATTACAATAATATATAGTATTTGATATAATAGTCTAACCTTTTCATGGGCTATTTCCATTGGTGTCAATCCCGTAGATTTGTTGTCTGACTTATTTGGCTGGGCAGCGTCTACCTTGCCTCCGCGGTTTTCTTTGAAAAGCCGGTCAAGTTTTGGTGTTGTAGATGATAGGGTAGATTTCGTTTGATTGGACTTCTTTGATTGTTGCCTCGGCGATGGTACTTTGGGTGGTGATACTTGATATTCGTCTTCTGAAGCTCGCCGTATTCGTCTGCCATTTCGATCATACATAACCTCCGGTTTTGCAATCTTAGATAAAGGTGATATTATGTCTTCGTCCATGTCGGCGTGTTCATACATCAGATCCTTTGATAGTTTTGGAAGTTCCATGGAGACCTGGCTCCCTACAACATTGTATGTTAGTACTGAATTCAAGCTAGTTCAAGGTACCATATCACCTACTTTGAAGATGTTGCTGGGGCCTGCCAGCATGTATCTTTCGTATTTCACTTTCTTGCAGTTTCTCTTGCACACACTTGCCTACCAGATCCCTGATATCTTGAATTCGATTGGTAGTAGACCGAGCTAAAAAACAAAAAAAAGTTCAGTATTTTTGTCTGGGTCATCGTCTTTGGTTCGTAAAATAAATTACCTCTTTTCAATGACGGCATCTGCAACACAGTCGGTGACAAGCTTGAATCCATGGTTTCAAATGATCGCTTTGCACCATTCATGGAACTTTCTCCACCTCCATTATCTGGAATCTGACATGACTGGCTCCGGCACAATCTATTTTTCAGAGCCTGCGCCTTCAACGCATGTCGACTGTATTGTGCTGCTTGCTGCTTGGCCCATTTCATTACCTTGTTTCTAGAATCAAAGCTCCTATCCTCCAATGCTTCCTGTTTCACAGAATTAAGGGCTTGCTCAGCTTGCAACCACATCTCAGATAATTTATTCAACGGGAAATCTTGCTCCTTCATCTCACTGTATGCTGTGTCTCCATTGGAGCTCGCAAACATCAACACATCCAGCGATTCATGCCAAAATGAATCCAGGGAATCCAGCCTCTTTAGATAATATTTCTCTAATTGGCTCATTGGTATATTGTCAGACATCAAGTGTCGCAGTAAAGTTGATGTTGTGGTTTCGCCGCGTTGTTCTTCTTGCATCTGTTTCTGCATCAAATGTCAATATTGAAGCATCCACTGGGAATGGGATAAATTGTTATTACCTGATACGTGTCAAGTCTTTGCAATTGTTCGCTGAGCTGCTGCTCTCTGTCTTCCCAATCACTTTTAGCCAAATCTCTCCGCTTCTCCGTATCAGCATTAATTTTATTGAGCCTTATAGTCTCAGCCTTTGGAATATTAGTATAAAGTATGGCGGCAATGACACTATGACCAAATATGCAATGTACCTGCATCTCTGAGATCTGTGATGAGCCTCTATCATTGATGTTGATAGTCATGAGATCTGCAAGTTGCTTTAGTTTTGACATAGTTTTCTCTACTCTTAATCTGCTGCACTACTCACCATACGATTCCCTTTGATTTCTTTCCATCACCGTCTTCAATGTAAGTGTGGAGAGAGACATCATAATATTCTCTATGCTATAAATCACTGCCGACGTAAATATACAGTCTAACTCATGGTCATATCTCATCATATACGGACCGTTCTCCTCTACAGTCTTCAAGATAGCTTCTTCTCAAAACCATATCACCCAAAAGCTTGTTTTCTTTCTTGAGCTCTTCCAGCCATTTAAAAGCTACCGACCGATATTCCCTCGGCTGCGATCGGTAGTCAACTATGGGCCAACAGTGTGCAAATAGCTAGACGCTGGGTGTGAGTTTTCGTACATATGGAAAGAATTTTGGTGAGCATGACTGACCTTTCTAGCTTTGTGCGAATCTAACTTATTGAACAAGAACCAAGAAATCAGTTCGAATGCTTTAGTGTTGTTTGCGCCAGTGAAAGCATCTTCAGTTAGGTTGACCCCAGAGTAATGGGGGTTGCTGTAATTGCTTGGAGAGAACCTAAGAATGGCGAGATTGTCAGCTAGTATTCGGCGAGGCGGTGGTTGGCCTTGTAACATGTTATTAACCGTGCATAGCGCGTAACTTTTTTTTTTCCGCGCTTCACGCGTATTAAGCATTTTGTCCAAAACGCGATTGTCGCAGGCGAATTATTGGCTCTCCGATTCCACGTTTCTTAACATTGGTGCTGAAGCCTATAAAGCCATTGAGCAGGCAAAGAACACCTTGATAATTTTGCAAGATGCCCATATTTCAACATATATGAAGACAAGTAAACTATTATCTGTAATCACACGTCGCTTTAGTAATACATCATGTAACCTACGCGGGTCATCATGTCAATAAGGATAGTTTATTTCAATTATGAACCAGCAGAATACACTCTGCTAGTCAGATAAATACTCATATTAACTTATTTAAATTGAATAACTTGCATATGACATTACAAAAAGTCGAGATACATGCTCATTTATAATATCTTTGTTATGGGGGTTGAACACTGTTACTGCAGTATGCTAGGCTTCTGCGTCATGTTGTGCTGGGTTTGAAACCAGCGGAAGGTCTTTGTCGGTCGGCTTTGCGCAAAGCTGTTGAAACTCACGTCCATCGTTGTAGCGTCATGACAGATTACAACGATATATTATCCTCCTCCACTACCGGTTTTCCAGATTCCTTGGAAGACAATCCATTTGCCGATGCCACTTCGCATAATACAAACGTGGCTCAATCAATGGTTGAGCAAACAAACACACCAACAACGGAGGATAATGGTCAAATGTCAAAGAGCCTTAACAATCTTAGTCTCGACGAAGCAGCGGCCTCGCCGTCCAGTGGAAAGAGCACGCCATATGAACAACCAAAGGATGAAACTGAGCCTGAAGTAAGTACAGAGAGGATTATTTGTGTAGGTGTTTCTCAGCCATCCTGATAGACCGGCCTGTAGCAGAGCTATGACATTGAACACACCGATAGTGTGCCAGAAAGTGGCTCACGTCCGCTTTTTGAAGTAAGTGTTGAAGAACCTCAAAAGGTTGGCGATGCCATCAATGCCCACACAGTTTATAAAGTTAGGACAAAGGTATGAGCAATTTGATTGCGGATGACTTCAACAAAGGTTGTGCAACTGTTGCTAAGATAGACTATGTAGACAAACTCTTCAGCATTCAGGTCAAATGAGATGGTGGTATCTAGGCGATATCGGGATTTCTTATGGCTTTACAACCAGTTAACGACTGGAAATCCTGGTGTCATTGTCCCGCCTGTGCCAGAGAAGCATGCCTTGGGTCGGTTTCAGGATGAGTTTGTAGAGTCACGTCGCATAGCCTTAGAGCGATGCCTTCGTAAAATTGTTGCGCACCCCATGCTTTATGGTGACCCAGACCTTAAGGTTTTCTTGGAGAGCGAATCATTTAATATTGAGGTGAGTTGAATCTGTAGGATAGTTGGCTATATTCAGCAGTTTATTTAGTTTTGTTCACTTAGAAAAACCAAAAGAGAGCTGAACCAGAAGCACCAAAGGTTGGGTTTATGCGCTCGTTTGGAGAGACTCTGTCGAATGCTGCAACAAGCCCATTTAGCAAATTTGTTGAAGTGGACGAATGGTTTGATATTCGAAGAAATCAATTGGACATTTTGGATGGGCAATTGAAGTCTCTCTTGAAGAGTGTCGAGTCCGTGGTGAAACAGCGAAAAGGTTAGCCCCACAGCTATAATATAGTTTTGAATTTCCAACACATGCTAATGAACCTACTGTACTAGATTTAGGAGCTGCATCCTTTGACTATGGTGACAGCATGATTGCGCTTGCATCGGCTGAGCTCGACAAACCACTTTCTGTTCACTTGACTGTGCTGGGCGAACTGCAACAGAAGATGAAAGATTTGCATGAGAAGCAGGCGCAGAACGATGTACTTACACTGGAACATACCATTGATGAGTATATTCGGCTGATAGGCTCAATCAAAGTAGCTTTCAGCTCACGTGCCAAAACATACCAAGTCTACCAAAATGCGTCAAGCGATTTGGCAAAACGCAAGGCTGCTTATGAGAAACTCAAGATACAGCCAAAACCAAGGCAAGACAAATTGACTCAAAGCGAACAAGAAATAGCAGAGGTATTGTTCTCTAGGTATGATTGAGATACAGATTTATGATTTATTACTAAACTCGCGCCTGAATAGGGAGAACAAAAGGTTGAATCATCTCGTAAAGAGTTTGAGAATATTTCTAAACTCATCAAGAGCGAATTGGATCGATTCGACAAAGAAAAGGTAGAGGATTTCAAGGTTGGAGTTGAGAATTTCCTGGAGAGCATCATTGAAAATCAGAAGCAGGTAAGTCATTTGCATAATGGTAACAGTTCATAAACTTCCTCAACTGACTATATAAATGCGTCTTAGATCATTGCTTTGTGGGAATCATACTTTGAGAACACAGCGGAATCAGAGCAACAAGAACAAGAAATGGTTTAGCATGTATAATTTACTTCATTCGCAACAATGCGTATAATACAACCGTTAATAAAGCATAAAATATCATATTCAATTGATCGTACTTTCGCACGAAGAGAATCTTTGTCTCATTATGTATCAAATTTAACTGATCGAGAAACAATTGTTGGCCGTATATCTTCAATGTAATGCAGTAATATTTATAACCGCAGCATTACCGCCATTAAATTTAGTACGGCTTCTATTTCCAGCCGACCATTCTTTTCACTCGCGAAAGACAAATATATAGGTAGGCAATGAAAGACTAAAAATACAAAGCCATAAGAATAGCCTCATGCTCCTTTCCAGCCGACACCACACGTGCGAAGTCAATCGCGTTGTGGGAAACTTCCATTTATCAGTCGATCCTTTGGTGCACATCCCCGGTATTTCAAGTCATTTTTTGGCTGTTGTACAGAGTTGTATTACTACAAAATTTGGCAAAAATTTCTCGACCGCTATTATATTGCTACATGCGGTCGACTTTTCCATAACATCTTTTTGAATTTTAACAAACCATAGCCTCTGCGATAGGTTTTCAGTTTACGCTCAAAAATCAGGGTCTAGTCAAGATCGACAACGTGGATATGGCTTGTCTTCGAGGCACTCAATTTGCTTATAATTGCCTTTTTATATAATCTCGTCCCCTGGCTTTTTAGTGCTATTATTTTTAAATTACTTTCTTGCTTGAATATCTTGAGGGATATATATACATAAACAATTGATATTCGTTTTTACTTACACACTTGTTTTTCTTGCGTATACTGCCTTTCCTTTTTGATATGCACAGTTGCTGCAGAGGACATGCAATATAAATTATTCACCCAATGAATGACAGTGGAAACCTTTGATTGCAAAAAAAGCCGTTCAGGTGTATAATTAGCACAATGAGAGCGGCAATAAGCATTTGTACTACGTTGGTCCAATATCAGTTTGTGGCGTGTAATCGTTCTGTAGTTCTTACTTACATGTGAGTTCCCCAAAATATCCTTCCAACAGCGCTTCATTCATGCATCAGGCTTATTGAGTGAGAAAAGTGAAGCACATTCCTGAGTCCAGTGTAACATACATGACGAAAAATTCAGAGCTATTGAGGAGTATATAAAGGAGCCCAGTTTGAATGCTTTCACTCTATCTTTCACAACATTAATATCTGAACATGAAGGTCTTTCCAATTGCTGTTCTTGCTGCTATCTTAGCTGTCACCGTCTCCGCTGTTCCAATGGAAAAGCGTGCCACCTGCAAGACTGATGATGGTAAATTTGGCGTCATGTATTGCACAATAGTTTGTACATCTTATTAAGTATTCATATTATAGATTGCCCCGGTGTTACTTGCTGCAATCTTAGCACTAACCAGTGTGTCAATGACCCCAATGACACTATCTGTGGTATCCCGCCTACCAAGACAACCACTACCAAAACCAAGACCACCAAAACCACTGCAGGAACTGGAAAGCCTACTTCTAAGCCCCAATGCAAAACTGATGATGATTGTCCAGGTAATTATCACTTCATTACAAAATGTTATAGATATCATTACAATGTTAACAACTTCTTCCTATCCAATCTGTAGGTGTCACTTGCTGCAATTTGAATAACAATCAATGTGTCAATGATCCCAACGACAACATCTGTGGCATTCCTCCCACAAAAACCACCACCACCAAGACTAAGACTACTACCACTGGAAAGCCTACCTCTACCCCACAGTGCAAGACTGATGATGATTGTCCTGGTAAGCTCTTTACCCCTTTTCATGTTTTGTTTTCACAATTTCTTACCAGGCATCTTTGACCCATGTCTAACAGGTGTAACTTGCTGCAATTTGAACAACAATCAATGTGTCAATGATCCCAACGACAACATCTGTGGCATTCCTCCCACAAAAACCACCACCACCAAGACTAAGACTACTACCACTGGAAAGCCTACCTCTACCCCACAGTGCAAGACTGATGATGATTGTCCTGGTAAGCTCTTTACCCCTTTTCATGTTTTGTTTTCACAATTTCTTACCAGGCATCTTTGACCCATGTCTAACAGGTGTAACTTGCTGCAATTTGAACAACAACCAATGCGTCAATGATCCCAACGATAACATCTGTGGCATTCCTCCCACCAAGACCACCACTATTGGTACTAAGACTACTACCACTGGAAAGCCTACCTCAACACCTCAATGCAAGACTGATGACGATTGCCCTGGTAAAGTCTAATTTTTCTTACCATTACACTCAGTTATCACAATTTCTAAATATGAAACATATGAACTACGTTCAATAGGTGTAAAGTGCTGTAACTTGAACAACAACCAATGTGTCAATGATCCCAACGACAACATCTGCGGAATTCCTCCCACAAAGACCACTCTCACCAAGACTAAGACTACTGGTACCGGAAAACCTACATCATCCCCTCAATGCAAGACTAATGACGACTGCCCTGGTAATTAATTCGTTTCCATATACCAAGCAACGATTGGTACAAGTTCACTAATTATTCGAGTCACCACTGAAAAATAGGCGTCACCTGCTGCAACCTCAGCACTAACAAGTGTGTCAAGGATCCCAACGGTACCATCTGTGATATCCCACCCAAATAACTAACCTTAGGGCGTAAAACTATCACCCGTAGCTCTCCATTCATAACATTGTACTAGCATGAAAATAATCATACATTACCATGGGTCATGTTCTTAAGCATAAAAAACCATATTGCATATAAAGCTTTATTCGATTTAATCTTTCCTTGTCCTAATTGGAAATATGTGCCCACTCATTGTATCTTGTACGTGGTTTTGGGCTGTGCAGTAAAACTAAGTGTTTTACCCGAAACAGTAATCTTGGGTTTATCTCTTCCAGACGAGGTAATCTTGGGGGAATTGTTCGACCATGCTGGGGCTGTCAATTGGATTTGACGGGCTGCAGGTGCCAAGTCACTAACTATGACAAAGTCACTAATAGTGTTTGAGCTATCCCAGTTAAAGCTCAGTGAATAACCTCCACGACCACGTAAGCCAGCTGTACTTCCTCCATTGGTGGACCATGACTTTGGCCAAGCAGGTAATAGATTGAATACTGCCGAAACCCTTCCACCAACTGTAGTATCAGGGTCTTGGAACAGCATTTCCTACGCAAAAGAATAAGGATTAATATACGGAACAGATTTCTGATATATCATAATAAACTTACCATCACTGCAGCGGGATAACCCAAATTAGCATCAATTTGGAAAACATCGGCAGAGTAATTATCAAACAAATTGACCTATAAGATCGTCAGTAGGCGTCATTATAACACGAGAGCTTGAAAATACATTGCTCGTACCTCAAAGTCTCTCTGAATGGTAAGCTGAAGCTCATATTGAGCCTGAGTTGCATTTCCTAGCGCAGCCCAACAAGCAGCGCGCCACGCTTTCTCCCAACTGCAGTTTGTATCATCAAAAATTAATATACCCCTGAGCTGAAGAATAAAATGTCGTTACTTACCCTGCATCCGAATCCGAAATACCAGGGCCACGATGAGCAAGTGAAACTTCAGCAGCAGACTTGTATTTGGATTCATTAAAGGAACTGATCATATAACCAGGATAAAGGCCAATTAGGTTTGAAAGGTGGCGATGTTCGTTGGTCGGATCGTCCAAATCAAGTTTCCACTCTTGCAATTGCCCCCAACTTCCAACGCGAAGACCGGGATCGGTCTTGTTGATTGTATTTACCAATTCGGTCAAGAAGGAAGAATTAGATTCTCCTGAATATTGGTAAGCCTTGCGAGTGTTCTGGAAGGTCATCCAAACTACATTTTGGAATTCAGTACAACCAAAAGTGATCTTGACAGCCATTCGTCAGTTTACTCCTATAAATGTCTCATATTATCATATTATCATAAATACTTACATTTCCCTGTTCACTGCTACCACATGGAGCTGCCACAAGCATCCCATCATTGGAGTACTTATCGGGTGTAAGATAGTCAATCCAAAACAAACTAGATCCCTTTAAGATATCCCAGCCTTGTGCTTGTAGCCACGATGTGTTTTGAGTGTAATCTATCAAAAATTCATTAGATCAATGCCAAATGAGAGGTTAAGAAATTTGATATATCCATACCAAAAAAATCCCTTTTAAAATAAGAAGGATTTAAAGAATTTCAGAATGTATGTCACGTAACAGTATTGATAAGCACAAAAATGATTTACCATGCATTTAAAGACTAAACATAGAACATGTTAGAAAATTTGATTTTAACACGAAGCGACTGTTTTTGTTGTCTCACCATCCATGTTGATCCTAGAGGGAAAATGGCATATTCACCGCCGCTACGTGGTCCGGTAGATCCAAAGATGTTGTTTTCTTCATGAGCGATGAAGCCTCTAGCGCTATAGTGAATATCGGCTACATCGATCATCAGTTTCGTGTCAACTAAAAGGAAAAAAATAAAAATAATACAAATTGAGCAGAATCTCACCTGTTTGCTCGCCACGAGGGATATAGTTCTTAGCCAGATATTCAACCATTGGGATTGCGGTCTCCCATAAACCACTTGTGTATGCAGCCCTATTTTTTAAAAATTAGCGGCCATACGAATAATTACCTCTTTCTTATGTACAATTACCAATAGCTGGTGATCAAAGTTTGTTGTTAGCAAACGATACAAGCACCACGATGTAATTGCAACTGTTTCACCTACTTCATTTGCAGATTGATATCTAAATGATAATCTGAGCTCCATGCAGACGTCAAACCTTGTGCCCACTTGCCTGAAGCTACGTTAATATCATACAGTTTTTGCTTTTCAATTCATGTATGTTTCTACATACCTTGAAGATTCCCTGGTAGAGATCCTGGTCGTGATGACTGAATTAGAAGATAGCGTCCAAAGTTAAATGCCTATTAAGAATGTCGCAAATACATGTATTAGTCAAACCTACAGAGTATATTGTTGCCTGCAAGCAAAACATACCAGCCATTCGAGATATGGATTATCAGGGTTCTTGCGATAGTCAGCCACTAACTCATTAGTGGGCTTACCAGAGCTCTTGGCATTCCAACTTAAAGTGAAACCTTTGTAAAGCTTTTGATAATCAGTTGTGTGAGTTTTCTGGAGCGCAGTGAAAGATTTTGACGAAGCTGCTTTCACGTATTGAGAGACTGCTGCATGAGGATCGACACCCTTGAATGAAAAATTGGCTTGTGCATTTCCGTTGTCTTGGTCAAAGTTGGTTCCAGCACTCACTACAGCCGTGAATTGCTTCGATCCGCTAACAGTGATCAGTCCCTTTGAGCATGATAATTTGCCTCCCTGAGAGGTGACAATGACTTGACCTTCATACTCCATAGCTGTTTTATTTGCTTCTGCTGTGCCTCTCAGCAGCAAGCCATTATTTCCCATGCATGTACCATGAGGTGCTACAGTGTCTTCGTTATAAAAGTTTACTGTGTAATTAAGACCTGCCTTCGATGTCGTTGAGAGGTGGAATACACAAGCATGATCAGGGTACGAGCAAAACGCGGTTTTGTTCACAGTCGAGCCATCAGCCAATTCGTATGAAGAGCCAACCAAAGCGCTGTCCATATCTAACCACCGGCGGTAATTGGAAACACTTATCAAAGACAGAAAAAGTCAGAAGTCTTCTTCCTCGTCAAGCGAAACAATCTAGAATGATTGAACTACTTACTCATTTGGGGCAGTGGTGGTATTGACGTATAGATAACCCATATATCGATAACTTCCATAGTTGTCTGTTGTTACAGAGATTAGATAAATGGCTGACGCTTGCTTCTTAATAGACGCATAATTACCGAAAGAGCCATACAGTGTTGTGGCATTGTCAACAGGTATTTGTCCGTTTTTCCAAATATCCTCTCTAACTGCTGCCACACCCGCTGCTTTAGCAGCTTTTTCAGACTTGCCAGCATTATTACCCCTATAATTTGGATTCTCAAAAGGTCCGCCAGTCCACAGACTATCTATGTTAAGCTCATACCCATCACTTTGAACACCACTGAAAACCTATAGTCACTTTGGTCATCAAAGCAATTTCACGGCTCCTGTATGAATTCTTATTTCAACTTACAGTCGCAGCTTGAAATCCATTTCCGATCGGTAGACCCTGAGTGATCCATTCAGTCCCAGAAGCATTATTATACCAGAGGATATCATCTGCATTTGAGGGAGGTGTTTGTGCTCCAGCTATGGCTGCCTCTTTGGCATAAGCAACGGCCAGCGAAGCCTGGATTATGGCCAAGCCAAGAAATTTAGCGTTAAAAACCATAACGACCAGATCCACTGTCCCGATCGCAACGTTATAAATGCAATATGTTTGTACCTCGGGTACTACCTATAAAGATTAGCTAAACCGGTGTAATGCATTATGTTCAGTTTATGTGCTAGCATTTACGTGTGAACGAAAACAGTATTAGCTGCTAATATTAAGGTTTCACAACATAGACTACTTCTGAAAGTCCCCAACGTGACGAATTAATAAGATTGATGAGAAGGAGACAATTACATAATATCATGAATGCGATGTCGAGCACTTCAAATAAAGCAGAATTACCCGAATGGGCACCTGAGAGGCAAGTAACAATTGGGAATGTCCCCAGAAGGGTATACCGCCCATAATAAACTTTCATTGACTTCCGATGATCGCGAATTTATCATAGCAAAAGTCAACTAAGACCAGAAAGTTAGTTTTTGCGAAAATTCTAAATAATTTTATGATTGAGCGTGTATTTTACGTAGCTGATGTACGCCAGCGATTGGTATATTAAGTGCTGCATCTATCTCGCTCAATCCCGACTCTTTCATCAAAGAGAGTGTGGCTAATCCCATGTACGAATGTAAGACGTCTAATTGATATCCGATGTTAGTGAACATGTGGGGTAAAAAGAAGTGCCGTTACTTGAATAGGAGTCAATTTACCTGGTGGGGATTCAGCGTCCTTACCAAACCCACCTCTACTTGTTTGCGTGCTCATCAGGAAGCTCCGCAAATTATCTGTATTGACAAGTTCAAATGCATTGAGATTCTAATGGTGGTGTACCCATCAGTATTCAGCAAGTTGGCATAATGGGTTCAATGAATCCGGCATACCTCTAATGCGCCTCCAATCCAAAAGCAGTAGCAGGTGTCTGCATCCTTATTAGGCCGCCCATGGAAACCAGTTGTTTGTCTGTCTAAACACCATCTGATAAGGCCTTGTTTATCTATTATACCTTCGTTCACTTTGCCCATCAGAGTCAAAGCAGCTACGCCACAAAATGTTGAGCCTCCTACAATGTCATGAGATTAGCTTCATCGCACGTTGGTCTGCCTTGCAGTACAAACACTTGCCATGTGCCTCTTCACCAGGAGTCTGGCCCATTGCTGGTTCGTATGACTGAATGATAGCGGTGTTACTTTCATGTAAATTCGGCTTCGAGCTTAACGATCGCATACCTGAGATTTTCGAATGAAACCCACAGCTTTTTCCACGTCTATTCCAGACCAATCGTCCAAAATGTGACTTATAACACATGCACAAAAAATGAAACGCACATCTCGTTCGGTACTGCCGTACGTTGGTGCGAAGCTAGACAACATTATGAATTGGCGACTGGACGGCGATTCCAGGTGCAATCAAACGTATCCTTACCTTCCATCATCTTCCTGCAAGCTTTTCAATGTAGCTATTATAGCCCTTTTGTTTACGCGTGCTAGGTCATCACCGAGCAACAATAGATTTGCTAGTGCCGTGTATGTGTTAGGGATACTGGCACCATCCATTGGATCAGATTTCGTACTTGTCTGCAGATGAAAAGCAAGTCAGTTGGAGAAAACAATAAGTAGAAATAGGTAATCATGAGCCCATACCGCTAAGGGATCGAAGACATGTCCCGCCCAAGGGGACCCTTTAAAGCCACATAGATGTTGACTTGCAGAGGGGTTTTGTGAGTCAGGGTGCACCTGTTGAGCATATATCCATTCAATCCAGTCTGTTCTATCCTTTAGCGAAACCGTCTCCTCCAGTTTTCCCAGTAATGACAAAGAACCCAGGGAAAAGAACGCCAAGGTCATTCTAATATTTAAAAAGTGGTTTATAAAAAAAAACCAAATAGCTTATGGTTCGCTTCCCAAACTAGACGAAATCCTACCTGTTTGTTTCAGTCTCTGTATAAGCAGCGGGCATCATACGAAGATTATGCAAGAAATAGGCAATATGTTTCTTGACGGCCACGTCATTGTGTTGATCGGCCATGTTGACGGGTGCAAGGTTCAGAAGCAGTTGATTCTCCTTCATTTGTGGATTTCAAATGCCGCTGTGGCCAATTCCAACGCTACAACGTCGTCCGCGTAAACCAGCTTGTAACATTTCAATCACCGGCAATCATGCTTGGACGCGTGTCGAAAGTAGTTTTCACGTTAGCGGCATCATTGGCACTGATCTGCTCTTTGTTCCCCTCAAAGACCCATGCTCTATACTTTTACCTAGAAGGCAGTGAACAGAAATGCTTCATTGAAGAATTACCAAAGGATACGTCAGTTTTTGGTAAGCATCAGGCTTCACTAGATGTTCATCCGTCACACGCTCTTACTCACGATCCCTGAATTTTAAAGGCGAATTCAAGGCTGAAGAGTACTCTGATCAGCAAGGAAAGTGGATTATCAATCCTGAAACACAAATTCAGATTCTTGTGGAGGTAGTGTATATGGGACCTTAAAACGGTGGTAGCGGCATAAGCTAAAGCATTGTTGTTTAGGAACTGCCTCAAGGCAACGTTATTGTCCACCAAAAGGGCTCTGCCTCTGGTCGATTCACTTTCACTTCTTCAGACTCTGGCGACCACTCGATTTGTTTGAGTGCCACCAGCACTGCATGGTTCTCCTCAACTCGCACGGTACGTATGGTATCCAAAGTCAATGATATTGCAAAAACACATCACTCATAGTTTGTATGGCAACAGAGACTGCATCTTGATATGGATATTGGCGATCCCACTGATCATGTTCAAGACCACACAGAGACTTTAGGCGGTACGATGCGATATTCAGGTTCAATGGTTGATTATGTTTTGATAATTACTAAGAATTACCTTCTTACAGATTTGGAATCTAGAGTTCGTGAACTGAACCAACGTGTTCAAGATATCCGTCGCGAACAGAGTTATCAACGGGTAAAGACACAGTTTATTTGCTTGCTGTTAACATGAGCATAATGGTCGAATTTCAGCACTGTACGCTGACCATCAATTTTCAATTACTAGGAACGTGAAGCCGAATTCCGTGACCAATCCGAGTCAACTAACTCTCGTGTTGTATGGTGGACTATCATGCAAATCATCATTCTTGGTGCAGTATGCGTATGGCAGATGCGTCACTACAAGGGCTTCTTCGTCGCCAAAAAATTGGTTTAAATCCATGTTTTCAATAAATACGTAGAAATATCATGATTTGTGGAGAGTATAACCAGCGTAGTACTGCGTGTTTGCATTTAATGCTTTGTAGAAACTGCAAAAAGGATATTTGCATGAAGCTGAGCTTTGGTATTGCTTAATGGTGGTGGCTTAGCTCCATGCTGGAAGTGCTGACCAGGTCCGAAATTGAAGGTGTTCCTCACTGACTGGAGCGGACTTCTATTCGCCTTGACCTACACCCATCATATAAAATGGTCAACCTCTCATTATATGCAATTAAAGCAGTTGTACTGTTAGATGCCGAAGGAAATCGTGTACTTTCCAAGTACTATGGAAAGGACTATGCATCTACCAAAGACCAGAAAGCATTTGAAAAGGGATTATTCGATAAGACGAAGCGAGCACAAGGTAGGACCCCGTTCTGATCATATTTGCGCCTGTCGTTAGCGATTATGAGAGTACACCCACCATACGACGTGCATGCACTTGAAATTCTTGAGGCTCGTCAATATGTCTTTTTGCATTTGACCGTACGGCAACTCGGCTACATCTCAGAAAGTGAAAATGGCAGTAACTCTAGTCAAACAAATCCTGGCACTAACTGTTCAACGCTTTTTTTCAGGCGAAGTCATCATGTACGATAATCAGATTGTTCTTTACCGATCCAACATCGACATATTCTTCTATGTGGTAGCCTCCGCAGATGAGAACGAGTTGATGATATCCAGCATGTTGAATGCTTTCTATGACGCGGTTTCAACTCTCTTAAGGTGAGTGACATTGATGGATTCGATGTGTTGGCCTAACAACAGCTAAATTATGTAATCGACATTCTACATAGACACCAAGTTGAGAAGCGATCTATCTTAGATAACTTGGATCTTGTTGTGCTTTGCTTGGATGAAACTGTTGATGATGGGTAAGTAAATTGAGTCTGTAGTTTGCGAAGAGACTGCTAAATTAAACTAATTCTCGTCCCAGCATTATCTTGGAGACTGACTCTAATGCAATTGTTGGACGTGTGTCCAAGCCACGTTTGGATGTAAATGATATTCCTTTGGGAGAGCAATCATTCTTTCAAGCATACAACATTGCAAAAGAGCGTTTGACCAACCAACTGCTTAGGTAGTTAATATACATAAAACTTTAAGTAATTAAACGGAGAGACATTCGTTTGCGGTGTGGTGTGTGTTTGTGATATATTAGTTTGTTGCTAGGCAGTGTCAACAATATTTCGGTTGAGGATTCAAACTTTTTTTAATTGGTTTAATACAGCACTTCTGCTTGACCAGCACGACATAGGCGAGATTGTACGCCTTTGACAAGAACTAGTAATTTCAACTTTCTATCTTGACTGTGAAATTATGAGAGATCATGAGTATGAGAAAACTATACTTATATAAAGACACGGTACTAACCTTCTATCAATTTCATGCAACTTCAGAAGTCCACGCAAGGTGATACTCCCAATGGCTAAACCTTTTCCTAGTGTATAAGAATACTGGCCAGATGTAGTATACCCAATTAAGCAGGACATAGCAGGATCGTTGTTCTAATCATAGAGTTAGTTGGGCCGAATTGATTATGACATATCAACGTAAGGTTATGCTACCTGTGGTGTCTCCATATCTACATCTTCATCTCTTTCAGAGTTTCTGCCAACATGTTTAGCGTACTCCTCAGAATTGGGAATGATATATATGCGTCCATTTACGCTGGGTGTGCCTCGGTTCAACAGAATGATTCGAATGCGTACCAACGCTGTACTAAAGTCTATGGCGACTCGCTTGCTAGCATCGAGCTGACGTTTGCGATAACTTTCATCAATCATTGTGGTTATTTTGTTGAAGCTAACATCACTATCAAGTATGTCAAGTGTCGAAAGAGCATTTAGAACGGGCTGACTTGACAATATCCACAAGTTTTCCGTAGCCGATCTACTTTGAGAGCCAGAGAGCATGTCGACATCATCTGCTTCAGAAGACGAAACCAGGCTACTGAAATTCGTATCAAAAGGGTTCTGTATGCCAACCTTCTCGAAATTGAATCTTTTCGCTGGTGGTTTCCTCTTCCATGCTTCTTCCAATACAGTTCGCTGTTCAGATTTCCATACATCATAAGCGGTTGTTCCGACGAAATCATATGGATAATAAGCTTTTCCGCTTTCGAAGGCCATTGTTCGTTGCTCCCGTAAGCCAGCTGTCCGGCAGCCGGCGAAGACGAGAGATTTCCAGAAAGAAACGCCCCAGCCTTTTGGTAATATAATATTCCAACCCGCGTCGAATTCTGGTGATGAAAGAGTCTTGTTTGTTTGCGATGCAGTTCCCCGCTGAACGAGCAGTATAGGTATCTTTGCATCATCACTAGTGAATTTTAATTTGGTTCCTGGAAGCAAGTTCTAAAGAGAATGCAATCAGCGTTATTTCTTCCATTTCATGTGTTCAGAAGCCCTTGTTTTAAGTTTTTACCTTGTTTCTCCTGGCATTGAGATCTTTCTCGGGTATTTTGTTGTTTCGCAGCTCTTGTCGAATGCTTTCGTTCCAAATGTCACTCTTTGCTATATCATCAGGCCAATCTGCGAGATATTTCTGCATTTGTGTTTGTTCTTGTTCTGGAATGATATTACTTCGGCGCGGTAGTTTCTGTGGAAATTTTAACCTGGGATCCTGTACGTTTAGACCCAGTATAGCCCCGGCGGGCAAGGATGAAGACGAGCGTAGGTGCTTCAGCACGCTCCACACCTCACTCGCCTTGTCCTTGCTTAAGCCTGTTGCATTGATGTCGTCCTGTTTGTCGTTATTGGTAATGACAGTGTCTAAGATAGCATGCAAAAGTGCAGTTGAACGAGGACCAGTGAGCTCAAACATTAGAATTTCATCTCTTAGATCCGTCAGCGCAACGGATTTTGTTTGACCTGTCTGTTCCTGTGATTCGGTCAAACATTTCCAGGCTTCCTCAAACGATGCAGGATGTATCCACATCCAAAGCTTTCGAGAACTCGAGGTGTCCTGTTGCTGTTGCCACAAGAATGTTATGGGGCCAATTGCTTTCTGTGGATAACACATATTATGGTGCAAAACGCTATGCCCGAGACGATGTCCTTTAAGATATCTGTACCATGTTGATCAGCTTAAATGCCACTGTTTGCTCATTTAGATGTTTATACGAACCTTTGACTCGCTACTGATGGAAGAGTCACGTCCACAACTGGAGCAAGCATCCGTGCAATGGCTTCATCCGTTCCTTCTAATTGGACACAACCCATGTATGAGGCATCATGCAAAATGGACAGGTGCGAAAATGCTCTGTAAGTTGCTCTTAATGATTTGTCGTTTGGATGATCAGCCTGGAATCCAATTTCATATTAGCAACTGCAAATCGCTGCCAATCTTGCAAACAATTAGCCCCTACATACCAGACGATAACCCCAAATATTCTTCATGTGCATTCGCTTAGCATGCCATATATGTGTTTCTAGCCACCTTTTTGTACCTGATAAGGGCTGCCCAATTAGTGAATGAATATCTCAAATGTTCACCATAAGGTTGAATATAACTGTACCCTGACGCCGAAGATATTCCTCTACTATGGTGGCAGCTCTACGCTTTTTTCTTCTTGTAGGTGGCCCAGTTCGTTTTGGTGGAGTTCCTTTTAACGTCTGTAATGAAACGTCAGTTACCAGATCAACATCCAATTCAATTGGGTTTTATATTATACCTCTGCTTTAGCCTTTTCTCTAAGTTTGACGGGTATACGTTTAATATTGTGACTCGCTGCTCTTCGTCGTAATCCACGAGGTAGTGATTGAAATGCTAAATGATTCAACGCAACACTGTAGTGACAAAACCCGTCAATCAGAAAATTATTCCAGAATCAAATTCTCATCTGCATTTCACGGATAATGGATGATATTAACTTACCTAGCAGTCTTAATTGACGACTCCATAGCGTTTATCTCAAATGCGCGCGCTTGTACAAACTCCACTACGTCCAGTGGGCCCGACACCTTTGGTGCTTTGTGTTCTACTACCAAGCCAAGAAAAATCAATAATGTATCGTTTGAAACCCGATGCTAACGTTTACTGGTCATACCTTGAGCATTGGTGGACCCTCCTGTATGTATCTTGCGCGCTGCAAAGTTTTTGGCTGGATTTCGGGATTGGTATGAGACAAACTAGAGCATGAACCTGTGACACTGCGATATTGAACTTCACCTCTTTTCTTCTCGCGTCCAGTTAGGCCATTATCTTCGCCTAAGCGCTTAGCATTCTGTGACTTGTCGCTCATTGATCCAAGCACAACAATGCTGTTTTGGAGCTCCAAAAGTTGAGCATAACGATAAAAATTATGGCCTTAGTGACTGCGAAATTGTAATGGGCATTCCATTTTCAAATCAGTTAAAATGAGAGCAAGTTTACAAGTTTATTGATTATATTGCTTGATTTACAGGGTTTTTGCGAACGGCTTGATCAACTTTGAAAAGCACTCGTAAGCCCAAGTCTATAGTACATATCAGGCCGTGGTCGAACGGCGTGACACTTGGCTCAGCTGCATTCCAATTAGTGTTGATTTTCTGCCACGGTGAGATGTGATCGTCGCTATTTATCGACTCATTCTCTAATTCTTGGAATATCCAGTCGCTTACACTTTGTATTAATTCATTAAATTTAGCGAATGGTTGGAAACTAAAGTGTTGAGCAACTTGAACTTTTTGGCCATCGACAGGTGGCTGAATATCAGTTTTTGCGATCGTGAATGGCTTTGGAGGTATAAACTTGCCGGATTTATCCATTTGAGCTCTTCGATTGAAAAGCTGGTGACTATAGTATGCATCCGTAATACACACCATATTCGGGTTGATAAATTTGACATCCAAAGCATGTCTTTTCAACAACACCCAAATGTGTATCAGTATAGATTTAGGAAGAATTAATACAATCAGTAATACTTACAAGGATGAATAAATCAATCGCGTAGCTTCAACTTCTCGCGGAACAATGGCTAATCGGCTCAAATCACCCTCCTTGATCGATCGCTCTTCTAGTTCATCTAGGCACACCATTAGTGGTAATGTTTGGTATAGAGTCTAAAGGTAAATGTAAGTTAATATATCGCAGTATCAATAGCAATGGCAAGAGGGATTTAGTTACCTGAATGAACATAATCCAGTCTTTATGTTCGTTAAGCGAGTTCTCTAAAAGCTTTTGGATTCTCCAATGAGGGTTTTTCTGAGCTCGATTAAGTGTCTCGGTAATAAAGAAATTATTTTTTTCATTTTGCGTGCCAGTTGTGCAGCCAAGTGAAAGCATGTATTTTGGTGCCTGGCCAGGAGCCGGTATGTCCCAAGTAACAGAAAGAGTGTAATACTAAAAAAACCCATTGAGTTAGCATCAGATTGTAAATAGAGGCAGACTGATATGACTGACACTTACCTTGCTATAAGTAAATTTCAATGTCTTTAGGTCAAATGATTGGAAAATCAAGTCATCTTGGAACTGCTTAAGCCATTTTGACGAAGCTGAATAGAGCCATATGTTAGCATGTAAATGTGAGAAGATAAAAGCAAAAGAGCTGTCTTACTGAAGCGAGTGAGATAGGTCATCATGAACGTTTGCTCCCAGTCAACAAGGAACTTATCAACACACATATCGACGTCAGTATATGTGAATGATAGTGTACTGCTAGCCTTATCCAACGTAACGTGCTCTGCAGAGAAAATTTGGTGAGTGTGACAAAAATCATGGTGTCATTACAAAGAGTCACACATACTCATGTCAGGGCAAACATCAAGCTTTGGTATCCGATCGCAATTGAACTTGAGCTCAGCAATCACGTAGCAATCGCTCTTTCCGCACGCTAACCAGCCAGAAGACCGTATTATCACCTGGCCCTTGAGTGAGGGTAGAACTCGTCGCAACCATTCTGTATCGTCTTGACGAATATATCTATATTGATTCATTCGAGCGCCAACTCCCATGACCATAGCATCCTCACGCATGCGCTGAAATACACAAACTCGGAGAAGGTCTTGCTGAGGAATGCAAATGACATCTATCTTGTCCACAACAGGAGGGTATAACGTGGGATCGATTCGCGAAAGGGCAGTTTGATTGAAAGGCAGTGATCGATGTGTCAAGATATCCTTATGTTTGGAAAGTTGTAGTTCGAGTTGCTTGTTGGTGATGTATGCTCTGAAAGAAAATCGTCAGTATCAATGAAAATACAAGAACTGAATCATATAAGTACGTACCTGCACAGAGAATCCAATTTTGCAAGGAGGCGCAAATCGATCTGTAAGCTATTTTCCCCCGTTTGGTCAGAAGGGTCTTGACAAATTAACAATATCAAATTTCCTTACCTATCCTCTGCGTAATCAGCTGACTCTGTTCGCCTCTTCTTGCTCGAAGATAACCTCCTTTGATCCAGTTTGCGTTTAACATCAGTTGTAGATTCATCATCATAACTATCGTCTAAATGACTATCTAATAACGATTCGTGATTCATTGGTAGCACGTCAACGTTGGTGTGTAATAATGACGTTGTCTCTGCTCCTCTACTGTAGGTATGTATGAGCATTTCATTCATAAAAATATGTGAGCTTAAATTTGCAGTCTTACCTTAGGCGACAAAGACAGAATTGTAATTTGTTTTCTACGACCGCAGCAACCAGGTACCAGTCCTGATACTGTGTAAACTGTAGAAAAACACTTTGAGGAGGGGATACGCCCTGAGCATACTCGGCGCCGCTTGATGCTACCGGCGGAATCTCTGGTATATCGTCTTCAATAATTCCCGTTTTCTTCAATTCAGATACTACAGCCCTTCGCTGTTCCTCTTGCTGTTCAAGCTTAGAGACAGATGGGAAGCAAGCATCACCAAAAATACGAATAATGTCAGCTCGCCGGAGAGACATTGAAGCCGGAGCACAAGCTTGCAAGTTGAGTTGTTTGGCTAGTGCAACAATCTCACTAATGACAGTGTCTGATCTCAGCCATGAAATATGATCTTCGATACTTATGGGGTCCGCATTCAATCTTTCCTCAAGTCTACGCATTTTATCTATTCAACGGGGGTCTATTAGTCATGTAATGTTCCCACAATCAGTCGCGATGTCAAATTAACCTACCATCAGCTTCATCGCTACCGCTTCCAACCTCCGAGGCGGTTAGTTGCCCAGAACGAATATCGACAGCAATGTTCACATATTGTTGATGTCGATATCTGACAAGTAGGGCAGACGCATGCGATCCTTGCTTTGAGTCTTCTTCATATGCTATCGTTTAAGTCAGCCATTGCTGATGCACATGTCTATATTAAGATAGCTCTTACCTTCATCATCAAGTCCAAGAACATGAACACCTTCCTCGACATCAATATCCTCATCATCATTAGTTCCCAACTCATGTTTTCTATGTTCGTATGCAATACGACGCTGTGAGATAAGGGCGATGTGAAACATTCGAATAATAGTGCGAGCATTCGCCATAACCACATGCATAAGTAGATGTTCAACATTGATATTGGAAGCATCCTATTGTTGATTGTTTAGTGAGAGTGCAAATCAAGACGACAAAATATGATAGCAAAACTTACAATTTGATAATCATGAAGTTCCGAGTAATTGCTGAAGAGCTTTCCAGAACGTTGCCAATGCACTGCTAAATGAGCTTTAGGATATTTGAGGGCTTTGACGACCTTAAGCGCCTCATCGTCTGTCAAGTTGTTCAAATCTAATGAAGCTCCGACCCCTGCTGAAAGCGACAATAGTCGCAATTCATCTTGCACGGTTGTACTTGACAAATTATTTTGCGATGTCTCATTGGCTTCTTCATCATCCACAATTGATATCTCAATATAATTTCCTCTTTCATTGCCTCTCTGTGTCCATTGTTGCTGTATAAACCAAAAGGTTAGTAAAAAGAAGAACAAGTTAATATATGTATAAGATACTTGCGTTATTGCCAGCTGTCGTCGTGGATGACTGAAATCCATGATGCCAGTACGACAACCATAGTGTAGTTCGCGATGGATTCATCTCAACGCTTAATTGATCGGCCCACCGTGACCTCACCAATGAGGTGGATTGTAAATAAAGAACCTCCAGCTGAAGATTCAAGCAAAACATATGCAAATAGTCGTATAATCGCACAAGCGGGAACTGTAGGTTTTTAGTAGGGGCGGCATTATCAATCTCTTCAGTTGTAGTTCCATCTGGCAAAGTGGTAGGTTTTGGTATCTGATTGCCCGTTGCGACTGGAGGAGCAGATGTTAAGTGATGTTGCGCGACTGCCTTTAATCGCTGCGCTTGAGGTTCACTTAATGAAATATCGATATCTACACGAACAAACATCAGTCAGTCGTTTGCCAGATCATGATACATAAGATAGAATTGACATGTACCATTGAATCCGCCTTCCGTGGTTGAGTTAGCCAAAATATCCAAAGACACAATCCACCAACGCCGATCATGGCTAGGACCCATCAACGTCAACGAGACCTCAAACTCATTTTCCACATGAAAGTATATCCGCCCATCCGCTATATTGAAAAAGTTAAGAAAGGGATTGCTCCTGTGATGAGCTTTCAAAAAATGATGTCTTACCGATACGATAATTGCGCATTGGTGATGGTAGGACCTCGCTTGTCAACATTCGTAAGCGAATGATATCGTTCAATTCCGTCCAGGTCTGAAGAACCTCTTCATCCATTAGAGCTTTCGGAGGGATTAGGTCCTGATTGAAAGGTGTCAGAAGTGTACGCTTAGCAATGATTCAGTGCCGATAATTACCTTCATCTTGGATGGCATACGCAAATACGTTCCACTGGTCATAATATCTACGGCAGTTGGTATATCATAGTTGCGAACTCTAGCTGCCGGCAGCTCTGTATGTATCTTGTGCAAATAATCGACTGTATCTTGAAACACTTTGTTTTGGTTTGAAAGGAACGCCATAATGTTCTGCACCAATGCAAAAAAGTTATTAGTTCTCTGGTACACGTCGAGACCTATGCTTCAGTCAAGCGTACCTGACAAGTTTGTATGTTTTGTGCGTTGCTTGCCCATTTCAGCAGCACCAAAACTTTGACAAATTGCTTTCTAGCGTTGGTGGCATAGTAGAGTATTAACCGCTTCTTTTCCACTTCGGACATGGACGGTAACCTGACACGATCAAAAACATAACATTGTCAACTCGCAGGACGTGGATTCGAGTTAGTTTGGGCATGAAGCTTACGTGTCAGCCAATTCGTGCAAGTCAGCGTAGCATTGATGAACCAGCTTGCCTATAACGAGCTTTAAGGGTACCATTCCAGCCATTTCGTTGGGAAGTGTGAGTTGGTTTAGATTCGACTGATCATTCGCATTGTTTGGCGTTGAGACTGAGGAAGAAGACGTCGAGGTGGAGGCCGTGTTGAACACTTCTGATTCTGCACCTTTTTTCTTGGATTTCACTGAAGAAATACCAAGATCGGAATCATAATCCTCTCGGTGCTGCTTTGCCTGATGCATAGAGATTGTATCCTGGTGGTTCAAGGAGCGAGGAGCCGTGATTAGATTTACGAATGTTCATAATTTTAGTGGCAAAAATAAAGAACACTGTAAAAATTTCACCAGTCAAGCGAACCAAGATACAACAAAGAGATGATAGGCCCTACCTTCTTCCTTAAATCTTTATTATATCTCGGTAATGTTTTTAAAGCGAAACTATGGTTATTTGAAAGAAACCGTGTATTGGTCATCACTTCCAGATAACTGATGTGAATGACGCAAAGAATCTAAGCGTTTAAAGCAGACGAGATCCCGTATGATATCTTCGAATGTTCCTCTGAAGTGGATAATTTGAAGATCATTACATTGAATATGAAACTGTCATAAATATATAATAGATTAAAAGCAGTCGCTATATTGACCAACAACGCCAAAGCAATTGGGCCATACTGTACATATAAACCTATTTTGTCGCCATATCACGCGTAGAAGGAATGTTTCTCCATCAAGCAGACTTCATGCGCTTGACCAGCTTTCTTGAAATAGTCGTTAAGGTATGCACATTATACATCCTACGTCATATTTTTCAGTCATAAGAATCACGTTGTAGCTCGCTCTTAGGTATAGTTGGCAGTAAGCTTGGTAGTCATAAGCACTCTTCAGGCTATGTATTTTATCAATGAATCCTTGTGTTTTTCACTATGATTTGCTAGGCAATGTTAATATTATTGGATTTTTTGCTGGAAAAACCATACCGTGCTTGCCAAATGAGGGACCCATGTCGGAGTAGCAATTTGATCAGTGCTGCGTTCAAGCTGACGCCTCGGTTGCTGTTCAGTGTTGCTGTACATCATGTCCAGCAAGAGCGCCTCTTACGATTATCTTATCAAGCTATTGCTCATCGGAGACTCTGGTAATGGATTGCAATGGTGTAGACAACCACAACGTTTCATTTGTAGTTCATAGTAAGACTAATCTTTCTATAGGTGTTGGCAAGAGTTGTCTCTTGTTACGCTTCTCAGATGACTCGTTCACGCCTTCCTTCATCACCACTATTGGTATTGATTTCAAAATTCGAACAATCGAGTTAGACGGCAAGCGTATCAAGCTTCAAATTTGGGATACTGCTGGCCAAGAGCGCTTCCGTACAATTACTACTGGTAAGCAAATTAATTCATGCACACAGTTGGCCATACTTTATCTGATAACCATTTGATAGCATACTACCGTGGTGCTATGGGCATATTGCTGGTATACGATGTTACTGATGAAAAGTCGTTTGACAGTAAGTTGTACGCGCTGACAACCAGAGCACCTTATGCTTGATATTAACACTCCTCAACTTTAGATGTGAGAACTTGGTTCTCCAATATTGAACAGCATGCAAGCGAAGGTGTCAACAGAATCTTAATTGGCAACAAATGCGATATGACTGACAAGAAGGTATGTGAATAGTATATCACGGGAATTTAGTCGATAAAGTGGACTCGAGTTTAACCGCTTGAATATCAAAAGGTTATTTCTACAGAAAAAGGTCAGGCTTTAGCTCAAGAACTTGGAATCAACTTCAAAGAAACTAGCGCCAAATCAAACATTGGAGTTGAAGAAGCCTTCTTTGATCTCGCAAGAGACATCAAGAAGCGCCTGATTGATACCCAACAAACACAGCAACCTAAGAGAAAGGAAGATGTTCAACTTGATTCAGCACCTTCCAAGGGAGGTACTTCATGCTGTCAATAGTCGTACGCAATTTCTGAAGTAGGATGAGAAAAATATAATCTATATTCAATAAGCAATTAATATATTGCAAAGAACCACTACGATACGATTTACAGTGTAGCTTTTTTATTGGATTTAGGCAACAGCATATCGTGCGGCAGAGCGATCAAACAAACTGCTCTTTAAATCTAAATCTTGCAAAAATGCATGCTGTGGTGCCACCTCTCTCAGTTGGCTGTTTTGTTTTAAGGGTTGTTAGTTTCTAGTGGTGAATAAGGGGTATTACTTATGCAACTACATACCTAACGTATCTGTTGACGACATCTGCGGGCTTTGCTGTCAAATTTGAGCAGACAATAAGGTTAACCAAAGTATCTGCATCATTACTATCCTGTAATTCGCCAAGAGATATGTTTAGATGCATATTATACATGCGTAACATGTTACCCATGTTTCGACACTTTACCTTGCTAACAGCTTCCATGAGATGACTTTCTGCCTCAGGGTATCTACCAAGTGCCAGATTGGATACAGCAAGGTTATTAAGAAGTTTCACGGTTGCTGATGTGTTAGACTGAGCGAATTCCTCAAAAATATAGAATGCATCTTGGTATTTATCACCGCCCTGAAAGAATACAGTTTAGGCAACGTGTCAATGCCTTCACCAGCTAACACCTTTAAAAACTTACAATACGAAGGTCAACCCAAGCCTCGAGAAGCTGAGCCAGCAACGCATCGTCTGCCCATGACTTGACGTTTGCAACTTCCTTTCGGGCCAAATCAACTCGATCCATTTGAATGTATATTTGAATAGCCAGAGCAGCACTGCAAAAGTTGGGTCAGACTTTAATATATGATTTGGGCTACCATGGGGAGTTAACCTACCACTCAAG
Source organism: Umbelopsis isabellina (assembly GCA_016758905.1). Lineage (NCBI taxonomy): Eukaryota > Fungi > Mucoromycota > Umbelopsidomycetes > Umbelopsidales > Umbelopsidaceae > Umbelopsis > Umbelopsis isabellina. The sequence goes on along the minus strand of JAEPQZ010000007.1, from coordinate 132,984 downwards.
GCTCTTTCCACGAATATGAAGGACTTTAAGAGCCTCCTCCTGGAAACCTTCGTTGGTGAGAATGGTGGCACTGGTAAGCTGAATAGTTGGGTTTACATTGTTGGCACCATCTGACAAAAGGGCAGTACTAGATGAAACTGCTTGTTCAACAACAGCAGCATTGCCCTTGTCTTTGGCTTGTAGATAGACTGCAAGAAGCTTTATCGCCTGAAGTTCTGCTGGATCTTGATCGGCAACGTCTGAGATCACAACGTTGTACTTTCCTTGACCGACGTAGGAACGATACAAGTAGATTTTGGCTTCGAGTTGAGCCTCTGGAGATTGTAAAAGTCGGTTGGATGTGCTCAATTCATTGATTGCGATTTGATAGTTGCCCAGAGCAAATAGGTTGCGCACAGCGAATAGAACTGAATCTTCATCCATGGTTGCAAGTGATGAGAGTCTGGTCGTGATGAAGGCCCGCTTTCACCTTTCACTAATTGACGTGTCCGCTGCGTTTTTATGAGCAAATTATTGTGATGGAACGGTTGGGCCATATTGCTGCCAAACAGAGCCAGAGGATAAATCCAATTCAAAGTGTCTGATTTAAAAAGAATAAGAGCATGGTATTACATTGCTAAGACTATGTCTTCATATAATTGCCTTATACCAAACTTATGCTGGTACATGGATTCAGCACGGCACGCTTTATCCCTCATACTATTCATGCTCACTTCCTGTTTTTTTGCTGTTGGTTTTGGCACCACAACCATACCTTTAGCAGCATAAAAATGAATTCACCATAATTAAAATATGGCACATTATTAACATCTAATCAAACCATACAATAATGAAGGACGTTCACATATTTGTTATCACTGCAATTTGTGCCTATTTGGTAATTTTGCTTCTGCGGACTTTGTGGTTCTGTAGCTTAGTCCAGAATGGAAGCTTCATCGAGCTACCTGCCGCTGATTCTGACTACGGTGGTGTTAGCAGCGCTAGTAGTGTACTTCATATCATACTATGGTCGGCTCAGATCGCAACCCTGGTATGTTACGGCTGTCACACTCATTGGCTGGTTTTCACCATTCTGGATAGTGGTCCTTTTACCGTTAGATCTTGCTTCTGTAAGTAACAGGCCATACAACAGCGAGCTGATGAACTATACAACTTATACCGTTGAGTAGACCAGATTTGAGAGCTGCGAAGGTAGCTGCAAGGTACCATTCGCTTTGGTATCACAGCAATTTTTGCATGTAGCATGGAGAACAATTTATTGGATATCATTCTGTTTGACATGGTATGGTATCCGCGCAAGTGTACGGCAGACTACTACATCAGTTTTAACTCACTATTGGACCTTAGGGCCATAATACCTATGTTGCAAGCCTATGTTAATGCTGGAAATTTCACCGTTGGTGCTAAACTTCGGTATGCAGTCAGCATTAACCTCAAGTTCTACCTCGTTTACGCTATCGTCGCCGTTGTCGGACTTGTTTACCTGATAATAGGAAATGGATACACTACAAGGTGAGTTTGCAGTGATACTAGTAGTAAAAATGGACCGAAACGCTGACTTCAAGAATCAGGGACAAACTTCAAGGTTATGTCATGGCCATGGCCAACAGTTGGGGTTTACTCCTAGCCATTATTTTTATGGGATATGGACTAGTAGCCGTGCCTAGAAAACTATGGTTTGCAGCCAACGCCAAGAAGGAGTTAAGGCATTTGTATGTTCGAGCCCCCCGAGTAAAGGAAGAATGTATGGATAGTGAACTAGAGTACGCCGAAGTCGCCAAGGTAGGTGCACAAATAAGAATTGATGACATGGTGTAGCATGGTCTGATAATTTAATTATAGGCAATTCGAAAAGTCGATCAGAAAGTGAAAGCAGACGATATTCATTTACGACATGCCGTTGATCTCATTTTACGACGTTTTCCGTCTGTAAGCGAGGTTACATCACGAGACACTTTTAGATCTGTCAGCGTGCCAAGGCAGCTCACCGAGCAATATCTTGTCGATCTAAACCAACGTATGATCAAAGCTGCTCGGATGCGTGATCGAAAGCTTGCGTAGGTAGCTAGTCTTCAACACAATGAATCGTGATCTTGTTGCTAATATATCACATCTTAGCCTGTGGAACAATTTAATACGAGACGCATTTTATTTGCAAGATGTGGTTGCAAATCAGGATAGTTTGGACCAGTAAGCTTTTTCAATATCCACTTGAGTATAACGTTATGAACAATTAATCAATGCCACTCATTCTCAGTCATTTTTACTCTACTGTCCGGCCATTGAGTGAAGGAACGACAATGCAGGACCTAACAATTCGGTTAGAATGGTGGTGGGCAGTTCGCATCAAACCAGTGTTGACTCGTGCATTAGCCGTTGTATGCGCTGGAATTGGCATTTGTATCATCTGGTCTGAGCTTACATTCAACGTACGACAACCCATATTATCCATAGTTGAGATTACCTTGCGTGCTTGCGGCCTGAACTATGCCGCTGTAGAGGTGAGTGGGGCTCATTCAAAAACTCCGTGAGCGATATCCAGTTCGAATAATACTGCATTTTCAGGTTCTCTCATTCCTCACACTGACATATATGTGTCTGTGCACATATAGTTCACTGTTCAGACTGAAAGTGTTCAATCTCTATCTGTTAGTGCCTAATCACCATACTGATGAGAACAGCATGTTGTGGTTTACCGGATATCTCTGCAGGATGATGTGAGTGACTTGGCGAATAGTAAAGATTTACAAAATAATACCGTATTTAACTTAGTTATATGCAGGGCACCACTGTGTTATAATTACCTCAACATTGCTGGAGATAGCAATGAGAGTAACACCGTGGACCAATCCGTGTTTTCACGAGTAAGAGCCCGGATTTGTTTCAAGTGATAAACAGTCAATGCTTGGAAGTGTGCTAATATCGTCATATAATCTCGTAGTTCATGGGACACGCTGATCTGGTTCCTTTCCTCGGAACCACCTTTATTGACTGGTTCCCAGTAGTTATTTTGATACCAGCATTGACGATGCTCTTCAATGTGCAAGGCCGTTTCCTTAAGCTTTGCGGAATACCAGATATCTATGAGGACGACGAAGGCGAAGGTCGACATGCCGAAGATGAAGAAGGCGGTCTTCGAGGAGGACATATCGTACTTAACTCTGAAGTAGATGAAGGAAAAGCACTAATTAACGAAGGTAGAGGTTGATGACATGTTTGAGTCTTGAAAAGCATGGCGCTAACCAACCGAATAATCAGAGAGACGAATCCGTGAGAGGGAAGTTGACCCATCAAGTGACAACCGGGCCGGCGGTCTGTTGGACAGAGCCCGCAATGCCTTAGGGGTATGTGTCCATGACGAGGGTTTATGACACTACATCTTGGTCTCTAACTTGCTTTCTATATTAGACATACACCGCCAAATACAATCGTGACCAGCCTACTCGAGCTGGCAACAGCCATGGCCACAACTCGTCATCTGTCAGGAGAGATAGAGATCGCCATATAGACGCGTTGTTATCCGGGCACACAGCTTCAGGTCATCGATCACCATTTTTGGGTAGCGATGCAGGCTCTGCATCTCCCGAAGATACCACAGGAGAATTATCAGATGATTCATCAAACGCTTTCTTGCGCATTAAAAGCCGAGTTGGAAAGGGTATCAGCGAGCTTTGGAATAAAGGTACACCGCCGCAGGATATCTCTCCTCCGAGTGGATCAGCAGCTCGTGGCCGCGCACTAGAGCCTGAGACAGCTAGGTCGTTACCCACAAGCTCGCGAGTTGGTCGAGCACTGCGATCCCGCTCTCCTTCTCCAAACCCATGGGAAAATGTTACTACCGGAGGTACGTCCATGGTCCGAGGAGGAAGTGCTGCTCCTACTTTCAATACTCGAAACACGAAACGTGATAACCGCAAGAACATCTTTGACGGCCTATAAACCTCTTCTCCTCCAAAACAATTACCATTCTCGGTCAACGTCAGTCTTTTACCCTTATTTATTATCACGATATCTCATTATTGCTGCTAGATTTTCATATCCCTAGTCCTGTACATCAACTTTATCATACGTATTGATTGGCTTGGTTCAATCTTACAAACAATAAAATACAGCTTTTCAATATCAAAAAGGATGTCCATTTTCAAATTGATGTTTATTGATGTTCAAGGATTCTGCCGAGTATTATTACATAAAAAAAGGCTACATGCGCATTGAATCTAAATTAGTTTTGCTTGGGCTTGGAGCTACTTGAGCCAATCATGGATGAAATCTTGCAATAAGAGTCAACTACCATGGTGGCAGGGATTAGCAAGTAAGGCAAGTAGATACCGATCAAGGTATAACGCTCAGTGGCAGTTAGGGTAGCTTGAGAGGCAGTGCCAAAGGCAAGTTCAGCAAGCGTAGGAATGACGGTGGTTGTAACATGTGCGCCATAAGCTGGAACAAAAGAAGATGGAATAAGTCAACTGATGACAATTATCAAGAGGATATAAACAGCACTTACTAAGGAGGCCAACGCGAGTCATGCGGGTGTCTACAAAATACATATATTAATCATAAATTGTTGTTGCAAGGACAGGATGTAAGTAGACCTACCTTTGTAAAGACCGCGGAGAGCCCAAAAGAAGAATGGAAGCTGCAATAGGGCTTCACACCACATGAAACTTTTGAACCAAGGCATGTGTCTAGCATTAGCAACAAGAGGATCTTTGAATTCTCGAAGATAATATGCGTTAAAGTCCTTCATAGACTGTGGGATCAGATGGAGTGGGTACAACGACTGGCAGTCGAGAAAAATAGTGATTGGGATGTGTGTTGCCACATAGATGAAGTATGTCAGATCAAGAGGCCGGGAAAGCAGTGATTTAGTTTGTGACATGATTTGAATCTTCAGGTACAACACACGCAGGTTTCACGGCACAAAAAGCAGTGTTGCCACTCGAAATTTCCTGTCAAATTGCTACCGTTTTCGGACGCAGGCATTCATATCAATGCAAGGACCGGTCCCCAGTACATGCTTTATCATATCTAGATGCATCGCCCAGCGATGACTTGAAGATCCCTATTGGACATAATATTTTTGCTACTATTGTACTTGAAATTGAAGAAATTATATAACAGATAGCTCCATGTTTGCGGAATAGAAGACCATAATACCATTTTTCTCGAATAGAGAGAATTTTCAACAGCGTTTATGTGATAAATGGTGTCAAAGCGGTTCACTGATTCATCTTATCAATTCTTGTTGACTAAAGTCATGAAGCCATGTTAGTTAACTGTTACAAGTGACAAGTGACAAGCTCAAAGCGTTGCGGGGTGTTTGGAACTTGATAAAGTCACAGTCCGCAGTGACTTTAGTTCTGCTGCGTTTTAGCTTTCGACATCTACACTAATCAAGATGCGGATAACTTTAGTTCGCCATGGCAATACCGATGCCAACAAGCAAAGATGGCTACAGGGCCAAATGGGTAAGAGGCTGACTTGCTGAAGGAAATAACAGCCGCCAGAGACTGCCACTCATACTACCCTACCCAGATACACACTTGAATGAAACTGGCAGACGTCAAGCCGAGCTAGTCGGGAAACGACTGGCCGAAGAAAGCTTTGATATGATGTATTGCAGTGATCTTTCTCGATGCAAAGAAGTAAGACGACCAACCGAAATTTAAAAATTGTACCTGATACCCAGTATTGATTTTGATGTTGCTAGACCTTGGCTGGCATCACCGAATACCATAAAGACACGCCTGTCACTTTTGACAAGAGACTACGAGAACGTGATTTTGGAAAATTGAACGGACAACCATATAAAACTATCAGTCACAATGCTAGACATCTGACTATCACCGATGAGCAATTGATTATCGAACAAGGCGGCGAAAGTGAATTGGATATGGAACTACGAGTTAAACAAGCCTATCAGGATCTCACAAAAGCATCACTTGAAGCAGGGCATGAGCACATTTTAATGGTTAGCCATGGTGGCCCTCTTGCTGCTATTACGGTGTATATTACCGAGGAACTCGATTACCAATGGCCAGTCGATTGTATCACCGGCAACAAAATGTCAAATACGTCAGTTACAACGTTAAGAATGACAGGTTGTTCCGGGCAAATTGAAACTTTCAATTGCGTAGATCACCTGCAGTCTATGCTAGATACATCTCTGTCATCTGATCTGGGTCCAGCTGTATAGACAATATTGCGACAACTAATTCGATGCAGCAGGACAAGATGCGAATATATATCACTTTCATAGCAAAGGAGGCTGTGATCGGTCTATTTAATCATGCAAAGGCTGTGTTGCTAGCTAATTTTGTTAGTTTCACTCTTTTATCAGTCATTGACTTAGACAGAACTAGACTATAAAATACAAGATTGAGAGATGTTAAAGCCATAATCCAATGATCCCTTGATGGTATCGATTGACTCAAGCTCCACAGTATGTAAGTTATAAGTAATTTTTGTAGTCATTAGGCGCAAAAACCTGGTTTCTAGCATCCACTTTGGCAATCCAACGAACTGAGCCCACTCAAGGTGATCCATTAATTAACTGAACAACTGTAAAAGTCGTTGATCTACATCAAGGTTGATGATGTAGCGACCGTCTGAAAATTGTGTTCTGCTCTTCTTCCCTCCAGTGCAACATGTCTTATCAACACGTCGTCCATAATATTTGGTTATTCTTAGCTAATGGCTGTGGCCAAAAACAGCTCTTTGTTTTCATTGTCCTTGTTTTGTTCTTAATATAGAATCCGAGGCCCTTAGCAGCCGGAGTGTAAATTAAGCAATTTTGGTAGTGGGCAACATGTCGGAGTCTCACAATCTTTAATGAGAACAGGGAACCTTGAAAAACAAGGCACAAAAAGACACTGATCGTCTTGTAGAAATCCATAATGTACATTCATATAGCAATACTTGGTTAATAAAGAACTGTTAAAGCAATTGAAAATAGCACTGGCGGCTTGCCAAATGTACCTCAAGGGTCCCATTTAGTGACTTTAAATCCCCCCAAATCCCGAATGCGGTCTACCCAGTTCTCCCTCTTTCCCCTCTACCCAATGCCAGCATCAACGGCCGCATCCGAAATCTCATCAGATGGTGATGAACACTATTCTGCGGCTCGTGAGTCCATCGAACAAGACCAGGCCAATCGCGAGAAGACAGGCGCTACTGGCAACGGCCGCCCCTCGCTTCACAAGGCGCAGGACTCAATACATAGCTTGGAATCCGATACCACGACACAGTCATCCCAATCGTCGCTCAGACGAAGAAGTTCTCAGAGGGCAAGCATTGGAAATGTAGCGTCTATGATAAATAAATATTCTCAGGAGGCTATGCAAAGGCGGGCATCATTGAAAGAGACGCCTATTAATGAGGCTGATTTGAACGAAGTGTCGCTGGATAACGACGCCACTGACCAATCTGCTCCGTCTGCTGCTGGCGGCCGACGTAGGCGAATGACAGTATCAAACAGAGACGCCCCAAACAACCTGCGATCCAACCCTCTCATGCCACTTCCTCAAGATACCCTGCAAGGCGCTACCGTCTTACCTCACGACGATTCTGATTCTTCGCAGACCGGATCAGTGAGCAATCTGTCTACTCAAGACAGCGATCACCATACTCGTCCATCACGTTCTCCTACGGTGGGGTCAAATTACGACCTTTTGCTTGCGAGGTTAGAAGTTCAAGATAAAAATAACGATCCAAAGAGTAAAGTGTATGAAGAGCAGCAAATCGAAGAGATCAAAGACGGATTTGAGAGAGTCTATAATGAAGCTGTTAGTAAGGGAGAGGAAGATGAGATTGACTGGGAATTTTGGGGTACGGTGATCAGTGATTTCAACAATGTTGCCAAGACCCAACCAAAAGAGCTGTCCAAGAATATTCAGCATGGCATCCCTCCAGCCTTACGTGGTATGATATGGCAACTATTTGGCAAATCAAAAGATCCAGAGCTGGAAGAGCAATATATGGTATTGCTTAAAGAAGACTCGGTGTATGAGAAAGCCATTCAAAAAGATCTTAATAGGACGTTTCCTAAACACGAGTACTTTGAGAAGGACGGCCCTGGTCAACAGGCGTTATTCAACGTTGTCAAAGCGTATTCATTATACGACACTGAAGTTGGCTATTGCCAAGGTATCTCATTCATTGTTGGACCATTGCTGCTCAACGTAAGTTTGGAGTCTTGACATGAAGAGGTAAACGACGACGTCTTGGACGTATGAATGCTTACTAACAAATCTCACAATAGATGCCAGAAGAAGAGGCTTTCTGCTTGTTGGTTCGTATGATGAAGCAGTACAATCTGAGAGGTCATTTTACTCCGCAAATGGAAACACTACATCAACGCTTGTATCAATTTGAAGGACTGATGAAGGAACACTTTCCTCACCTGCACCGACACCTGGAGATGCAAGGAATCCGAGCCAGCTTATATGCATCTCAATGGTTTATGACCTTGTTTGCATACAGATTTCCCTTTACCCACGTGTATCGCATTTATGATATCGTTTTGGCCGAAGGTACTGAGGCACTATTTCGATTTTCACTGGCTCTCATGGAAAGGAACCAAGAGACTATTTTAAGTCTTGATTTCGACGGCTTGGTGCATTTCTTAAAGAACGAAATGTTGGATACGTACAAGGTATGTTTGTTTTTAAAAAATCAAAAGATAATTTGCTTGTCCATGCATCTAGAGTCTTGACGACAAGCATTTATAGGATGATCCTCGAGGTTTTGTTGGGGACGCATATGCTATCAAGATCACTAGTAAAAAATTGGATCGACTGGCTAAACAATACAGCAGTGAAGCTGCCAAGGCGAGTGGTGAAGCAGAGGTTTTGGATACACTACGCAAGCAGAACAAACAGCTCAAGGATTCTGTTAAGCGACTGGAAACCTCCGTCAACCAATTAAACGGAGAACATATCACTGTGGCTAATCGATTGATTGAATCTAAGCTAGAGATGGCGCGGCTGAATGACGAGAATGATGCTCTGCATCAGCAATCCAATGAACTCAAGCGAGCACTTGATACGTTACCTGGTGAAGTTGAAGCGCGGGTGAAAGAAGAAATGGAAATTTTGTGTACCAAGAACGCAGCGTTAGTGGAACGAAATAGTGCTTTAGAAGAACAATTGAGCGTAAGTTTTCATCATGCATATAGAATGGGTCATGCTTTACATTGTCTAACATGTTTTCATCAATAACAGTACATGGAATCCATGATAATCGACATCAAAATGAAATTTGCAGAGAGCGAAAACGAGCGGGACACTCTTAGACGCAAGTTGGCAGACATGAAGAAATTGATGGGAGCTTAAAAATATAATGTTGGCCTGTCCATTTTGTGGCCAAACGTACTTTTAGTTGTTACCCCTTAACATACCTAACAACAGCATACATATATATACATTGCCACGCACTTTATAATTTCAATGGCGCTTTTAAACTTCGGTTTGCGGCATGACTGACATGATCCTTTACAGGCAGTCAATTCTGTGAGAGCCGATGCAACGGAAGATGCCCGCCTCCACCGAGTCAAAATCAAAAAAAATAAAAACCTCTCTCACACCGTCCACCAAAACAAATCACTCCTCCTTTTCCTTTTACCTTTCAAAATGCTCGCTGCCAATTTGTTCAAGAAGCAGGCTGTCCAGTGCATGGCAAGACGAACCTTTGCATCAGCCTCAGACGTAAGTTAAACCGGAGAACAGACTTGTCTTGACCCTCCGCACGTGATGATATGCAACTGATAGGCTTTTCGTAAACGTTCTTGTTACCAATAGAATATCAAAAAGACTGCTCTTCATGACTTTCACTTGAAGAACGGCGGTAAGATGGTCCCATTTGCTGGCTATGCCATGCCTGTGCAGTACTCCAACATGGGAGTTTTGGCCTCACATTTGCACACCCGTGAGAAGGCTTCGATTTTCGATGTGTCTCACATGTTGCAGACTAGGTGAGTTATAGAATTTGGAAACGGTTGATTGAACTTGGTTATATACATATTTACTAAATCAATGTGTTCAGATTGATTGGCAAGGATCGTGCAAAGTTTTTTGAGACCTTGGTGGTGGCTGATCTGCACAACCTCCCCGTAGGCTCTGGTACTTTGTCTCTGTTCACCAACGAGAATGGCGGTATCATCGATGATACCATCATCATGCAACAAGCCGACTCTCTGTACGTTGTATCCAACGCTGCCTGCGCTGATAAGGATCTTGCTCACATCCAGAAGCACCTCAAGGTGTTCCAGGACAAGGGCGGAGACGTCGATCTCAAGATCATTGATGATCACTCATTGGTGGCTATTCAAGGCCCAAGCGCTGCTGCCGCTTTGGAGTCATTAATCGGTGAAGATTTGAAGGATTTTGCTTTTATGAACGGTCGCTTCATTACTATTCGTGGTGTGCACTGCCATGTCGCTCGTTCCGGCTACACTGGTGAAGACGGTTTCGAATTGTCTATTCCTACCCCTGACGTTGTCAACATCACCGAGCTTCTTCTTTCACATCCCGATGTCGAGCTTGCTGGATTGGGTGCTCGTGACTCTTTGCGTCTTGAGGCTGGTTTGTGTTTGTATGGCAATGATCTCGATGACACCACCACTCCTATCGAAGGTGGTTTGACTTGGACCATTCCCAAGTCACGCCGCGAGACTGGTGGCTTCTTGGGTGCTGAGCATATCTTGCCTCAGATCAAGGGCGGTGTGTCCCGTCGTCGTGTTGGTTTGTTCGTCCAAGGTGCTCCTGCTCGTGAAGGTGCCGAGATCTTGTCTCCTGAAGGTGAAGTCATTGGTAAGATCACCTCCGGTGTGCCCAGCCCTTGCTTGAAGCGCAACATCGCTATGGGTTATGTCAAGTCTGGCTACCACAAGAACAAGACCCCTCTAAAGGTCCGTGTCCGCAACCGTGTCCAGGAAGCTGAGGTCACCAAGATGCCCTTCGTTCCTGCCAGATACCACAAGTAGACAGAGGTATGCGCTCTCCACTGATTCAATCATGTAGTTCTTTGCTATTTCTTGCCCATTTTTTGGCAAATTTTTTTTCTTGCCCGCTTTTTCTGCCAATTTCATTTATATCATTACTGTTTCTCAGACAAATAAAACTAGAGATATTTACAAGAATTTGATCGTTTAAAGGATTTCGTTTCATTTGTGTTTCATGGATATATGCAGAAAGAATGTGGAAGGACAAACGCTTTTGTTTCGGTCGTTGTAATTACGGGTACTTATGAACATGGGAAGCTTTTATTATGGTAGATGGAGTGAACACAACTGAGAGGGATGGCGTGCACAGAGGCACTTAAGGGAGGGAAGGGTATAGCCAAGGTAAGAGGGAAATAAGATTCGGCTGTAAGACTCATACAGATAAAACTTTACAGAGGATTATAAACACTGATGAAGAAAAATAAAACACACATTGGATACAAGAGAAAGTAAGTTAGGGAGGAAAAAGGAAAAAACACTAGATTTTACCCATCAAAGCGATCTTGCGCAACGAGGGAGTAAATCCAGTGATGTACTCATAGACAACGGAATTGGTTCGAACATAGTGCAATAGCAACAACGACACAACCACTGTAGGAAAAATAAATTGCATCCAATTAGTACTTGTTAATCTAACAACAACAACAAAAATGAACCGTAAATGCCATGTTAACTTACCGAATAGAATGGGAAGCCAGAATAGATAGAGCAATTTATCCTTCTTCAATCGCTTGTACTTTTCACGATGCCACAAATACTTGTTCTCATCCATGATGACGGCACCATGATAATACACTGGGTTACTATCGTCTTCCTCTTCATCTTCTTCATCTCCAGAATGGTTAGAGTTACTAGCGTCGCTTGCTGTCGCTTGTTCCGCTTCTAACGCCTTGTCAACGGATTTCGCTGCTGGTGCACCTAGTAATTTGCTCGACAGCTCCAAACGGTGTTTGGACCGTGATGCAAATCGATGAATGCGGACAGTGTTGCTGAACACTTCTGGTGTCTTCTCCTCAGGTAAGTCCGAGGGATTCAAGAACCTATGGCGATGCTCTTGTTCCTGTGTGGTGAGCTGATGTAGCGGAGCAGGTGCCTGCTCAGAGGGTCCAGCTTCTGTAGCATCTTTGTTATCCCATGGCCAACCATCGTCGTCCATTTCTGGATCAGTGTCAGTGAACGGGCCGTCCATCAACAAATGATCATCTAGTGTCTGTAGGGTCGAACGTACAAAATCTCGGGCGGATTGAGGAAGTTTTTCTCGAACTCGTGTAAGATGTGTTGCCATCCGATCTAGACGACGTTGGATGGCTGCAGCCAAAGCGCGATCATCCTGAGAAAGCGCACTTGACTCTGCCAAGACATGAGCTGCTAACTGCTGCACCTCATTCAATTTTTCTCGAAGTTTGGTATCGTTCAAAGCGCTGGATGCTTGCTGTTGAAGCTCGAGTAGCCTTGCTCGAAGCTTCGAGTCATGCAACATGGTGTGAGCGTACTTTTGCAAGTGAGAAATTCTAGACACGATGGTGTAGTCGCCCAGTGCTTCAGTCGCCTGTTGCTGCAAGTCAGTCAAACGTGCTCGCACTTTGGAATCGGCTATGGCATGAGAGGCTCGTTGCTGAATCTCCGTCAACAGTTCGCGAATCCAGAACAAAGACGCTTGCGTCAGTTCAGAGAGCTGTGTGTCATCGCGATCGCCTGTCACGGAAGCAAATCCTAGTGCAGGATCTGCCGCGTGTTGCAGCCAATCAGCCATTTGCAGAGCCGAGTATCGTCTGTTGCTGCGGCTCTTGTTACGTAAAAGGATGTTGCTTCGAATTGGAGGCAGATCAGAAACATCATCTTCTGAATCATCATCATCAGAATGGTTCTCATCAATTTGGAACATCAAGTTAGAATCAGGGTATGTAGCTGAATAGGCATGATCAAAATCACTACTGTCATCATCTGAATCGTATTCATCTTCAGACGAAGCAGCATAAGAGTCATCGCAGTCCACAGCCGTTAATGGTCCACCAAGCATATCCACGATATCTGTAAACTCCTTGTCATAAGCTAAATCAACAGGAAGTTTACCGTGAACGGTTTGAATGCTTTGGTCTACTGAACCAATATCAAGAAGAGCTTTCACGCACTCTTGATGACCTGCCCAGCTTGCGAAATGCAATGGAGTGAATCCATTTCGGTCTTGCTTGTTGATATCGCTACCTTGTTCAACCAAGGTGATACACAAATCAGCATATCCTCGAAGTGATGCGATATGTAGCATGGTATGGCCCGACTCATTGATAGTATCAATATGAGACATTTCATCTTTTCCAGCCAACTGCAATGCTTCAATGACCTTGCTTTCCATGTTATTTAAATAGAGAGATCTGGCTTCTTCATAAATAGCAGAAGCTTGGGTTGCATTTTGTCTGTAACTGGTGTGTTGTTTGCCTTGCTCTTGGTTCTCTGATGTGTTAGCTGAATGTCCAGTTCCGCCTTGTACGATACGCATGGCGATTTGACGAGCGTCTTCAAGCTTTCCAGTCGACTTGAGACCTACAACTTGAAGCGCCAGCTCCATCAATGCACGGTCGCTTTCATCAAAATAGGTAAAGAGTGGTACATCTTGGCCATCAAGAACAATAGGATGTTCTTTCAAAGACACCACAACTGTGCCAGGGTTTGTGGCAGGTGGCAGTATGCATACAAGGGTATTTTGACTCCAGCAGTGTGTTGGCATAGCAGGACGTTCGCCAAATAGACATGTAAGACCTTCATAAAATCCTGAGCCAAGGATGGTCACTTCAACGCCACCATACACTGGACCCTCTGCAGGAATAATGCGATTGATATGAGCATGCGGCCTGCGCTGAGGAACTTGATCGGATGGATGAGTTGACACTTGTTGGGTATGATGAAGGGTATCTGATTGTTCGTGCTGCTGTTGCTGCTGCTCTTGTGGTTGAGTCGATACCTTGGGTTGAGGCAAGATGTTTGGCAGTGTAGTAGGGGATGCCAAATTATTCAAAGCGTTCATCAAGCCAAAGTCATCATGGGACCCATGAATGGCGATGGACGATGAGACGGGTACATCAACAGGACTAGGCAATTGAGATAAAAATCGCTCGACCTCAAGAAAGTCATTTGAGTTGGTTTGTGATTTATCTTGCAGGTTGTGAGTTTGAAGTTTTATATCATGATGATTCATTTCGTTATAAGCTGCCGACGATGTAGGAAAAGAGTCTGGCGATGGATGCAAGGTAAGTGGACTCAACGGACCATGGATGGATGAAAGTTGCATGGACGTTGGCGTGGCTGGAATAGATGCAACAGGGCTAGATGTGCCTGAATCAGATTCACCATCTGTACTTTGATTCTTCTTCTTGTTGGCTTTTCTAGATGACCCTGAAGTGCGATTGGAATCATTGGAATCATATTCTTCTCTATTGCGCTTGCGTGGGCCAGCCGAAGCAGCATTGGTGGTAGTATTGGCAGTCAGTTTACTACTTTTATGATCATCAGTGATCATGATGGTAGGCGATATACCAGTAGCGACGATGTTATCATTATGGTCCCTGAGAGCCAATTGAATGCTAAGTAAGAAAGTAACATGTGTCAGTGAACGTGATTGGCTAGATTCCTATTCAAGCTGCCCAACAAAGTAAAATTTACCGAAAGCCTAATTTCTCAGCGTGGTGTCTACAATAACATGTGAATCTGGTGGGCAGCACTGTTTCACCAGACGAGTAATCGACATAGTCACAGCAATTGAATTGCAATATCTTGTTACGTTCTGAACTCATAATCGCTTCATCGTCAAGATCTGGTAGAGGTTCAAAGGTGATGGACGTGTTTTTGGCATTTTTCTTGTTGGCCAATTTAGCACGTTTGTTGTCGCGTTTTCGCTGCAATCGCTTTCTCTAAGAGTGAGATGTTAATATGTTAATTGTTGTAAAAGAAACTTTGACTTAAACCATGTTTATCGAAAATCTCCATACCTCGCGATGTACACAATTGACGCACATGATCACTTCTCTAGTGAGGTCACTTGCGCAAACCACCTTTGCATCCAATTGCAGTACTTGAGATTCATGTAAAGCTGTGCCGCTAACTGGATTATCATCGGTTTGAGCTTTGCCATTAATTCGCTTCAATTTTTCTCTGGCCACCATATGAGTTGGTAATTTGATATGTGACCATTCGCCTACTCTTTCGCCTCTGGCATCAACAAGTTCCAGACCAAGCTTTATCTGAGTTTCAACACGAGACTTTGTGCCGGATTCTGGTATACCGAAGACGCGAATTTCTAAAGGTCTGACATAGGTGGGAGGGCGGGATCGGTACATAAGCGATGATTAGTCGGTGATGATTGAGTGTACAAACAAGAGAAAAAGAAAAGGATAAGGGAAGCAAGCAAAAAGAAACGGGGTAAAGAAAACTAAGCAGTCAGGTGAAAAGAGATGTGCGAGAGAGAGAGAAAAAGAGAGAGGCAGATACTACGAAAGTGTAGTCTGAGCTTACCTTGTGTTGCCGCTCATCATCGAGCTTGTTAGACGGTCACTTTGGGGAGAGCAATAGGTAAGTGGATTGACAGACTATTAAGTTACCCCAGCCAATCTCCTGATGTTGGACCCTTTACTTACATTGACGAATTGACAAATTGCTGGTAATCGAGACAATCATTGGCTAGTGTGGGGACCATTCCTTCATGTGAAAATTTCTACCCAACAGATTATGAGCTTGGAATCGTCCAAATTAAGTAAATTCATAAAAGCAATATTTACCTCCAAATTGTGATCATCTTCTCCACCATCATCGTTCTTAACACTATCGTATTGCATGGGGCTAGGTGGGTCAAAGCTACCGGATCCACTGTGGCCACTGGTAGCTGATACGGTTGGGGAATTGACCAACGACATGGTTTTATCATCCGCACCGGCAAAATGTCCTGGCTCATCGACAATATAGTTGCCATTATCAAATATTCGAGGCATAGCAAATAGCGCAGGCTCGAACAGTTCGAATTCGTCGGCTCTGTTCTTCAAGGAAGGTTCAAACTGTCCTTCGACATGCTGTATGTGCGCAGGCGCTGTCGATCCAGGAACTGTGTTTGACAATGTCTCACTCGTTTCCTGCGACATGATCGTATTAAACAATGTTACTTCGATTCCTGTTGTGAATTTGGCAGGGACGAGATGAACAAATGCTTTTCAGATGATGTGATTGGTGGTAACTGAAAAACTGCTGCAAGAAGTTCCAGGTTGTCCTTTTTCTGGTACTTGTTAACAACAACGCTGAGATCGATAACGACGTTTATGAATGGGAAGTCGAGCCAAGTGAGAGACAATAAACTAAACTTGAAACGATGCAGTTGCTGTAATAGAGTCAGTAATGCTCGAGACGACCTTGGCTGTTTAGCGTAATACAAGGAATATAATTGGTTAAAAATTTAGGGCCCTCAAATCTGACGATGCTCCTCTGATATGCGAACTTTTGGCTTTGCCTTCATTTTGACCTCCGTTTCCTATGCTACTTACCAACAAAAAAAAAGGCTGTGTATTACAAACTTGAGAACACAGCATAATTACTGGACAAAAAACAATCAAATCGGTCTTATTGAGAGGGCCCAGAAGTTCACTGAATTACTCCTGCTTCACAAAGCGTGTTGTCAACCCGAAATATTACTGAATGAACAACACATTGATGTCTTTTGTTAGGAACCAGGGTCGAAAGACTCCCAGAACCTCCACACCGAGCAAAATATTTGGTGTTAATAGGCTCAGTTGCTGCAGGTACTACAATCCAGACCCATAGCACTCCTGTTGAGTACGCAAGATAATCGCCACTCGAGGCAGTGCGTTCTCAGGTGATGCTGCAGACCAAGCCGGTGCGACATTCCTCATAGAGCAGGATATGCCTATCTGGCATGGTGGTCTTGCCCTCTTCTCTTAGGCACCTAGAACAGTGACGTCGCGGGACCATGGCTACGATATATACTATAAGCTCGGGATATCAAAAACCGATACTAGTATCGATTCTGGAATAGCAAACTCATTTCCCGGCGAGATTCCGGCAGACCAGACCAAGATGACATTAATCTGGAATATCAAGTAAAATATTCAGCGGAGATAGGCGAATATGTAGCTATAGTAAATGTTGATGAACTGAACTATACTTGTAGTTTAAAGGCTTGCAAGTGAAGGCAATGATGACGATCAAAGTGAAAATAAAGATAGGCTTTACATTTTAAGGTTTGATGGATTATTCAATGACTCTCCTTGGCCGAACTGATATTTAGATCCTCTTAATCGAAGAAGACGCCAAGGTACCGACCACTTGGAAATATTTTCCCCCGCCGCTCTTGACAAAAAGGTACTTGCAGCAATGACTGGTTTAGAACGAGGGCATACATACCTCTACAATATGAACAACAGCGTATTTATCACCACAAGACGGCGAGTTCTTCTCTTGGTGGTACCTCCTGCTCATGCTCGGCGCATACGGCACAAGGTCTATATCGAAAAGAAAAAGAGAAGATGGTGCAGATCCCACGAAATAACAATCACCGATTTTCTAGCAATTCTACCTTTCAACCCTTCATTGTGCTCAACATATCTGACTTCACCGCTCTAACACAATCTCTTTAATGTCACGTCTGCAAAGATTTTGATAGAATAAATTACATACTAACAACATAACTGAAAAACAGAGCATTCTTCAATAGCACAAAATTCACTTGAAATAAAGAATAAACGCTCAACCCCCTGGCATTACATTTCAGACTTCCTTTTCATATGCCTTATATCGTACTTAATTGATACCGTGGCGCACTATTTAGCGTGAACAGCTAGCTTTTGATGTTTATAGAGTAAATCTTCGCCAACATGCGTCGAACAATTGGCATGTACAAGACGTACACCAGGTGTACACCGGACGTGCACGGGGTCGTCACCAATAAAGCAATGCATCACTCATGACAGTGATTGAATACGCTAGTCGTGAGGGGATGCACAATAAACTAAAGCATGCATTGACAAATACAAGTAACGTTTATATGAATGAGTGAAAAAAAGGTTGTAAAAAGTTTTTATCTATGAGCTACGAGCAAATTCGACTCTCAAAATGAGATTGTCGTAACCAAGGCCGTTGACAGCTTGTTGTGCTCTCTCGGCCTCTTCCTTCATATTAAAGGAAACAAAAGCGAAACCCTTGCAAGCGCCAGTCTCGCGATCACGAGCAAGATAGACTCGGCTGATACCACCGAATCTCCTGAACAGCTCATAGATATCATTCTCAGTAACATCTTCTGAAAGATTAGTAACACGCAGAGTAGCGCTGTCATCACGCTTCTCACGTGGTGATTCACCGGCTCCGGTGGCTCCCTGTCGAAGATGAGGAGCAATGTATTTGCTTGGTGTCTTACCACCGGCACTGGGCTCTGGTGACTCGGGACGAGATGCGCCTTCGTTCTTGACACCTTCGAGAGATGCAGCAATTTCGTCCAATGGCTGCAAAGTATCCTTATAAGGACACTTGGAGGTGAAATGCTCTCCTTTACAGATTCTGCACATAATGTTCTTGCTCTTCAAAGCTGCTCGCATCTTAACTTCTTGATCGTCAACTTGTTGTTCAGCAGTTGGTGTCTTGCCGTATGAAGATGACAACTTAAGTGGGATATTTTCGCCAATGGTGGTTGTTGAAAGATCAGGTCCAGGTTTGTTGCCCTGTTCCTCACCAAACTTTTCCCACTTTTTTCGCTCAGCAACAGCTTTGTTGACATGTTCTTGAACCAGCTTCTTTTTGATTTTTCGGGTAACCTGATTGGCAGAAGCAATAATGTTGTTAGCCGCCGAGTGATTTCACGTTCATGGAATTCAATGGTGAATGCGCTTTTGTGTACCTTGACTTTTTTACCGTCATCATTATCTCGGTATTCGACAATGACTTTCAAACCATTCTCGTCTGTGTATACTTGAGTTTGGAAAGCATCTGATGAAAGGTTGGGTGCCGTGGTGAGTACAAACATACATTCTTGATTTCTAGATCATTAGTTTCTGTTTCATACCTTCTTCTTCCTCGACCTCATCGGCCCATGAAGGCTTGGTAGGTGCTCTAGTTTCATATATGATTTAAGTACTATGAACATTCAATAGGTGCATTCACACATTATCAGAATATAATTACAGTGTGTCTGCTGGCATCTGGTTCCAATTAGATCTAGTAATATTTGGCCTGCGCGAATTTTTTTTTGTCAAGCACAAACAACAGACCAGACAAAAGCGTGACTGTCAATCGCTGGAGCCGTTTCCATGATAAAAACACGTGCTTGCACAAGCCATGTTGACGTTTCCCCTTATCATTGCTTGGCTTTGGCTAAGCCCTGTGGTTATTCCTGACTTTTGGCTCAATGTGCCTTTTGTCGATAACAGTTTTTAGTAATGCCCAGAATATTGCCATCTGTGGTTAAGCAGTCGAAACATCATCTAGAATTATCTTGAATTCTAGGCTAACACCAGACCCCTTTTATGATCAAACTAGTTAATGACAAGGCCCATTATCGTGAACAACCATGCAGTTTTGCTTTTAGTATGTTAGTAGTTTCAGAATAATGGCACGTTTTTCGCTATGAAAGGCTAATTCTCGACATGGAGTCGGGATCATCTAGCCAACTTTTGGGGGTTTAAATTTTATAAGCGCGACATTGGGTCCATTGAAAAAAAAAATCAAACCAAACGCCGTCACAATAGCTTAAATTCCATAGATGCCACCTTCTAGTATTGACTGTAACCAACGATAGATTATGACGATAAGCTTACAATCAGCATTGTAGATAGAACTGAACGGCGTCGAAATTTTAGTGCGTGTATTGGCATTGGTACAAAAGTTTTTTTGCCTTGGTATAGTAAGCCATATACGCTTGTACCAATCAACGTGGTTTAAACCCCTGCACCCCGCTCATGGTTTTTTCATATATAATCTGCAACTGTCGCCGCTCTTTCAAAAACTAGTTCTTTTACTCCCCTCTCTTCATGGCAACCAGACGAAACATTGGCTCAGGAGACGCCAACAACAAGCAACCTGTGACGGACGAAGCTGCTCAGCATGGCTGGGAGGTCCCAAATTTCTCGATCAAAGAAATTCGTGAAGCTATTCCTGCTCACTGCTTCGAAAGAGATACTTTGAGATCTTTCAGTTATGTTGCATATGACCTTTCCATCATTGCAGCATTGGCCTATGCTGCATCTTTCATCGACACAATCCCTTACTCTTGGGCACGAGTCCTACTCTGGCCATGCTACTGGGTTGCACAAGGTATAGTGGCTACTGGTGTTTGGGTTCTCGCCCATGAGTGCGGTCACCAAGCTTTCAGTCCTTCCAAGGTATGTTTGAATATATGCGCAATAGTTCAATTTCTATCTAGATGTTAATGTATGTCATTTATTAGTTCATCAACAATAGTGTTGGGTATGTCCTTCACACCGCCTTGTTGGTCCCATATCATTCGTGGAGAATTTCTCACTCTCGCCATCATAAGGCTACTGGACATATGACTCGCGATCAGGTAAATAGCATAGTTGAATGGGCAAGGAAGTCGATGCTGACAATAAGAGGGAGAGACTAAAGTGGACGCTGGTGCTAATCCTTCTATTTTCGGCACCATTAGGTATTTGTGCCTAGCACTAGATCTAGCTTGGGTCTACCAAAAAGGGAAGAGGACCCTGAAGGTGATGGCCCTCATCACATTTTGGAGGAAGCTCCCTTGTATTCATTGTTTGGCATGATCTTCATGTTCACTTTTGGCTGGCCACTGTATCTGCTTATCAACGTTTCTGGCCAAAACTATCCTGGTTGGGCTTCACATTACAACCCCTGGTGTACCATATACGAAAAACACCAGGTATTGGATGTCATTGTTTCCGATCTCGGTATTGTAGGTGCCCTTGCTGGCATCTTTTACGCTACTCAAGTACTTGGACCCATCACTGTCCTCAAGTACTACTTCATCCCTTATCTTGGTGTCAACTTTTGGCTTGTTTTGATCACCTACTTGCAACACACCGACCCCAAGCTGCCTCATTATCGTGAAGGCACCTGGAACTTCCAACGTGGAGCTGCTCTTACTGTTGACCGTGACTACGGCTTTTTGATCAACCACTTGCATCATCACATTGCCGATACTCATGTTGCTCATCACTTCTTTTCAACCATGCCTCACTACAACGCTCAGGAAGCCACTCGTCATATTAAGAAAGTGCTCGGAAAGCACTATCACTTTGACAAGACCCCAATTCCTTTTGCTCTTTGGCGCAGTTATAGAAGCTGCCATTTCGTAGAAGATGAAGGAGATGTTGTGTTCTGGAAAAACTAGAAGCGTCCCATAGACATCAACTTTTCCCTCGTTTCGTACATGTACAATCGTCCCAAATCATATATTGCATTAACTCCAAAAACCCGAAATAAAACTCATGTGTATAGAAAAAGCAATCTACCTTTTGGAATGAGATGTATACATCCCTGATTGTTTTATTTCGATTTAAATATTTCACCGAAAAGTTCTCGGAGTCTTGAATCCAAAGCGCCATACTGTAAACTTCGCCTATTGTTTCTTACACTTGTTGTCTATTAGATGGATTGAAAGTTTGTAATTGCTGGATGCTTTCACATAAAGAGCTGGTTGTGAAGTAATTACATCCCAGTTTTCAATGATTTGTTGCTTTTATACAAAGTTGTTGTGAGACAATTGGATGGCGCTGTGAGCGTGCAAAGAGCAAAAACAGGAGACAAACTCGTAAAGTCACACTGAATTCGCTATCAATTCTCAAAGAATTAGAATTTGTTGAGCCGAGAAGTCGGTCAACCCAATAAAGCAGTTTCATCACTTACTTATACTGTAGCACAACATTGCATATCTCACCTGAACCTAAGCGCGCTGCTTCTTTCTTTGATAAGTGTTGATATCCTGCCATTATATCGCGCTTCTTGACACAGATAGTATCATATGAAATATACGTGTCTGTTCGTGAAGCATGATATATTAACAGTAACAATGGAAGCAACTTACGTTAGATCCCAGGCGTTTCTTACCAAATGTTACACCCTCGGTGGACGACAGCAATAAAATTAAAAAATAATATTATTTGTGCGCGCATGGCTATCTCGGGGCAGCCTATCTTCAAATGCGGGTAGGGTTGTATTTAGTAGTAAAGTTCAAGGTCACAAAACTTTGTTGATACATCCAACCCATTTAGATCACAAGTAAATGCTCATATCACTTGGAGAAAATATGTCTTGCTCAATTACCATAGTACTCTTTCAATATTACTAAAGCGCACTTTCTGCCGTTCGTAAATAAATGTACTGTATATATGTTTTGATTTGATTGACATATCGATGGTGTGTGCGATCTTTTTTTGATGTCTACTTGAATCGCTTTGTGTGGTGACAGTTAAAATCACTCGTCTTACAACAAAGCTGTTGTTCAAGACGTCAACGTCATAATACAGACAAGAGTATTGAGTTACCAAGATACATTATCAATGTATGCCATAGCCACTCGGAAGTGCTTTTTTAGTCATGGGATCAAACGCCATAAGTTGTCATACTATACATGCTTGTGTATTGTTGTTCGAATAAAGTAAATTGGGCCGTATTTGGCATTGACTTTCCAAGTTGTCCGCACTCCCGCGCTTGATGAAAACATCTGTTCACGTTTAAGACCATGTAAAACGTAGTAATCGATTATTGAGAGCTCCAAATTACTGTTACGATGCATACAGTCATCAATTAGAGCTTAAAATCATCTGTAAGGGTCAAGTATACAAGACAAGCACCATTAATATGGGGTACTGCACAGCCTCAGCGACCATTAGATGCGGTCGCAATAAGGTTTATCCCCATACGTGTAATACATATATAAAGAGAAGCTAGCTCGATAGTTGGGAAAACAAAAAATAATATCAATAATGAAGACTCTAACACTCATCGTCCTACTTTTTGTCTCAAGCATCATGGCAGTCCCTAGTTACCCTGATGAACTAGAACTATCCAAGAGAATGGGTTGCTCTGCATGTTGTGCTGCCCAATTGAAGCGGTCTGAAATTCAAGAACTTCGCGAACGGGGCCAAAACTGTTGTACCTGCTGTCTTCCCGATGGTTGCGATTAATTATACAGATTCAACCAAGGAAAATGTTCAACTGGCCGCTGTGGATAAGCCTGTGTTATGCAATGGTAAAAAAGAATAAAATTAACAAACACAAGCGATACATGTGTTTTCATATATTAGCGATATGATACTCTTACCTTTGATGTTGAATATTATAAGCATCTAATTTAATGCCACTTTTTTCATTACTAATGCATTTGTTTGAATGATCTGCCATTGTGATTGCAGCATCATTCTACTAAGTATCACTGACTGTATGTTTTGGGCGGAAATTCTGAAATTCTCTAATTTTCTCAGCATTGTATATGTTATAATATCTCCAATAGTGTTGACGATATCTTTTTCAAAAATAAGAATCTTTTGAATCATCATTTTGATAAAAGAGTTTTGACTTTTTCAGATGATCTACAAGTAAATTTCAAGAAAATATATAAAAAAACCATCTGACTCTCTCGACATCTTTCAAAATTGATTTAATTTTATTTGTCGTTTGAAAGCCAACGGTTTATCCGATTAGACTGCTCCGGCCCTTAGATGTTTTGCAAAGCAGTTAGGAGCCGTTCCAGCAGAGGAAAGCTCAGATATGTCAGCATCCTTGACGCAAGTGAAAGCAATAGCATTGCACTTGATGTATTGGTTAGCCGACAGGTTCACAGTTTTACAGCAAATATAATGCAAAATATCATCAATGATTCCTGTTCAAATACCTTACGTGTATGTGCTGCTCTTGGTGCAATTTTTTTGGAGTTTGGCAACTACCTAATCAACGTATGTGGACGACTTAAAGAAAAGCGGATACCTGTTCATCATGTGTTAAAATACTGCTCCCAATGGTCTTTGATACATGAACATCGATTCCGAATAGCCTTTCAAGTAGTCGCTAAAATTTGTTCTTATCATCAATGCTCCATTCAATAAACGTTAACATTGACTGAATATTTATTATCTACTATCATCATGTAATTAAGCAGTGTTTCATTGCCGAATAATTAGCCTAACAACGAAACATGCGGCTAATTCAATATGGCATATATTCGCTATACCGACAAACATATGTCAACATTCAATAATCACAGGATCAAAGATATAGCAGGGCAAAATGATAATATGTAGGCCCGTACAAATGGCAACTGCATGAGAAACATCAAATATGTACATGCAAGGCAATTATTTAAGAAAGACACCATAAAAATATCGTTTGCTCAATATATGATATGCATGTTACATTATATTGGGAGTAAAAGTAAATCAAGAGGGGAATTGGATTGTCACATCAATATATATATATGTATGTATGAAAAAAGTTACAGATTGCAGTAGCAGCTACGTGAAACTGCCAAAGACTTTATGTGCAGCGTTGCAGTGTACTGTGTTGGTGTCCAGGTCGATCGCATAACTCACAAACAAGGCATCGATACTAGCAGATAGTTAAGATGATTTAGCGCCCGGTTATAATCAAGGATGACAATCCAGCGACTGTAACTTACATGTTGTTTAAGAGAGAAGTGAAGAATCTCGAGATGTAAAATGGTACGACAGCGGCGAGAAAGCCCACCATCATTCCGTGAGGTGAATGGAGTGATCTACTGACAAAAACATATGTCGAAAAACCAGAGAACAAAGATACCATCAGTGAACTGATGTTAAGGAGCATCCTCGTAAGTAGGCCTATACAATGGCATTAGCATTAGTCCAATAGCGCTACGGTCAGACATCATTAGAATAACATACCCTCCAAAACGCCCGAAAGCATATTCCTACGGAATACCTTTGTGACTGAGCGAGCAGAAGCCAAGAAAGACTCTCCTGTGATCCCTGACAGAATGATAGTATCATTGTTGATAGCTCCAACGATCAATTCAATGAACTTTAAGCATCCAATGATGGTGCCAAAGATGATATTGCTAGCTTTCAGCCGCTATTGCAATCAATTGAGTCAGAATACCGACATATCAATCTATCTATATAGATCCTCAAAATACGATGTTTACCTTTTGAACCTGAAAAGAAACAAATTGAAGGAATTGTACAATTGAAAGCAACAGCCCTCCAAGAGCGACAGTACCAAGCGAAGTTGTACAAGCTCGCGCTAACGCAGCTTTGGACGGATTAGCAGTAACAGCATCAACAGGTTCATGCCGATGGAAATACCACTGTGCAGTGACGCCAGCTAATGAAAATCTGATGACATTGCAATGAGCATTTTTACATGAACAAAAATAGAAAATTAATCCATTCAAGTGATCACTTACCGTTGGATATTGATCAAGAGAGACGAGGTCCACAGGTAGAAAAATACGTAGAATGAAGCCAAAAGGTATACATTATTTTCGACCACCCATTGCATTCCTGTTAGGGCAAAACTCGTTAGTTCACCTAACTTTTAATGGTAGCAACATACCAACATGTGGAACATACCAGTGGGATTGCTTGGAGTGATGCTGTGCCCAATGAGCCATAATCGACTGAAGAAGGTTATCCAGATACTGGAAAAAGTTACGAACACACCCATTAAACACACTGAGAGTAAAACAGCTTCAGGGTTTGCTCTCAGAACATCGCATGCAAGCTATGGTTATAAGGACGTCAATCAAAGCCTGAAAAACACTTTGTAGATTTTAATACGTACCTCAAACACAGTCAAAGTTTGTTCCACTTTATCCCTGTTCCCAAACAATATCCGCAGGTACAGTATACCGGTTATTAGTGGTAAGAATGACATGATAGTTAAGCTGTGAAGGAGAAGTGAGTCAGCGAGCAAGAAGGCATGGGTACAAACGCTCCAAAATTCAAAGCAGTTACCGTGTATCATGTCCAGATGGCCCGCTGCCTTCAATAAAATTGCTTTGCAATGATTCAATCATTGTCCACAGAAACATCCCAAAGGTTACAACTGGGACTGAGGCTATCGTTCCCCAGATCAAATACTTGTATAGAGGTTCAGAAAAAATATCACTGGGAATGGCCAAAAAGTAATGTACTTACGCGAGCATATTTCCGAAGTAGCATCATCCAAACCGCTCCAACAGTTAATGCAAGACTAAACATGAGTGCCAAGATACCTTCACATGTGCATTAGTAAACGGCTTGACGCTTAGCCTAAGCATTCATCTACACTTACCGGCACTTCCTTTGATTGCTTTGTAAACCGTTCCACGAGAGAAATCTTCAATAGCATTGGACTAATTTCTAGGTCAGTAGAGTATCTCTAATTGTTCCACCAAGTCAAAGTCAGCTTACATCAGTGGTGAATAGGGTTATTAAACCGGATATAGTGAAAATCAACAACGATATGAAATAAAGAAAAGCAAATAATGGGTCTTTCAACTTTGTTTGAGGCTTGATAGTGGTAACACCAGCCGGTATCTGTTTGGAAGAGAGAACGATATTAATACGTGGCAACTGACACGGCGCATGATTGATAAAATAATTACCGCTGATGTGGTTGGTAACAAAGACTCTGCAAGAGCTTTCTGTGGATTTGACGACGAAACTGGCGGAGGAACATCTAGGTATATGGCGGATGGTTGCTATGTCCAAGGACATTAGCAAAAAAAGCGTCTACTATGTGTGCCTTGCTAATCATCAGCAAATACTCACTGGTTGTTCTTCAGCATCTGACTGAAACTCCGACATGCGGGCATAGGAGAAGTCTGAATAGCCCAAGTCTCCATCGCTATATTGATTGCCTCTATAGTCGCTATCATAAAGCTCACTGGTGTCGTCGTCACCCTGCGTTATACGCTCGTTGTAAAATGCCCGTGAGTCGGTTAACGGTATGGAATCTTGTTTCGGAGCCTGAACTGAGAAGAACATGTTGCTTGGGCTCTGTACTGAATCGTCGTCGTCATTATCGTCGTCTTCGTCTACGAGCGAGTAAGGAGATCGGTAATTGGAAGACATGACGCTTTCGCGCAGTCTACCATACATATTCTTGCCGAAACTCAGCACTGAGCTTTCCATGACTGGAAATCGGTAGGAGTTTGTTGAGGGGTAAGTATGGCTATACTATGATATTATAAGTTCTAACAATTGCTAAGCAAAAGGCGAATGTCGAATGCTCTGCGTAAAAGGTTTGGTAAGTCAAGTGTACAGTGGTTGACGCTGATATAAGCCCAAAGGGCTAATAAAGACTAATTTCCCGTGACGGACATGTGACTTGCATGAAACCTCATCTCATGAGCAATAACCCGCAGGCTCTCTCGGGTGATAGCCAAGGCTAAGAAAACCTCCTTCTTGACTGTATGCTTGATAAAGACATTTAATTGTTGTCATATCTATATGACTCGAATTGACGTCTGACATTAAGCTGACGGAATGACTAGTTCATTTATGTCCATTTGTATGCGAAAACGTCGCTGTTAACACAATCTATCTGCTACACAATAGAAAAACCTCAGTATCATATTATAGTATCAAACGTTTAATGACAAGCTGAGTCAACAGCCTATAGGCAACATTCTACTAATAACAACAAAGATGAGTGACAAACGACAATACATGATTGATAGAGGGGTTAAGAAAAATTGAACTTGTATGAGTTAAAAAAGTGTATATGCGAATTTTGTGTGTACATGAAATAAAGAAAATTAAATAATGTCAAGCCTCGTTTACGGTTTTGTAGGAAAAAGATGATAATGTAAAGAATAGTGTGGGGCTTATTGCTCTGTTCCAGTGTATCGTGTTATTCCATTAATGATCATAGCCTCCACACCAAATCGTTCTTGCACCTTCACGTTGTGTGCATCAGCGTTGGGCGGACCAAAAGTAGTCAAGATCAAACCACTTTCCTTAACATTGGTGATCAATGACGGTACATGAACCTAAAAGGAGAAAGAAAGAAGCGTGTTAAATAAAACTCTACCATGATCCAGTCCTCTGCTATACATACCAATGGTGTGGCTTCAACAATGATGCCGAGAAGGTTGGTTCGCTTGGCAAACTTGACTGCTTCCTTGAGGGAAAGACATCTAACATCTTCATCCACTTCATTAGCAACTACAACCTGATCGCCATTTGGTTCCTTTCTCTTGCCACCACGCCTTGTCTGTCGCTTTTTGACGCCACAATAGCTGTTGAAGAACACGGCATCTGAAGGCGTGAAAAAAAGGTGTTATTTTATGCCAAGTCAAGAAAACATCAGGCCATTGCTGTAATACTTACAGTTGGGCTGCTTCCAGTTAAGGGCAGTACAGATAGAGGGGTTAAATGACGAAAAGAACAAGGATCGACTTGGCACGTCATCTTGGTCTTTGCTGGCAGCCAGCTTAGCCGCATGAGCATGATCGTACACACATTGAAGGATAGCATCAACATATTCGTTCACATCCGCAATATTTGCAAAACCATGTTCCGCTAAATCGCTAGGCATTGGATATCTAATCTCCAAATTCACACCCATAGTACTTGGCAGACTCTGTGGCAAGTAAGTTCAGTTAGATAAGCCATTAAGGCTTTTGAAGTTATGCTGAAGAAATCTGTACCTTTAAGAGCTGTTCAAGGGATATCATTGGCTGATTATCATTGTATTGTCGAATCATAGTGCTGTTTCCGGTTTGAGAGTCGATTTCACCTTCGCCTTGGATATTCTCAACTCTCAAGGAATCCACGATACGATCTCCCAAGGCGCGGAATTGATCATAGGTGACATCTGACACAAACAAATCAAATTGATCCACAGGGAGGAGCCAATTAGCAAATACAACAGGTACAATATCTTTTGTAACCTGTACTACCACACGAAGGTAGTCTCCTGACAACGAGGATGCCGTTATTAATGAAGGTACAGTGGCGATGGAAGTTCCTGGAGCTGGAGTAGTTATGGATGGAGTTCCAGTGTGGCTGGTGGTACCGGCGAGAATTGAATCAGTCGCTGCCAAGGAGGAGGTTGACATTGCCGGTGGAACAATGGTGTTGGTTGACTTCCAATATGTCTCTACGCGACCACCAATTTCCAATTGCACACCATGGAACGGCTTAATTACAGCGAATTCAAAGGTCAATTCGCCAACAACCTTCAAATGACTGTCGAACAAAGGTATTGTTTGCTTGGGGTTCGTTCCCTTTATCATAGCCTTGGTCCTGTTGACATCAAATGCTGTAGGTAGAGCTACACCACGGCCAATCACCTTGGATCCAAATGTAGGGAAGATATCGAACTCAAGGAAGAAATCTTCGAGATTACTGACTTGGAAAGTGAATATTTCTCTGTCATCTACCAACGGCAAGATGATGCTATGTGGGATCATTCCATCATCAGGGCGTGAAGTGATGATGAGCTTAAGAGAAGACATTTCAGTATTGCCATAAAGTACCACAGGGGTTTCATTGCGTTTGCTGGAATGATAGCCAAGGCTGATTTGAATTTGATGCTTCTTGATCAAGTAATTATGGCCATAAATTCGGAATGGAATGATGGGAGGTGGCAAAGATAAAGTGGGTATAGTGTCAATATCAAGATCATCCATATTTTCATCCAAAGAAGGAGGATCGGTGGATGTAACGTCTTGCATGGTAGAATCTTCCACAGTTTCAACCTCACAGCCAGCTTTAATGAGCAACTCGACACAATCCATCTTGCCTTCCCACGCCGCATAATACAAAGCCGTCTTTCCGTTCTCATCCTTGACGTTGATTTTACATCCAGCATCAAGCAATATTTTTACGCATTCCACATTACCATCACTGGCAGCCCAAAATAGAGGTGTCCACATGCTGTACTTGTCGATCACGTCGAGATTCTCAGTCTGTTGAGACAGTATCCTGCAAAGGTCTATGTGACCTTCACGAGCAACAATATGCAGAGGATATAATCCTTCAGGGTTGGCTGTATTTTTTGCTCCAGATCGATACAATAACATGGTAATATCGGTATGTCCATAATGACAAGCCAAAGATAGAGGATTGTGGCCATCTTGATGTGGCTCTGCGCTAGCACCTTTCTCTAACAATATCTCAACACATCTAGTATGTCCATTAATGATAGCATACAGTAATGGCGTGAAACCATCATGGTCATTGACATTGACAATGGCGCCTTGCCCCAGTAAATAGTCGGTACAGATATCGTATCCGCTCATGGTGGCATAATGAAGTGCCGTGCGCCCATAAACATCCGCATTTCGAACACTAGCGCCGCGATCAACACAAAGTTTCAACAAATCCAATTGTCCAGACATCGCAGCCTCATGTAAACAACTTCGCTCGTTGATATCATCAACATATTGGAAGCTGACCAGTCCAGTTTCGATCAGCACATTGGCGCTTTCGAGCGAACCCTCTGAACAAGCATGTAAAAACACTCTAGAGATACGTTCCTTATCCTCTGGTGCAGGGTGTTGGCGCATGCGATCAAGTATTTCTCGGATGACGGAAATGCGGTTCCCAGTGATGGCCTTGACCAAATCCAGTTCCAAATCATCCATGACCACAGCATCAGTATTCTCCAACGGAAATTCAAATTTGATCGCTTCGCTGGACGGGGTAATTGGCTGAATAGTTGGAGCTGTGACAATGCCATCTTGTATATTGTTGAGATCGATCACGTTGGTGGATGCAATATCCGCTAACTCCGTCAAGACTTGAGTGTTGAAGCACGGTTGAACATCGATCTGTCTGGAAAGATAAAGTTCTTTGGTGCTTGACTTTGATCGCTTATCCCATTTTTTCAAGATTTTACGGAAACCTTCGTTATTCAGTTCCACGTATTTCTGAAAAGTAATATAGCATGATTACTACAAGTTAAAAACAAAACTTTGGCGGGCCAAACTTTCGCCCTAAAACATTATTGTAATGACCACTAACCTGGATCTTGTTCAAGTCCTGCTCGAATTGATGGAACGCTTCTTTAAGAGAATTGAGGGATGTTGATTCGTGGGTCAGCCGTCTACCATTGGACTGAAGAATGCGCTTCTTATCCACCAGTGATCTCAGGCGTACTTTAAGTTCGTTTTCCTTTTGCAAGTAAAAGTTGTTGATCTAATGAAAAAGAAATAAAAAAAACATAAACACAAAAGATAATTAATGGTGCAGTTCATGGGTAGCGGGGATGTTTCTAGATATTGAGATCGTCCATAAAGTTCTAAAATCCTATCCTACCTTTTCCAATTCGCGCTCTAGCTTGAAGAAAAAAGCGGCTTTTTGAGACTGCAATAGCTTGGAGCGATCGTCCTCAGGAGATACTCCGTGAGGCAATGGAGCAGCGACGGTAACAGCAGTGGACGGCTTGTCATTGACGCTCTTGAGCAAGTTCTTTATGAATTTCTTTAAACCCTTGTAATCCAGGTAGTGAACGCTCCATTCCGTGAATTGTTGGCTTTGAATTTGCTTGCCAAACTACAGGAGCAATTTTGATCAGTAATCATGGCTTAATGTTAGGCTGATCCGGCGTGGTTACTAACCTTCATGGCTGGCTACGAGAGAGTCAAACTACGAGCAGCCTGGAATTGCCAACTGGATAGAAAAAGGTAAAAACTGAGTTTGGCTGGGTCGGAATTTCCTAACCACGGATTTCCAGTCATCGAAGCACGTTTTTCAACTCGACAAGCCTTTAAGCTGTACAGCCAGCTTGCTTCTAATAATTTTTATTATATTTTTATCAAATCACTGTTTATAAATCAGTAAGAAAAAATCGCTATATTTCATTGCTGACGTCGTGGAAGCCATCGTTCTTCCGGTAGTCGCTTGGCCCAGTCTAAAACAGCCATGGAGTTAAACATTACCGTCGTCCGGTGAGACATTTTTCAGTGTATAGTGCCTTACCTGGTGCGGGCAGCTGAATTTTGGACATGACATTCTTGATAAACTCCACTTGATCTGAGCATCACCGTTAGTATATTGCAAATATTGAGCTGGCACCAAATACTGTCTCCATCTAAGCTCCGTACCTTCGGGTATATTGTTGTCTTCGCCTGCTTGATATTGTACAGGTTCGGTTCGGCTGGGTTGATCTGTCTCATGAGTAAAAGTGCTGCCATTTTCGTTATGGCCACTATCTGTTTCAGGCCCATCGGTATCCTGAGGTAATTGCTGATACCCAAACGCATCATTGTCAAAATCCTCGTCCTCGTCCTCGTCTTCATCGTCGTCTTCGTCATGCTGTTGATTTATAACCACTGAAACTGTGTGTTAGTATAGCGTTAGAGAGCCAATGGTTCAACATGCCACTTACACTGATCCAGTTTTCTGGCGAAATCCTCTACCTCATCCCGGGATCCCATTTGCGGGCCATCCATGTCTGAAAGGCTAGAGTCAGAATGTATGGGATCTGCGTCGTGTCGTGATGCCGGTTCCAATTCTTGCATTATGTGAACAATATAAAAAGTGTCAAAGACGACTACTCCGCTGAGCTATGGCTTCATTGGTTAATTATTCCTCAGAATCAGACAGCGAATCAGAAGAATCTGCAACTGTCAATGAGTTTGGCAAACGGCCGAGGTAGGCATATCCTACCATAATAAGCTGTGCGTGGTATATACGCTTTGCTTTAACAATAGTATATTAGGACCGACACCCTGCCAGCGCTTCCTTCAGTATTCAAACACGCTCGTCCTGGTAACTACCAGTCTGTCCTTATTTAGCCAAATTTTGCTATGCATATCTTAACCTTCTGCCATTTTTTTTCTTATATCATTGGAAGATGATGACCCGAAAAAGTATCAGGGACGCATTCGAACCGTGCCTCATACAGAGGGAAATTGGCCAACACACGTATACATCGAAGGTTAGTTGATTTGGCTACGAACAGTTCGCAAAAATCGATTTTGCTCAACCACACTCCAAAGTTAAATGCGGGAAAGACATAGAGGCTGTTTTGAAGAGAATTGATATAGCAGATGTCATAGCCGATTGCCCTGATGATGTATGCCATGTCAGCCTGAGCAAGTGCTTATATCTCAAAGAGTTTCAATTCGATTCCTTCAAAAATCAAATAACCAAAGGATTGGCATCAGTCAAGCCGTGAGTGAATAAGTCTCTGCTATGAAAAGATTAATCTGTCACGTAATAATTTAGCGGCTGCAGGTTTTCGCTGGCTTTTGCTGCTATAGCGCCGTTGACCAATGAAGTAGGGACACGATCATTTTGTTCATTGGAGGTTGGTTATGGATACAATGAGGTAGGAACAAGGTCCTTTTGTCTGCCTACTTCGATACATTACAGCAGACTGATTCTCTGAACCTCGGACAAAGTTAGAAAAATGTATGAGTATTGTAGATAAGGTCGCTGAACGACATCGACAGCCAAAGTTCTATCAGGTAGGTGCCACAAGAAATTTCACTCCAACTTGGATCCGCTATGCGATACTAATGTGATATGCTCGACTAACAGCCTCCTAGATTTCACGCAAGTATTGCGTGGTCGTTAAAGCTTGCCCCCATAGAAAAGGCAATATCTTTAATTCCAGCAGAAATAGAAGAAAAATTGAGGCAGACGCAAGTGCCTGTCGCTCATGTATATATCAAAATAGGCAAGAAAGTAGAAAGAATACGCTTAGGCGCCAAGCCATAATTAGATAAGATAAAGAAGTAAACCAAACGTACCATTATCATGTTAATGTATGCATGCATGCTCAAATTTTATTACAAAGATGGAGTGAAAAACTTATAATTACAAGTGGTGTATGAGTAGGGAATGAATGAACTGCGGTCTTGAGAAGAATTTTACAAAGAACAGAATGATCAAGCGCTGGCGGTTCCCATAAACAAGGTGATAACGAGGTATGCGTTAAGGCAAATGATGACGAGAGCTACTATGCCAGATACCACATTCATGAGCTTATTGTTGGCAAAGACAAGAGGTGCTATCTCATTATTAGAAGCCTCATCTATCTCATGTATTGACTGGGATTTCTTAATGTCAGATGCTGTTTGTATGGGTGCTTCTGTTACTGTATCCATGTCTAAAGTAGCATCACAGACATGAACAGAGGACGGAGCGGTTGAGTGACTACGAGATTTGATTGACTTATCGGTCTTGCTCCTCTCGCTAAGCAGATCATCGTCAACTGCGATGTCCGGGCAGGTAGAAGTCTCACTGTCATTATATACACTAATGGTCATGACTCGCTTCATACCGGTGAAGACAACCAAAGGAACAATGGCGAACGGCAATTGAATGCTAAGTGCGACCTGACTTGCAATCAACATATTATTGATTCCGTCCTTACCAGACACAATAGCGGCAATCATGGCAGGGACAATGGCGATCAATCTTGTAACGAGTCGACGAAGCCATGGGCGACTATTCAAGCCCAAAAATCCAGACATGACGATCTGACCAGCCATTGTGGCTGTCAATGTTGAGCTTTGACCTGAGCATAGCAATGCCAAAGCAAAAATTACAGCAGCAGCAGGACCCAAGTACTGTTGTAATAGATCATGCGCTGTGAAAAGATCACCGACCGACGTTTGAGTGGGCCCATAATAGAAATTGGCGGAAAACACGATGAGGATGGCGCAATTGACAAAGAAAGCGAATAAAAGTGCTACAAACAAATCCCAGAATGAGTATCGCAGGTGTGTTTTGATAGCAGCATCCAGCACTTTTCGAGATTCTAAGAGGTCTATTTCTTCTTCGCTGGTAGGTCTACTGTCTTTCCATTGGTAGCATCTTGCCTGCACAAGGCTAGAATGAAGGTATAGGTTACTGTAGTTGAAACGAAATGAATTAGACATGTAACTAATAATGATGTTATTTGTAAAGTACAATGATACATACTGAGGCATGACGGTCGCGCCAATGATACTGATAGCTATGTACAGCATGGCTGGGTCAGTGAAAAGTTCTTTAGTCGGTACGTATCCCTTGAGAACATCTACAGCAACAGGTTTGGAGTAGACCAACTCAATGACGAAGCAAATTCCGACAGTAGTGACAAGGATCATGACAAAGCCTTCAAATACTCTCACTATACGCATACTCTTGGTGTTGTCCTTATAGAAGAACAGAATGATAATAACATCGGCAGCGGTAATAGCGACACCGATGGGCAGAGCAAGACCAAACAACAAATTGAAGGCAATGGCACTGCCAATGACTTCAGCCAAATCACAGGACACAATAGCAGCTTCACACAAGAGATATAGAATGAAATTCAGCCAGCGTGGTAAAAACTTGCGGCAAGCCTGTGCCAAATCGAGTCCAGAAACTGTTCCCAGACGGATCGCTAGGTATTGGAGGTATATAGCAACGATATTGGACATCAGGATGACAAAAAGTAGCTTGTAGCCAAAGTCAGAACCAGCTTGTGCATCAGACGCCCAGTTTCCAGGGTCTATAACGTGGCGGCAACATTAGCATGAAGGGGTGTTGGTCAAACTCGCATGGCTGCAGGCAACTTGAAAGATATTTACCCAAATAACCAACAGCAATGATGAAACCTGGACCAACAAAGCGAAGAAATCGGAGCAGCGTTTGCTTAACGTTATCTAGTAAGCTCCTAGTCTTCAGCATTTGTTGTGTGATTCAACAGGGTATTGAAAGCACGTTGTAAAGAAGTCAGCACAAAGGAATAGTCACATTTGCGACTGTTTTATATATTATATATTTCCACAAATATTTTTTTGAAAGGTGATCTTTTGGAGTTCCTGTCATAACCCATATATAGTAAGTTTCGCGATTCCATAGGCTCAAATTGCGTATGATTGCGTAACGATATCCAAGCATGATCTGAATGAGTTGAGAACATGATGGAATGAGTTTGAGTGAAAGACAACCTTGTACGATATGAGTGGAAAGCATATGGTATAGAAAGTTGAGGAAAATGAGAGTCATTCGAGGACTCTAAAATTTAAAGTACAGATATTCGGTAAAGCATAGGAAACTCTGTTTATTGCCAAAAAAGCCAAAGCAATGTAACAGTATTATTGTAAAGCTTTTTAAAACACACATATACAAGGCATTCACGTTGTGTATCTTTCATGTGCTACCAATGCAATTCATCACCACTATTTTGGATCTAAGGCCAGTTAGAGATTTCAACTCCTTCAATGCCTTCAACAGGGAAGCCAAAGATCTGTCCATAGAACCAAAGCTCGAGCTCGAGAGTACGAACGACATTTTCTGGCTTTCTAAAGCCTGTGAAATTGAATTTGTTAATTTTACGCTATGTCCTTGAGATATTTATAGGAGAAACATGTACTAACCATGGCCTTCACCTTGGTACAGTACGTACGCATTGGGCACTTTGTTTTCATTCATAGCCTTGACCATAACCTCGGCCTGCGAAGGCGGTACGACTTTATCATCTTCGCCTTGGAACAGGATAACAGGGCACTTAATATTGTTTACAAAGTGAATGGGGGAGCTGTAGTATGAAATTCAATTGTCAGATCGACTTCAGATTGTACACATTCTGCACGTATCAGGCGATATTTACCGTTCTCGGAAGAGCGCTTCTTCTTCTGGGTATTCGCCGACCAGTTTAACTGCAGTAACATGGTAAAATTAGCTATAATTAGAGTAGACGGTTATCGTGCAGCCAAACATACCTATATATCTAGACTCAAACTTATGGCTTTCCTCAGCAAGGAGAGCCATGTCAGAGATACCAAAAAGTGAACATCCGGCCTTGAAAACATCAGGTCTAAAGGTTAAGCTGGCAAGAGTGGTGTAACCACCGGCACTTCCGCCTTTGATGGTCAATTTTTCACGATCGACATATCCCTTTTCTGCTAGGTATAAGGCGGCGTCACAGCAGTCGTCAACGTCGACAATACCCCAGTTCTTATGCAAACGATTTCTATACTCTCGACCATATCCAGATGATCCACCATAATTAACGTCAACAATAGCAAAGCCTCTTGAGGTCCAATAAAAGTAGGCAACGCTGTATGTTCCGCTACAGTTGGAAGTAGGTCCACCATGAGACAAGACCTTGAGTGGGGGTAAGCCCTCGCCTTGGAAATTAGGATTTTTGGGAGGATAGTAGTATGCATACGCAATGCCGCCTGACTTGGTTGGGAACTGGATTTCTTCGGCAACAGATACATAAGCTTCATCAACGGGCTCTGCTGTGCTTTCCTTGAGATGACAGACAACCTTTTGCTCCTTGATGTCATAGCTGACGATAGCTGCATCCTTATAAGCCGAGGTTGCAGCAAATACAGCGTATTGCTTTCCATTATATTCAGCCACATCGAAGAAACTGACTCCTCTGAAGGGCGAGGGCAACTTTGTAAGAGTTCCAGCTGCAGCATCCAAGATGGCTAGATCTGACTTGTCCATACAAATGAGTTTGGATGGCTCAGAA
This sequence comes from Umbelopsis isabellina, assembly GCA_016758905.1. NCBI lineage: Eukaryota > Fungi > Mucoromycota > Umbelopsidomycetes > Umbelopsidales > Umbelopsidaceae > Umbelopsis > Umbelopsis isabellina. The sequence goes on along the minus strand of JAEPQZ010000007.1, from coordinate 95,588 downwards.
GGAATAACATTGTAGTCAACGTCGCCAAGAACCCATCCTGGACCACCAAATTCTTGCTCAAGTGCCTTGGGAAGTAATAATTGAATATCACTGTCCTGGTACTTATAGATTTGCCAGAATCCGCTGCGATCAGAAATCACATATAAGGTGTTGTCGCTAGCCCAAACAGGTTGCTAAAATAGATTTCAGTATGAGTAATTGAAACTATCATAATAGTTTATATCATACTACATATCGTTATTGACGTATCAATACATACCATAAGACTCTCCTCGATTTTGTCTCCAACAATAACCTTATCATTGGTGATTTGGAATGAGTGTTCGAACGAGATATCGGCAAGGTTCAGTCTGGTAGAATCCCATGGCATATTGGGGTGATCCCAAGAGATATAGGTAAGCTTTGTGCTATCCTTATTGAGACGAGCATGCGCATAAAAGTCGCATCCTTCAGCTATGACCTGAACAGCTTGGTCAAGCTTATCAGTTTGCAAATTGATAACCACCAACTTATTGATAACATCCTTGGGAGTTTCGTTTTCAAAATGCTCCTCGCGAATACAAACAAGAAAACGTTGTTGTTCATCAATTGACATATCACCATAACGAAGAAGAGGGTTTTCAGGTACAATGGGGATAATATCGCTTGGGTTGGCCAAGTCGATTTTGTACAGACGCTTGTCACTAAAGTTTGAAAAGTACACAACGTTATTTTTTACTGAGTACGCACTACCACCATATTCATGAACTTGAGTACGGCAGTTGTAGCCAGCGGGCAGAATCTCGTTGACTTTGCCCGAGCCATCGGCATTGCGTGAGAAAATTTGGACTTTGCCTCCTTCTTGCCCAGCAGCCGAGGTCCAATAAACCTTCCCGGATGACTTGTCGTACTGGATCTTGAGATCGAACTTCAGGGCTGATTGCTTGCTAAGCGAATCAGCGGTGATGGGGGATGTCCATGATCCAAAAGGCTTGGTTTCAACCATAATGAGGTGAAAAGAGGTACAGTGAGTGTCGGAGTCCTTGTGCTCTCGACAACCTTTATACTTTTCGTAGTACGACCCAAGGTGACTCACTGTATGGCTTTTTGCAACCTGTATACAATGTGTATCGAAACGCACTCACAGTCAAACTGAGGTGTCTTGATGAGAGTCATTTAGTGTATATTGATAACTTTCATAAACTATCTCACATATAGGTGCTTTTACCAATGTTTAGCCACGTTTTTTTTAAAGCTGAATGTCCCAACGCGTGGATAATTTTAAGTGAGTAAAATAAATGTAGTGAGTGGTATATGCTGACGTCACAACTACCTGCGGCTTTGACATGAAGCGCGACAATTTTTGAGGAAAGGAAACTTTTAGAGGCGCCAAAGCAACGACTCGCTCATTAACCTCGTAGCTGCTATGGATCCTAAAGATTTTGAGGTGATTAAACATAGCCAATTACCGCACATTCGGCGATACCACGTTATATTCATCCGTTTCAAACTTGACAATGGCTAAACTTCCTTGTACTGCTAGGTTTCCAATCCTCCAACTGACGGCATTTCGGGACTGGACTTTTCACCACAGGCTGATTTTCTGTCCGTTTCGTCATGGGACAATCAAGTAGAGTTTTGTTCCAGATCGACATAATATATTTTGAAAGTCCAGCATAATTGACTTTACCTTATAGGTCAGAATTTACGAAGTTCAGCCAACTGGAATGACGGTACCTAAGGCGGCATACTCACATGAGGGACCAGTATTATGCACAACGTGGAGCAAGGTATAATCATTTACAACGAATATGTATGGGATAGAATCTATCATTGACCGTATAAAACAGGATGGTACAAAAGTGGTTTCTGGAGGTGCAGATAAAGCTGCACGCATGTACGATGTTGCTACAGGACAAACGACACAAATAGCGGAACATGCAGATAGCATTAAATGCATCAAATTTCTCAATGATTCACAAAACGTTGTCGCAACCGGCAGCTGGGATAAAACTGTTAAATACTGGGATATGCGACAGCCACAACCCGTTAGCACAGTGCAGCTTCCAGAGCGATGTTATTCCATGGACATTTCATACCCTCTCATGGTTGTTGGTACTGCAGATAGACATGTTTTAGTTTATGATCTCAATAACCCCACTGTTGCATTCAAGGTATGAATTACTCGAATACACTATCTGATCTATCGAGGATCATATTTACTAAAAATTTAAATGCAGAATTCACAATCACCACTGAAATGGCAAACACGCTGTGTCAGCTGCTTCCCCAATGCCAAAGGGTATGCAATTGGCTCCATTGAAGGACGAGTGGGTTTCCAATATATCGAAGACAAAGAACAATCGTAAGTATATGCTGTACGTTGCTGTGAGATAGTCGACCAATTGACTGATCTCGCCTCCTTCAGCAAAAACTTTTCTTTCAAATGTCATCGTGATAATAGCAACAATGTGTTTTCAGTCAATGCGATATCTTTCCATCCTGTATACGGTACATTTTCAACAGTTGGTGCTGATGGTACAGTTTCATTCTGGGATAAGGATTCAAAGCAGCGCTTGAAGCCTTTCCCGAATGTCAATGGTCAAATCCCTTGCAGTGCCTTCAACCGCAACGGTACCATCTTTGCTTATGCTGTGAGCTATGATTGGAGCAAGGTATAATATAATGAAATTGATTGATATTTCAATTGCTCTTATTTGTTGAATCTAACATTTGCCTATTTTCTTACTTTTAGGGCTATAAATTTGCACTTCCTAACAACCCTAACAAAATTTTCTTGCATGCTGTCAAAGAAGACGACGTGAAGCCTCGTCCTGCTAAGAAGCGATAAATACACTGCCAAACGTTTTTTTCAAAGAACAAATTAAACAAATCCAATAAACGGGAAATACTTTAACCTCGTCCATTTTTAGAAACTTTGAGTTCAGCAATTTTTGATTTCAAAAGCTTTTCTTGTTGGTTCGTTCATTTTGGCCCCCATTTGCACTCCATGAGTTCTAATGATAATAATACTGGTCAAAAGGACCCGTATGCTCGGCAGCGCACGCAGCCAAGATGGGGGGCTTCGCAACCAAGGGAGAACGATCCTTATAGGGTCACTCGAAAGCCTCCAGATTCCGGTAATTACTTGGCTTGTAGTTTTTTTTGTTTTACCTGTCAAATTGCTGCATTGGCTCATGAACTTGCATACTTAGGTGCTGGAGCCAAACCATATACATACACTTCCTATGCAGATATGAATAGAGCCTATCAATCCAACATCCCGCTTGGCCGACTTAACGACCCTCGTCCCAATTCATATTTGCCATACTCACACCGCCACAACTATGTGGGTTCAAGGTCTCATGAACCGCTTTATATAGAAGACGATATGCAAAGTTTGCAGACACAAGACAAAGATGGCCGGTCAGCCACTTTGCTGCAGGAAGATTTGCCTTTGGATTCGTTTGATTACTATTCGGACATGTCACCTCGAAGCAAGACTGCCGTGGTATTTCCCGTCTCAGATACTGAATTGCCAAGCCGCACCAAGAAAAGGAGATTTCCCAAGACATGCTGCGGTTTCTCGTATCGGATTTGTATACCATGCTGGCTGGTGTTTGTGGTGATAGTGGTTCTCATTTGGTACTTTTGCTGGCCACGTGTCCCAACGTTGACAGTAGGCGATTCCACTGTCAAGGATGGCCCGTTTTGGGGTCCCAATAATCAACCATCTCTGCAGTCAGATTGGTTTGTGAATATTACCATTGATAATACTGCCAATTGGATTCCTACTCGCATCAACAATATTGCCTTTACCGTACTGGATACTGGCACTCAACAAGTGGTTGGGACTGGCAATACGGATGCGCTTACCATTCCTGGCCGTAGCGTTATGCCTTTGAATTTGACTATGAACATCAATTATACGGCAACATCAACCTCTGATCAAACTTTCAACGATCTTTATAATGCCTGTGGTCCACAGAAGATGGGTGCTCCTCCTCAACTCAATATTGACTTTCAGGTAAGCAATGCACGCAATATATGCGATATGATATACACTCCTTATACCCATGTATTGATATATTTATAATGGCATTTCCATCACTCAGGCTACGTTTGATATATGGGGTATTGTATGGCATCCTGTGGTAGATGCGTTAACTGACTCTGATGGGTTTGATTGCCCTCTCAGCTAGTGTAGAACGCCAAATGAGTTGCCTTTTTTCTTTTTCATGTATTTTAATTGCCCCACTTCCATTCTTTTCCCTTGTTCATTTGCTTTTGTTTATGTTGTTGCTAGTTGAATTGAAGTCAACTTGCTTCCTTTTCCCCGCTCGTCTTTCTTTCCTTGAAAACAAAACTTGTATCATCACGCATTTCATTTCGATCATCTCATTATCATGAATACAAAATTCATATTCAACCGACACCTTTGTTTGATAAATGTAGGACATTAGCCCCACCCCACTGGGCTACATGTGACTTTTGAACTCACTGACAGTTCGCGGCAAACTATATAAGAAATCATTTCACATGGATACATATCAAATCGCCTCAGATAACAGGGAGACCTCTAAAATATGGATTTTTAACCAATATTCTATATATCGTTTAGATTCAGGATGACAATTTTTTTATTATATTCGGTATTATTGGATAGCGTTCTCTTGTAAAGAAGCAAACTACATTGTTCCGACTATATTTCGAACTCTCCTTCGTCACTGTCCAGTTCATCATCGGTATCATCGTATTCTTCCTCTTCATCGTCAGTATCATTGATGAGAGTAGTAACTTTTTCAACACACAGCGGGGTTTCCACCAGTGTGTATGGAGATAATTCCAAAGCAAAGGCCAGATCCTTGGTCGCAATGAAAGGCTTGCCACTGATGCTGTCTTTCTTAAATTGCTGTGCACCAATTGCTGGGGATGCTAGAGAGTAGCTAGAGACATTTACAGGTGAGCTTGGACCAGGTGAACCAAAATCAGCATCTTGGCTCGACAAAGGTCGAGCTTCTTTTCTTATGATACTTCTGATGCTTGCACATTTTGGTCCAAGCGTTCGGTTCACTCGTATTTTGGAAATGGTTGTAGAGATGACGGCCTTGATATGAATCTTTTTTTTTTTTTTTTCAACGAAAGGCATGGTTAGGAAATGTTTGAATATTGACATTGACAAGTGGTATATGCATACCTCCAACGCGAGCGACATAGCTTCTAGTACATCCTCGCTGACACCACCAAGAAGGTTGTTTTCATAAGCAATGCTAGTCATTCTTGGGCGAAGGCCATCTGCGCTTGGGAGTTCTTTTGATGTTATACACAAGGGGGCATACAGTCCTCTTGTAAATACCTGTGATATATCTATGAAATCACCAAAATATGGATAAGTACAGCTGTTATGTCATGGTTCATAAAGATGTACGTACGATTAGGGAGCTGCTCTGCAGAATAAGGAAGTGAAGGAGGTTTGCTGATTCTCGGTGGCAGAGGTTTGTCCCGCAAGAGGTTTATTTTATCGCCACTTCCATGCTAGATCGAGAGAATATTAGAACCTGTTTAAACACACCATGATACCAGTCAATCCATAAGCTCACCTTCAGTAATGCCTTTAGCTTTTCACGATCAACGCGGCTAAGGGACATAACATCAATCTTGAGCCGTTTCTGTGTATGTTCTCGTCCTTGATATGCAGCACCTCGATATGTTCCATCTTTCCCTCGCTTACGCTTAGCCCATCCAATGGCTCGTTGCTTAAGCGGTGGTGGAGCATCCGAAAGCGCATTATGGATAGTGGCTAATATGAATGCATTATGTAGATGCGCTGTAGTGCAATAGAATAAGTAAAAATCGAGCGGTAACAGGTGGATAGCTTAATTGGCAGCAGCATTTTACCATTATTCTTCTTTACATATTGATGGGCAAAATAGTCAAATTCCTGACGATTGAGTTTTCCAGTGATAAATTCTCGTAATGAGTCCCAATACAGAGGGCCATTTTCACCCAAGGCATCCGCGAGCTGCTGTTTGAGAGCGAGGACGTCTTGTCTGCCATTAGGAGTAGCATGTGTAAAGTGGGAATTAGGATTAGGTGTTTTGGCAGGCGGTCGTGTCGATACCGATACTGTAGTCACGACCATGGTGTTATGAATGCGGCGACCACTCGTTCACTCGTATGGAACAGCTAAAGGAATTAACAGTCAACTACGTGCTGTCAACAGGTAATTAAAGTGGTAGGTGTGGTGAATGTGAATTGTCGGTCTTGGTGAGATTGAAAACCACACAAAGTTGGACCGTTCAAACTCACTCACTGCAAAATTGATAGTCACTCCCCTTCCCTCACATGTCAGGACTACTGTACATTCCAACGAAAAGGCGCTATCACTACAGAGACCCGTTTTTCTCGGAAGGTGACATTGCTATCAGGGCCGCCTGGTTGCAAAAGCAAGATTCACAGCTAGAAGAATACTGGCACTCCGTGCAGGAAGAGGCGATCGACACACAAAGGTACGTATTGGCGGGAAGCTCTCCACGCACGGTCGTCGACAGTTTACCACTGACGCTTTCTGTTTCACAAGGCAAAGCATCCATTGCGAACTAAGTACATGTAAAGGACATGTGAAAACAACTTTCCCAACGCTCGCTGCGTATGAACTGCATTATGATATGTGGCATCGATACATCTGTGAAGAGTGTCACAAGAGCTTTCCTGGAGAACAATGGTTAGAGCTTCATTTTGACGAATTTCATAATGTTATCAAGCGGATTGCAAAGGATAGAGGTGAAAATATTGTAAGTTCTAATTCCACTTGCACTGTCTGATCCAACAATACGTGCTAATCTGATAATTTTGTCCTTAGTATAAATGCTATGTACCTGGTTGTCCAAAGATGTTCTCAACTCCAAAGATGCGACGATTGCACTTGATTGATAAACACCATTATTCAAGATTATACCCATTTGATTTACCTTTCACGGGCAACCTTAGCTTTAAGGAGCGACAGAAAAGAGTTACTGTTGCTAAACAGGTTTTAGAGGCCAAAAAGGCTGGAGCTTCCATGAAAGATATCAGCTCACTTGCAATTGATAAACCTGAGAAAATGGATTTCGAAAAGCAAGCCAATGATGCGGACAATCTCGACAAAGATATGGAAGATATCATACATGGCATTTCCAAACTCAAAGTACCTAAATCTATATCGTTTGGTCGAGCACCACGCGGGCTGTACAATCACGCAGCAAGCCATAAACACCACCGGCACAAGAAACCCCATGATCATCAAATGGTAGAGGCCAATCATGACCATGTTGCCGAAGCAGCCAAGCCAGCAACGTCACAACCGAACCGAAGAAATCGAAATCGAAAACGAGCCAAAGAAAATAGGCGTACAAATGGCACAACTGTAAGTGGAAATGGCTGATAGTGCTGGAAACTAAACCGACCAAAGATACTAAGGCATATCAATGCAGGACAATGTACAATAATAATAGAGGCATGCATTTCCATACTATAAGCTGCTGTAATTGATATAGAAGCACGTTTTACTATGAAAATGCTGAGTTTTTCTATTCTTCGTCTCTTTTATTCTGCTTTGTCCAGTTTCCCAAGTGGTGGTGGTTTTTTTTTATGGCTGCAGACAACCAGACGAGTTCAGTTTCTGAAGAGTTGGGAAGCGAACGACAGGTCATAGACGTTGACTATGCCAAGCACTATCAGGTCCGCGACGCTCTCCTAAAGACTTTGAAGAACTTGAATGAATCCAGCCGAACACAAGGTTTGGGAAAAGCCATATATCTACATAGTTAAGATAGTGAAATTGACTTACACTTATTGCCATATCTAGGCGTTATACCTCAACTCAAGCCGCATTTTATCAGCCTAAACAAGAAGGGAAAGACATCGGCAGCATACTTATGTAGCCCTGACACTGGTCATATCGCGACTGGACTTACCGATCTGGGATGGGGATGCGGCTATCGAAACTGTCAAATGCTAATGACATTTCTACAACGACAACAACATGAAGGTGCCCCATTGTTGGACATGGTTCTTAATATTAAGGGTTTGCAATTGCTTATAGAGCAAGCTTGGAATGAAGGTACGTAGTGGCATGACGGGACAAGTATCGCACGGATCTGCTGAGTGAGCTGATCATGAATTGTCCGTATAGGGTTTGATCCGGAAGGAGCCCAACAGCTCAGATACCAAGTGTACAGAACCCGCAAATGGATCGGCACAACGGAAGTTTATACTTTACTTACTTACTTAGGCATCAGGTAACAGCAGTTGACATTTTGATATGCAGCATAACGTGTCAATAGCTAATTCCTTCAATTACAGGTGTACGATATTAGACTTTGACAAGCGGACTGGTCCAAACAATTCTCATGACGCCATGTTTGACTGGATCCAAGCTTATTTCGAGGATGACATAGAGAAGAAAACAGATGATGGCCCCAGTCCAAGCACGAATGCACTAGATCATTTGATGGAGAGTGCAAAGAACAACCGACCAATTGTCCATATCACAAGTCGACCGCCAATCTATATTCAGCATTCAGGACATAGCCGAACTGTTATAGGTATAGAGGTGCTTAATGATGGCAACCGCAACTTGATTATGTTTGATCCCGGCCATCGTATCTTAGGCACCTATAAGCGAAAAGTCAGCGAACCTGAGGATGACATGTCTACCTCGAGTATCATATCTGTAATAAACGAGAACGAGGATGCCGCTTTCCAACCCGAGGAGGAGACAACGTCTAAAGGAGTTATGGGCAAGCTTCAGCAATGGACAACCGTACCCCCATCGAACCTCCTACGATCGTTCAGAGTTAGTTCCAAGACCATCGCCAAAAACAAACAATACCAGCTGCTAGTTTTGGGCGAGGTAAAGCAGGAGAGTCATCCTGATAAAAAGTTCAAAAATCTCTATTGGAACCGTAGCGCAGGCTATTTACTGGACGCGCAAGAACGAGAGCAACGCAAAAAAATTGGAAGTTTTCGGGTAGTTTAAGTTAAGTTAAATAATCATTATCAAAAAAAAGTGTAACATTAGCTACGATATAATAATTTATCTGGTCTACAAGGCATGAAATGAGATTCTTATTGTAAATGTTGCTTGGAAGAGTATGTACGACATGGTAATAAATAACAATGAAATGAAATGAATGATGGCAAGATATAATACGTTTTGTCTATAACAAGGACCCAAGTGGGAACCTTCTCCTCGCCTTTGTATCAATCGAATACTCCAAAAGTGAGTTCTCTAAACCTGATTTCATTTTGATGAGTGAGTGGTAGGAACGCAATCACGTATCATGGGCTTGCATCACTTACCGACAAACATGCTTTGGCTCTCTGGGTCAAATGTCATGCCTGTGATATGGTAGTCCAAATGAGCTGGGCTAACACGGACAACCTGTTGGGAGTCGAAACTTCGAGCATCCACAATATTGACATACGATACATGCTATAGAATAATTAAAAATTAGTCGTGTGTGATAAAGCATACCAAGTGTCTGTTCTGGTCCCTACCTCTGTGTATGCTAATAGGTCTACTGCTCCCATATTAGTAAACTTGACGCATCTTGCCGCTCCTTTAGCATTGGGACTCTACAAACAGCGTTTCAATCAACACTTTTGCGCAAACTTATATATATATAAATTGCACCATCTGAACCATACCTGCTTCGATCCCAAAGTAAACAAAGGTATTGTGCTTCGAGTATCCCACACATTAACAGTACCATCTTGACTTGCAACAGCAAACTTGTCCGAATTCTGACTCCAGGCTGATGAAAAATTAGAGTCCTTGGAAGCTGGATGATAGACAAATCATAAATTAGCAAGTCGCACAAGATGTCAGACTCAAAATTTGACATGACATACCACTAAGGCTCACAGTATGGACATATTCGCCGGAATTCGTAATATTAAACAAAAACACCTCATTGCTGTCCCCCACTGCCACCATATGTCGTCCGTCCGGGCTTATAGTAACTACAAATGATTGGATTCAGCAAAAAATGCAGCGAGGAGATAAATCACGAAACACAAACATTCAAACTTTGTTTCGCTTAAATCAGGAAAGGATGTTTTATGATCAAAAAGGAAAAATTATTTACCTCCATTCACAGCTGTCGGTAGACAGATATTGTCGATCAAGCGCATGGATGGCAACGAGTAAACTTTGATGGTTTCATCATTATTACTGACCAATAATCGCTTTTCACCATTTGTGTTTGATATACACAGTCCATTATTAATGGACCCACCAGTGGTGGTAGTTACAGCCCAGCTTCCATTGAGCTCTCTCACGACCAATTCGCTGCGCTGACCTCCAGCCGCCAGGAAGCCATATCTAGAAGTCCATACTATTTTAGCAATGGGGGCTTTTCCTCGCAACAAAAACAATGTCAGAAAATGACAGCTGATTATCCTTACCCTGCAGTCAGACTAGTAGGAGCAAAAGTCAAGTCTTTGAGCAGCGATGTTTCCTTTCCACCTGCCGTGTCATACTATGATGTGAGAATAAGTGTCAGTGCCGAGAACAAGCCTGTGCGCAAAATACTATGATTGTCGTTTTACCTGTACAACATTATTCTGGCATGGGAAAATGACTTTTCTTCGATTTTCCGGGCATAACAAAAGATCTCGAAGTTGCCTACAAGCCAAAGTAAGCTTATTGAATACAATACATACCAGCTCCGTAATGAGTTTTAGCAATTTACCAGTGATGAATGGTGATTCGTTGAACATGTCGCTTAGGCTCGGGCTTTACAAAGTCACAAAGCGGGCTTCCAGTAAAGCAATGATCAGCCATAGAATACTTTGGGTGTCATGAAAACCGCTAGCTAGCTGGGGCATACCTTTCAATTGGTGCACTGCCTCCAATGGTCATTTGGAGGAAAAAACTTTGGTTAGAAAGAAACAACTTTAGAGTAAAACCTTGCTCGATCACATTAAAAAAGCAAACAATGGGAAATGTTTCGGCTTTTCTAGTACGAGGCGTGCTTTCATTCCGCATCCCATGTATTGGATAGTTTTCCGGTGCAGCACAGTCTTATATGCCACCCACACGTCCACGAGATTTAATTTTAATTATATTTATACTGTAATAGCTTTCTATTCTATAGCGTTGTGAGCACGCCAGCTGTGTACGGCTACAAGGAAGAATCCAAGAATAAGTAGTGAATAAATCTCCAATGGATGGGAGCAGTGTGACTGCTAGTGATGTGAGCAAAAGCCGTTTTGCATGATCTCACACCGCCGCCTTTTCTTTTTTTTTCTGAGGTTTTCCCTTTAACTGGCTGCTACTTCTTTTATCCTTTCACTTGCCATATCATGTACAAAGTCACTTCCCTACGTCCGTTTCCACTGCTAAAGACCCTCCCCGGCCACGTCGCTCACGTAAGTTCGCTCTACTCCGCTTTCCAATTCCCCGCTTGCCACTTCGTACTGAGCTTTTTATGACCAGGCGCGTCCGGGTAATATGTTTGTACGAGCTGCAAGGTAAGACGACGGAAGTTCCTTGAAACACCAGCGGTAAACTTTTTAAACTCATTATTTTCCAAACGTTGTTTGTTTCTACAGCCAAAAAGCTCAAGGCCAAGTCATTGGTATCGACTTGGGAACCACCAACAGTTGTGTCTCTGTCATGGAAGGCAAAACGCCCAAGGTCATTGAGAATTCTGAGGGTGGAAGAACTACTCCGTCCGTGGTGGCTTTTACAAAGGATGGTGAACGCCTAGTTGGACTTCCTGCTAAGCGTCAGGTAGGAGCTTTACGGTTGAGCACACTAACTATTTTCTGAGTTAATCTTCTAACCCTTGCTGATTACGTCAGGCGGTAGTGAATCCTGAGAACACGCTATTTGCAACCAAGCGTTTGATCGGTCGAAAGTTTACCGACGCAGAAGTGAAAAAGGATATTGAAGCTGTACCATTCAAAATTGTGGCTCACTCCAATGGCGATGCTTGGGTTGAGGCTAGAGGTCAAAAGTACAGTCCGTCCCAAATTGGTGCTTTCATTGTTGGTAAAATGAAGGAAACTGCTGAAGCCTATCTCGGAAAGAGTGTCAAGAACGCTGTGGTTACTGTTCCTGCTTACTTTAACGACTGTAAGTACTTACAATAGACACTCATCATCAATATCAACAATCATTATAAATGCAATAGCACAAACATAAATTCTAATTTATTTATTTTTTTCAGCTCAACGTCAAGCCACTAAGGATGCTGGAACCATCGCCGGTTTGGATGTGTTGCGTGTCATCAACGAACCTACCGCCGCAGCTCTAGCTTATGGTCTGGACAGCGCCAAAGTGGGAGACAAGGCTGTAGCTGTTTACGATCTTGGAGGTGGTACTTTTGATATCTCAGTGTTGGAAATTCAGTCTGGTGTTTTTGAAGTCAAGAGTACCAATGGTGATACTCATCTTGGTGGAGAAGACTTCGATATCACCTTAGTTCGTTGGATGATTGATGAATTCAAGAAGGAATCTGGCATCGACTTGGGCAAGGACCGCATGGCAGTCCAGCGTATCCGTGAAGCTGCTGAGAAAGCCAAGATTGAGCTTTCATCTACCATTCAGACCGACGTCAATCTGCCTTTTATTACTGCCGATGCTACTGGTCCCAAACACATCAACTACAAACTCACTCGCTCCAAATTTGAACAGCTCGTCGGTCCTCTTGTCGATAAGACCATTGAACCATGCAAGAAAGCTTTGAAGGATGCTGGAGTGCAGGCCAGGGAAATTGGCGAGGTCATTCTTGTAGGTGGTATGACCAGAATGCCCAAGGTTCAAGAAGTCGTCAAGGGACTTTTCGGTCGCGACCCTACCAAGAGCGTCAATCCTGATGAAGCTGTCGCCATGGGTGCTGCTATCCAAGGTGGTGTTTTGTCTGGTAGTGTCACCGACCTTCTTTTGCTCGATGTGACACCTTTGTCCCTTGGTATTGAAACCCTTGGCGGTGTGTTCACTCGTCTCATCAACCGTAACACTACCATTCCCACCAAGAAGTCACAAATCTTCTCAACTGCTGCCGATGGTCAAAACGCTGTCGATATCAAGGTGTTCCAAGGTGAACGTGAGCTTGTCCGCGATAACAAGCTACTCGGAAACTTCCAGCTTGTTGGACTTCCCCCGGCACCCAAAGGAGTCCCTCAGATAGAAGTCATTTTCGATATAGATGCCGATGGTATTGTGAATGTTGGTGCCAAGGATAAGGCTACCGGCCGCGATCAGTCCAGTAAGTGCTCAGTGTTATTGTTGTAGCATATGACATGGATCATTTTTTGTTAAACGTTTAATTTTCTTTTCAATACTAGTGACCATTGCCGCTTCATCTGGTCTCAGCAAGGATGAGATTGAGAACATGGTGGCTCAAGCCGAACAGAACGCCGAACAAGACAAGGCTCGCCGTGACACTATTGAAGCCGCCAACCGTGCTGATTCGATTATACATGACACTGAAAAGGCTATCACCGACTTCAAGGACCAATTGGATTCCGGAGAGGCCGACAAGCTTCAGCAGCAAATCCAGTCGTTGCGTGAAGTCGTTGCTCAAGCTCAAACTGGCGATGCATCTGTTAACCCTGCCGATGTCAAAACTAAGAGTGATGAGTTGCAACAAGCTAGTTTGAAACTGTTTGAAATGGTTTACAAGAAGCGCGCCAGTGAAGGTGGTGATGCCCAAGGTGGAGCATCTTCCACTACTGAAGGTGAATACAAGGACGTGAACAACGACGACCCTAACAAGCAGAAGTAAACTGTCTTCACCCATCACCCATATCTATAAACTCCCCACCCCTCTATCATTCATATGAGCATGGTCTCGTATCGTAGAACGATAAAAATTCAATAAAAATAACATCTCTGTTTTCATGCCATATCACTGATAACTTCTTGAATGCATACAATGCGTGCACGATCAAACCGGTCATTCAAAATGCAAATAAATGTATGCGCCATCCATACCAACTGAAAAAAGCACATCAATTACGCATACAAAAGGGTGTATAACGAGTTAAAGGATTTTATTCTGATAGGTCAATAGCGTTTTTTGATGCTCAATTTTGAAATGAACGCGGAAGAGTAGTGATATATATAAAAGACGATGAGGAGAGACCTCAAGATATAGTTTGGACGAGAAACTGATGAAAGGCACAGGAGCCCAACCAAAAAAAAACAGTGTTGAAAGACTTTAGATAGAGTATTTGGGCATTTAGAAACAATGCCATAGACAAACTTATTCTTCAAACGATGAAGCAGCCGAAGTGCGGGCAGACTTGCGCTTGGCAGCTTCGACCCAATCTTCTACAGTCTTTGCAACACGAGCAGCTTTTTCTTGAGCCTTGCGAATATGCTCATCAACAAGCTGTCGGTGATGCAATTCTTTTTGAACCTGCTCGGCTACAGGCTCTACGGGAGTCACATCATCATGAGGTTCAGCAAGAGATGTCTCCTGTGGAACAGGCTGGTGTTCTATTTCGAAGCCTTCGAGGTCCGCTTCCACTGCTGATGCTTGCAAGTCAACCAAAGGGTCTGCGATGGAGAGAACATGGTGAGCTTGCTCCAGCCAGTGCTCGAGTTGTTCCTTGATATTCTTTTCACGACGATCCAATTTGGATAGAATGCGGTTTGTGCGTGCTTTCAAAAGCTTTTGCTCTACTTCTATGGCCTTCTCGGCAGAATGAACCAGCTTTAAAGCTTGGACTTGAGCATCTTCGAGCTTGGTTTGAAGCTCGCGGTGCTGGCGTTCATTGAGACCGGTGACATCCTTCTCGCCAGACCGAAGTCGATGCATGCCTTCCTTGAACTTTTGTCTGATTTGAGCTTCAGCATCTTTTTGTGCTGCAGACATTTCCGACTTTGCTTGTTTAGAGAACTTGGAAGAATCGGATCGTTGATTCAACAACACATCGCTAACGCTATTCAAGGTCTGCTGGTATTTCTCCTCCATGCTTTTCAGCTTGTCTTCGTGAGAGACGGTGGACTCAGCAGCTTGGGACTCATAATAATCTCTGAACGATTGGACCAGTTGAGAAACCTGACTATCTGTCTCCTCTTCAGAGGTATCTGAAACACGCTGAAGATTCTCCAGTTGCACGCGTTCGATCTCATCGTACTTTTCTTCTAGTTGAGTTCGAATGATATCTGCTGCTGTGATGATTTCCTCAATTTGAACAGAGACAATGTTATTCAAATAACTCTTTTCTTCGTAGCGAATAGGAGCTTGCTTGAACTCTGATCCATCCGCACGATCACCAACATCGTTGGGAGGCACCGGTGTCAAATCATCAGCACCTTTAGGCTGGAGCTCAGGGAGATCATTGACCGGAGCTTCAGCAGGTCCCTCTGTTTCGGTAAGGGACTCAGAATCGTTGGCCTCAGATTCACTGCCGATTGGCGTAACTGGCTCGGGCTTTAATATCATGGAAGCCTCTGGTACTACGATGGGCACCATTGGCTCAGTTTCCGGTGCCTTGGAAGACGCTTGTTCAGCTGGACTTGCTTTTGCTGACGTTGAAATGTTATCTTTTTCCGGTTCAGTAGCCTCACGGAACTGAGCTGCAATGGTTTGAGCGGCGTCGTTGTTACGGCTGACTCCAAGTCCCTCTCCAGTTATAACCACTTGGTCTTGCACCTTCTCAAATAATCCATCACTGGGAACGGTGGTAGCTGTGGCATATGTTGCACTACTGGTGGTAAGGGATACATCAATGGGAGTAGTGGCAGCTATGGATGTTGCAACGGATGTAATAGAAGATGCGATGGAGTTTGGCTTTTTAGCTGCACTGCTAGCTTTCTCTTTCACCGTACTAGCCAAAGATGTAGCCTGGCTAGCTACGCTTTCTTCAGCAGATTTAACCTTACCAGTGGCTTGATTCACAAGGTTAGATACTTCATCTACACCATGATGTACGCCATCGGCAACAGCATGTTTCGCTTTTTCAAATTGGGAAAAGGCAGCATCAGAACCTTTGCTAGCTTGTGCTCGGACATTTTCAGCAGCATCGAAGACCTTTGTTTGGGCTTGTCGGGCGAATTGAAGAGCCTCGCTGGCAAAACCATGCACTGCACCCTTTGCCTTATCTTTCATATCTGCAGCTGCTTGAGTTGCCTGTACACCAGCGGCTATAACACTTGATTCCTGTTCAGACACTGCTTTAGATGCTTGCTTGACAACACTAGATGCAGATAAATATGCATCTTGCTTGGCAGCCTTGGCCGCTTCACTGGCTCTATGTCGGCTCTCCAAGAATTTCTGATGTTGCTGCTTCACAAATTCAGCCGCAATGGCTGCACCCAATAAAGCTTGTTCTTCGGTATACCTGTAAGCGGTACCAGAGTGTTGTTTGACAGTGTCCCAACCACGTTGGACACGATCAACATCAACATGAGTGACAATGAATTTCTTTGCATCGTTGACCGTGGGTTCAAGATATGCCTTATACTTTTCAGATACTACAGGGGCGATGTTCTGATCGTAATAGGGCTTGGCATGCTTTGTGTAGACTTCTTGACCATGCACATAACCTTTATTAGCCACATCCACTGACCAAACCTTAAATTTGTATGCATACTCTTGAATGAGGCGCCAGATGGTATCGATGATAGCAAGAGCGGTAGGTTTGAAAGTTCTCTCGTAATAGTCCGCAGAATGTTTTGAAGCCTTTATGGCGGCCGGTTTGAGGTTGTTTTGATAAACATGCACAGACTGCTGTACAGCTCTTTCGACATGAGGTTTGACAGCATTATAGCCTTGTTCAATCCTTGCACCAGCTTGCTTATTAAATGAGACTACCTTTTCGGAATGAAACTTTCGAACACTTGAATGCACCTGTTGAGCAGACTTCGTAGCGTAATCGACATGTGGCGCAATATGCTTCTTGTATTGTTGTTCAGCTTCAGAATAGTATCGGTCAACATGTGCCTTGGCATGACGGTCATATTGTTGCTTCGCATGATCGTTTGCCTTTGCGTACACCGGCCGCATGTATTGTTGGTACGCTCCATGAGCTTTCTGCGCTGCAGGAATACCATACTTTTCTCCATAATGCTTGCTCTTTGAAATGACCGGGCCAGCATATGTATCATAGTGCTCATTTGCTTGCTTCCAATACGGATCAATGTGTTGACCAACATGCTGCTTATACACCGGGTGATTAAACACCCATTGAAAATCTGATTTAACTTCGTTGATACCAGAGCATATGTAAGGACTGTCCGGTGCCAGAACGCCTTTCTTATCGACGTGAGACGGGCACTGCCACAATGTAGCATACGATAAATAAATAAGCGCGCCTCTGGCTAACCACTTTCGCAAGAGCCCGAATCTTTTGCCGGGTCGCGGTCCTCGGCGGTGTCGCAACGTAGAACGACCAGACTAGAACGAGTCAGGGTGATGTACTTACAAAACGTCACGTTAGACAACTGGACTTACCCGTGGAACTGCAGCAACTTGTCTTGAGCCTTTATCCACTCGAACAGAGTCTGGCAAATTCGAACTGCCTATATCTCTGTACTCTGTAGAGGAACTTGCTTTTGTATGCTTTTGGACAGCTAATGTTCGGAATCGCATAGTTGAACAGGTTAAGTCAAACATTGGTTACATCGAACGAACAGGCCACCACCCAAACGTTCATATATATTCACTGCATGTTTCTTTACCTTTTCTACTTGGTGCTCTTTCCTGTTTACCAGGTGCTTTGCCTGGTTGGCTGCCAACTCGAGCTGACGACATTGGCAGTAATATGGTAGAAAGGGCTCTATGGTTGGTTGGGGGAAATTACCCAAATCCCACTGAGAACCCAAAGCGTGACTGCTGAATACCATGTCCAATGTGGCGTTATCGTGGCTGGTGATGCCAAATTTCAAAGAACATCATGACGTGACCATGATGTATCTAACAAATGCGACAAGTCAGTCTAACGCCCAACGTTATCATGCGGTCCTTAAACGCTTCATAAACGGATGACGATCCTGAAAATCGCCTTATGCGGCAGGCCAAGAAATGTATATAAGGCATGACAGTTTCAAACCAGCATAATACATCTTTACAAACAAATCCATTATGTTCAACGCAACTAATAACAGCCAACAGCAATATCCTCAAGAAAACAGGGGCAACATTGCTGACCAGCAGTATCAGGCTGGCCAACCTCAAAGAGCCGGTTTCCAACCCTCAACTACTGGTCAAAATATTGATGTTGGCCAAGATCAACGCGGCTTCCAAGAACAGCAAGCATACCAAGCTGCCAAGCCCAACTTCGACAACCAAAATGCCAACTATGGCGGTCCTCAACAAAACACTGTTCCTCAGATGACCGAGGATCAAGTCAGATCAAATATTGGCTCCAACATGCCAGCTACTGGTGCAGGAAATGTGCAACAACAAGCTTACGAACAACACAAGTCCAACCTTGATGCCAACGTTCCCTCCTCCGGCTACGGAAATGTTCAGCAACAAGCCTATGACCAACACAAATCCAACCTTGATGCCAACGTTCCCTCCTCCGGCTACGGAAATGTTCAGCAACAAGCCTATGACCAACACAAATCCAACCTTGATGCCAACGTTCCCTCCTCCGGCTACGGAAATGTTCAGCAACAAGCTTATGACCAACACAAGTCCAATCTCGATTCCAATGCCCCTTCTTCAGGCTACGGAAACGTTCAGCAACAAGCCTACGACCAACACAAGTCCAATCTCGATTCCAATGCTCCTTCTTCAGGCTACGGCAACGTTCAGCAACAAGCTTACGACCAACACAAGTCCAACCTTGATGCCAGTGTCCCTGCTGGTGCTGGTGCTGGTGCTGCTGGTGCTGCTGGAGTTGCTGCTGGTGCGACCAACATTCAGCAACAAGCCTATGACCAACACAAGTCTAACCTCGATGCCAACAGTGAAGCTGGCAACGTTCAGCAACAGGCTTACGATCAGCATAAGGCTAACCTTGATGCTAACGCTGGCTCAACTGGCGTCAGCAATGTCCAACAACAAGCTTACGACCAGCACAAGTCCAACCTTGATGCTAACGCTGCCAATACTGGTACTGGTAGTGTTGAGCAACAGGCTTATGATCAGCACAAGTCAAATCTCGATTCCAACCCTGCCACTACTGGAACTAGCGACGTTCAACAAAAGGCTTACGACTTGCACAAGTCTGATCTAGATGCTGGTGGTAAGACCTCCAACATCCCTGAGAGAGATTCGTCCAAGGTCATCAGTGATCCCAAGGTTGTGAAGTCTTTTGCTCGTGAAGAGAAGATGGTCGGTATGGTTGACAAGTTGGTCGCCAAGGTTGAGAGTGTTCTTGGTATGAAGGATAAGTCTGAGGTCCACCAAGCTATTGGTGACGCTAAGGTCCAGCACGCAAACCAGATCAAGAAGGATGGTGAATTCCATCCTGCTGATATCCCCAAGAAAGCTAACTTTGCTGCTGGAATTGCCACTGGAGCTGCCGCCAATGATGCCGCTCGAAACACCACTCACAACAGCAATCCACACACCGACAGTCACTTCCAAGATACTACTTCCCACCAGGACACCAAGTATCAGAACAAGACCACTGGAAATCCTCAGACCTTCGAAGGTATCAGCTCAAACGACCGTGATGTTCGCGGTGAAGCTCATGATCTTCACAAGGGTGAATTGGATCGTCAGAACCCATCATACTCCAACGTTGACGATATGGCAGCCAGAAATGCTCAAGTTATGCAGTCAAACCAACCCACCACCGCTACTAATGTGTCAGCTAACACCAAAACTCAGCAACCTCCTGCTGCTACTACCAACACCATGCCTGGTGCATTTTAATATGCTTAGTTCACAAAATCTGCTTCTCTTTATCATGACGTAAATATCATCATTTACTTATTTCATCACATCTGTCAATAAACCCTAGTTGCAATTTCTTTAATTAAATCATATATATAAATACATTGCGGTATAAGTTTTAGTGTTTGCTGTTTAAGTTTAGTGGTTGATGGTTAATGGTATATTACGAGCGCCAAGCACCTAATTTGCTATGGCATCATACTATTTTGGTTTTCACTGGTATTCCAAGCCTGATGGAAACAGGTAGAACAACATAAAGAAAACGGGAGTATTCAAAATAAATGCTCAAAACTGGGTATTACAAGATTACAAAAAGTACAGGGAATTAATGTAGAGATGTTTGGTATATCAAATAGTAATCAAAGGCTGTTGCTTGCATCTGGTCTCGACTGCCTCAAGTATCAGCTGCTCGGTCTTTTTGAACAGTGGACTGAATCTGTCCTTGTCTTGATCAGGGCTAGCCTGGACACGGATACCGAAACGCTTGGCCCAAGTGACGGAAAAGACGATAACGCTAAACTCTAGTTGCTGAAGAGCCTCGGTAGACGTTGGGCTGGATTTTCGCACACTGACATGTCGTTTCAAGGCGTAGGTCGGCGACATCTTGCCATTTGCTTCCTTGGGCAGCGGTGACGAGCCAGCATCCTGGTCCACCGAATCTAAAGTATCCGAAGACCTTGAAGAGTCCGAGTTACCATTGAAAAAATTGGAGGATCTAGCTGCCAAATAGCCTTTCCATCCACTCCATCGACATTGAACTTCAAATTCGCCTTTGGATACTATGTCTATTTGCAGTTGCTCTAAACCTTGAAGTAAATGCTGGAGAACTTGTTCTGGCGGGCCATGAAATAGTTGATGCTTGGCAAATCCTTTAATGCCTTGAAGTGCCTCTTGTCTGGGTTTCATCATGTCCTTGAGGTGTGACTTTGGGCTGTGTAATCTAAACAAGCCTACAAGAAAGAATCATAAGTGTCTGAGCATATTGCGCATTGACCTAAATTTTGGAGTAAACTTTACCTGCAAATCCTCCCTCCCTCCTGAAGCTGACCGGACTGCTAGATCTCGTCGGCAATTTGGTGCTGCTGGGTTTATCCGCATTTCTAGCTGTATGGTCACTAGCTCTAGTCTGATCATTAGATAATTTAGAGTCCTTTGCTGGTTGCTCAGCCAGTTTAGTTCTTGATTTTGTTTTGAACGTCAGACGTCTACCTATGTTGCTGACGTTTTTCTGCAAAATATTACGATTGACCGGAGTCGACTGCGATATTGATGGCGTGGGAGGCACAGGTGATGCATCTGGGGCGGTTGCTTCCTTTTGCTCGTCCTGATTATCCTTGGCTACTCGGCCTGCACACCGCCCAGCTGATACATCTGATGGATGTCTCTTCGAGTCCCACGAAGCTCTCTTAGACTGGAATAGATTACTCAATCGCTTGGAAGCTCTGCGCTCATTTTTAGAATCCGTAGAAGGCGGAGAGTTGGGTGGTACCCCATCGTCGACTTTCGTAGATTTTGTGAACTTTATATGGTTGTTGGCAGCATCATCTCCACTCGTCTCAGATTGTGTCGTCTTTTTGTCACTTTCAGATCCACTACTCTTTACATTAGTAATGATGGAAGTCGGTTTTTCGGATACACCCAAATCCGGCACAAGTTCTTCGTGTGCGTGTATTAAATCCTCACGATACACAAGCTGCCTCTCTTTCACCAAATAATAGATGGATATCAACGGATCGAACATGGCTGGTTGGGATTGAGGATCATCGTTGGAAGGAACAATAACCCTCTTTGGTGGTTGTTCCTTCAGTCGCCACTTGTTCTGCTGCTGGGCTACATATTTGATCTTGTAAGTTTTTGGCGTGTTCTCAATGACTTGGGCTGCCTGTTGGTACTCGCTAGATTCGATGATGTCCTCGAGCTTCTTTTGAATTTCATCGACTGAGCCCAGGCCAAATCCATGCATGCCTTCAACTATTTTACGATCTATTGGCAGTTGTAGCGGCTTTCGTCTCGGCATTTCATTATCAATGGCTGTGTCATAGCGCTTATTCATCCACGGATGGGCTGCAACTTGCGCAATGGTGGCACGTTTAGATGAATCCACCACCAATATGCTTTTTAACAGGTCCACGCAGTCTGAACCAAGTTATATGATGTTATGAAAACTTTACAACTGTCACACATCTAAATCACAAGCGGTCTCTTACCTCTACTTAGATGGTCAGGGTAATTGACGACTCCGGATTTGATTTTGCTGTGCAGTGCCGGCATACTGGTATCATCGAATGGAACCCGGCCAGTAACAAGCACAAACAGAACGACTCCAAAACTCCATGCATCGACCTCTGGGCCAGTGTATTTTTTTGCCTGTAATAACTCTGGCGCAGCAAAATAAAGCGATCCACAGAACGTGGACAGGGCTGATTGGGGGGAGTAGATATTGGACAAACCAAAATCAATTATCTTGATATTTTCATCACGCGTCAACAAAATATTCTCAATTTTTAAATCTGTCATCAACACAACAAACAACTTATCAGTTGACTGCTTGACTTTGAAATTGGCGAACAGAAATTCAGCCGTTCCCGGGAAAACCTCTTACCTCGATGAACAATCGAATTTCGATGGCAATAGTCTACACATCCAGCCAGACACAACCTGTGTTAGCATACCGGGATACCACAGCCCTTTATACAAGCTAAGAGAGTACTAGTACATTACCTATGGCACTGAGAATCTGCCGAGCAAATTTTCTGGCTTGGCGTTCTTTAAGCTTACCATGCCCAATGATGTAATCCAAAAGCTGACCACCATCAACATACTCGAGAAAGATATAGTAATTATTATCGTGTATCTCCCAGTGTAGAAGTTTGCATATATTGGAATGGTTCAGTAATAGCATGATGGCAATTTCTCGCTGTGTTCGCCGTAGTCTATGTTCGGGCGTGTCTTTTGGGTCTTTACTTTTGTGAGCAGGATCTTTCAGATTCTGATTTGAGAGTATCTTGACAGCAGCCTAATAACCGGAAAAGTCAGTTTCAGTCACATAGCCCGCCAAAAAGGATCGACAATTAAGCTCTGAAACATTACCAATTGGCCTGTTATACGGTTGCGAGCCAGCTTGACCTTTCCCATGCTGCCTTGGCCCAGTGTTGAGTACAACAAATAGTCGCCTATGACTTCAGGACTCTTGTTTCGTGATTTGCGGGGTGTCTTGGCGCTTGCGGTACGTTTTACCGAGCTCTGTCCTGTATGCGAATGGAATTCAGCGCTAGCCGATCGACGTACATCAGAGTATGCCGCTGATTGTGGTCGAACAGCTGCGGTCGCCATGTTTGTGTAATGTGAAAGTAGAGATGAATGAGAGGCGTTTTATTCAAAAAGAGCTGGTCCCACTATGAGGTGGGGGCCACAGGAACACGAGGTATTATGGTGGAATACTCTGTAGGTCACATGCACCAAATATCAAGACGATGACGATCCTCTGCTCCAATACGATGCTAGATCGAATGACCGGTTGATATACAATTCAATTTTACTGAAAAGTGTCATTACTTTCAATGATTCTTTATGCAGGAGAGTTAAATTTTGGAATAATGAAAGGGGACATAATAAATTAGACATCCAAAATCCGACTCAATTTCATAACTTGAAAAGTTTAGTCCATCAAACATGGCCGTTTACTGTTAGTTGATATGTAGGTTCTGTTACATTTACACCGTGACGGTTGCATCATCTCACCTTTGATTACGACCGAACAGGCTTGCACTAATTTCCATACTGTTCAATGCCTGGTAGTAGCCTGCTTCAAGACTCTCTGCCATTTTTTTAATGAAAGGGCTCGCATGTAACACAATGGGGGGATTGTATTGCTCCCACTGCTTACCCAGAATGGATAGCCTCACTGTTCTCTCAAGCATAGCTCATTGGCAGCTTGAAAACGGGTTATCGCAATCATGGAAGGCCGAATTTGTTTTTTTTTTTTTTTTTTTTTTTGTATAAACCATTTTCACGGCATCAACTATAAATATACATTGGCTCTGATGAGCAGAAAGTTTAAAAAATGTCCAAAACAAATTGCGTTGAAGAAAAAGCTATAACATGCAGCTAGGCTAAAAAACTCCGGATGCTGCGGTGAATAATCTACACTGGCAGAGATCAAGATTGGCTTGACGGCGCCGGTTGGCTTGTTGAGCTCTTAGCTATTCGATTTAAGCCTTCCTGTTCATTGTGTATGACGCAAGACCACAAGCCTTGTTCGTCTGGAAATTGATGTTTTAAATGGCGTTGTAGAAATGAACATGTTGGCAAGACTTGATAATTGTTATTTTCGGCCCATTGGAAAGCATAGTGCGCGATTAAGTCCCCAATGCCTCGAGATCGATATTCCAACGGTATTTCCTAGATTGATAAAGACATATTTTGGTCAGCTACAACATAGTCTAAATGTCACTATAAAAATATTAAACAACACCTACCGTGTGATAAAACTCTATTATGCCGCGAAATCGTGTTGGAAGATAACACAGTGCCGCTAGAATTTAAAGGTATGGTTAAGCAAAAAGGTAGAATAACATTATTAGTCGGGGTTGCTGATGGATGTAGTATCTCACCTGCCGTTCCCTTGTCATCAAGAATGATCTTGAAAAGCATGTTCTTGTCGTCATGTATGACATCGGCTCCTGTGATTGTCTTTGATGCATTCAATCGAACGGTTGGTATAATACGAGTATTGATCTTGGATTGTTCTTCTGCTTTGCTAGCTGTATTGGCGTCTTTTGCATGCTTGTTGGTCAATTGATTAGTTTTGTGGTTATTGCCGGCATTTTTTCGCGTCCTCTTCAATGCCTGTTCGCTCGCGGCTGGTCTGTCCTCGCTGGTTCCCCCTGAACTCTTCGCCGCTTCGTCTTTCAGCGCACCAGTCTGTCTCCTAGTTGAACGAGTTCTTGTTGATTTTCGTGCAAAATCCGCAGTTGAATCTGTCGTTTCGGATCCATTGGTCGCTTCTTTCAGTGTGGGCTGGGAGTGCGTTGTGTCATGCGACAAGTCAATCGGAGCCTGCTCATGGGTCATGGATAATTTACGGGTAGGTGCAGATTCCGAGTCCTGTTTCGACTCAGGAAAACGATCTAATTTCCTACGCTTATGCCTTGCCAGCGTGGGATCGGTATAGGATTTTGAGCTGATGGTTAAAATAGCGGGCAAGTACAGATTTAAAAAAGTTTGGCTATTGCACGCCTTTACGGCAAAAACCTATTCGTTCCCCGCTCTGAACATTCAGGTCCCGACATGTTGGCCCGGCTTATTGCCTGTAAAATCACTATGATCAACATAAAGATGTGGTGCGATACTCGTATCTGTGAAGAAGACATAAAAATCTACTGCCTATGTCTAGCCTTATTTCGGTCCTTCATAGATAGGTGCGCTACCATGGAGTCAAATGAAGGATAACATCTAAAAATTAACTTCCATGACCTTCACAGCACCCGTGATGGCCAATAAACACCACTCTACTACAGGAAATAGTAACGAGAATCAACAACATCGATAGATCAAGGCATTTTTAGGAGCCAACTTGTAGCTACATTTACTTTTTACTGTTAATGACAAGTCATAGTATGATACTAGTCGTGATTTATTTTGGAGGCATCGAAATAATGAAGAGAAAGGAAAGTAAGTACTGGGTGCGAAACCCTACCGTTTTAAATTTGGTGATGAAATAAGTCTGACAGGAGTTAGTTAAAGAGCTTGTCGAGCTTGATTAGTGTGGTAGCAGAAGGCTTAAACCATTGAGCCAGGTGACGCACGCTATGGAAAAACCAAGGTCCTTAACCACGACGGCCATCTTTTCCGCGCAGGGAAAGGTTTTAATAATCCGTCCTTGAATAAAAGACTGGCTGTCTTTCCTTACTACCTACTCAGCCTCGAGCAAAATGAAATTCTCAAGAGAACATGATTTTCCTGCTTCCCAACTAGTGCCTCTCCATGTGGATCCGCAAAACCTTCAAGGAAAGACACTGTTGATTACAGGCGCTAATACTGGTGAGTCTCCTGTAATCTGGATGAATATAACGGACGCAAACCATCAATATATATTGACAAAGTGCTGCCTACAGGACTTGGTCTTGAAAGCGCCAAACAATTGGCAAAAATGAGGCCTGCTAAGTTGATTTTGGCATGCCGAAATATGGAATCTGCAGGTAAAGCTGTTGAAAGTATCAAAGCTGAAGGAGTCAATGATGTTGAAGCATGGGAATTCGATCAAAGCTCCATCGCTGGTGTGAACGCTTTTACCAAGAGATACAACGAGTCAGGTCTCGATTTGCATGTCATTTTGGCCAACGCCGGTATCTTACCTCTCAACCCTACCGAGACTCCAGTGCTTAACAAGGATGGAAACGAAGTGATGTATGCAAGTATTTTAACTGAGTGACACAGCCTCGTTTTTAGAAGCTAATTTTTTTAATCGCAGACTTGCAACCAATCATCTTGGTACATCACTACTTATATTAGGCTTATTGCCCTCCGTGCGTCGTACTGCTGCCAAGGGAAGTAAAGACCAGTTTCCTCGTATTGTCGTTGTATCATCCAATGGTGAGTGCCATATTCACGGCAAGTAAAGTTTTAGCGGTTTGAGAAATTGTTCCTGAGCTCTATCACATCTAGTACATCACTGGACCGAGTTCTTGCCGTCAAATGAAGATGGAAATGTAATCAAGGCAATGAATAATCAAAAAGCTTGGACATCCACCGGTTTGCGATATTTTGATACGAAACTGCTTAATATTTTCTTTGCACATGAGCTTGGTAGAAAGCTTCAACAGAGCAAAGTCGCTGAGGATAAAAACATTGTGGTATCCATTGTCAATCCTGGGCTGGTGATGCCACAATCAGTGATAGACGATCCAAACTCACAATTGAATGCCATACAGCGCAAGTATGCAAGAGATTATCCCGAAGGATGTAAGACCCATGTATTTGCAACCGTCGATCCCAGCGCTGGGAAACCAGGCGATGTTACCTACTATACCAACTGTGCGCCGCAGGAGACTGGTGATATCACTTTGGGAAAGGACGGCGAGACTTTGCGTGAAAGGGTTTGGAGGGATACCTTGGAAGTTCTTGGAGTAAATAATGAAAGTTTTCAGCTATAATTGGTCTCGTCAACCAGATTGGATTCTGAGCCTGTAGTGAGGTATCACCTACCGTATCTTCTACGTGTTTGGAATCAACTCGACATTTGGCTAATAGTTTCCGCCGATAATGAAATAAAGATAAGTATGATGCTAATAAATCTTTTTATTAGTACAACATACCTTTGTTGATAGAAATTTCAAAATCAAGATCATTCACTACCAAAAGAGCTGAAGTGATTAGGCACGGAAACTCTTAAATGAAAAGAATAACAGTATGGTTGCGGCGCCGTCTATCTGTCATGATTTATAACAAAAGATTTAGCAAACTATTATTATTCTCGCAATTTATGTATGTAAATGGATATTTTGGCGGGCATATCAATTAGGTATAAAGTAGCGTTGCAGAAATTAACAAGTTTATTGGTAGACTAAAGGGATGGTGCACTATTTAACATTTGCATGAGAATTTTCCAGTGTAATAGCAAATCGCCATGGCCAGAATAATGACGACTAGCTGCTGTCGATTGAAGTGAAGCTCGTCGTTGATAATAAGCATTTTTTCGGAAGTCTGTCACTCAAGTTAATATTCTTGCATTGTCATATTGAATGCTCCCAAAAGCCGCAACTTACCGAGAAAATGGAAGCAAGTGACTCTCGCCTCTTTCCTTCTCTTGCCTCAAACTTGCTAGCGTTTTGAATAGTAGATTGAAAGTCCAAATTGGAGAAGGGATCGTCGTATGTCGATTCTATCAAAGAGCCAGGCATTGAATGTTCTAAATGGATATTAGAGTAATTCGACCAAACCATATATAAACTTATAATTTTACCTGTCGCCTTGATAGAGTTATCTGCTTTGATAGAGTTATCTACTTTGATTATGTTGTCTTCTTCGTTCGCGTTTTCGGTTGCTATCATGCTATTGTTATATGACGGAGGAGGGGTATCTCGGGAGCTTCCTGAGCCGCTGCTTTCAGAACTTGTTGGTGAATCTGGTTGGTTGTTTGCAACAATCTGCGATTTATGTTCAGGTGAAGAGACAATGTCGGTTTTAGCATCCTGATATTGTGAGTCTGCGGACTGTGTGCTTGCATTTGAGTTTACGGATAGGCTTCTGATCCTTTTTATATCGGGGTCATAGCTACTACCAACCAATAAAGGTGCATTATTGCAAGTGTGCTGTGAGCTACCGCTACTGATATCTATTTTCTGTGGCATGATGCTGATGGTCAGCACGGACCCGTCCATGTCCGGTGAAGTTGAATATATGCGGATACCAGCAGAGTCTGGCCGCAATTCAATGCGGATCCCTTTCTGTGGATTAGAATGGATACGAAAGCCGTTAGAATACATACTAGCGTGTATCCGTATATCTGTACACCAGTTTGAACCTTCATTTGGCAAAGAGGATTGATATTTCACGATAAACGCAACGCCATAACTCTTGCTAGAAGGGTCAAACGTTTCTTTGCTGACTTTTCCAGCAACTCGACGAATATACGGTGGACATCCTCTTTGCTGCAGGAAATTCTCGACTTGATATATCTTTTCAGCTCGCTGTAACAGATGGTTTTGTATACTTTCTTTTTGTAATGAAGGCTGTCGAAAATCCATGTGAGATATATAGGTGACGCTAACTGATCTGGTCCGTCCCAATTTGTCAAAGCTTGGTTCGAATACCCATCCTCCAACAAACACTTGACCCCGGGTACAGTCATCCTTCAAGGGTATCAAGCGATCTTCTACACTGGTGTATACGTGATACACAACTCCAGAAGCAGGTTCACTATCAATCAAACTAAGAAGCGCGAAATCTACCGCTTGGTCAGCTTCAGCATCTCTAAGCTTGGTGTGTACTAAGTAATCTTTTTGCGAGAACCGCTCAACAACTTTTCCCTCGACGAATTCCGAGTCCCCTAATTACCATCAGCTTGTGTTAATAGGCGATGTTTTTTTTAAGTGTGTGATCAGGTTCATACTCACAAATTTTTCTTGCTTCAAAATTTTGTACCACTGTGCATAATTGTTCTACTGTCCAGCCAGATGTGACTATTCGTTCACTACGCAACAGCGGCATAGCAAAACCGTCAATAGTCTTAAGATAAACTTTTGTTGACAGTCCCCCTACTGACGTCCAATCACCGATATGATTTGAAGAAAGTAGTTTGAGCATTGACAAGCACTTGTGCTTGGCTTCTAAATGGCGATGTGACGGATATAAGTTCTGACTTTGTATACTATCACTTGATACGTTTCGTTTGACTAGGATGGAAGAGATGGTATCATTAGGTGGAAGTGTTGGAACTGAATTCGATGAAATATCGTGCGCTTCATTGTGATCTGCAAAACGGATCCTGCGCTTGATCGAGGGAGAGCTTGAGACGGATGTATTTGGAGTTGATGAATTGGAGTCTCTGAGTATGGAACTTGCGGTGCTAATGCTGTCTGATGATTGATTATGCGGGAAGTAAGTTGATGCTTGGTGTCTAGGTTGCGTCAAGCTAGGAGAGGAAATTGAGGGTAGCCTGCAACGATCCCCAAGGATTAATTTTAAACCATAGCACCATCCAATGACCCAGATTACTCTTTACTTACCCTAGTGAAGTGGTTCGTATTGGCAAAGGCTGAGATGTTGCACGATTATTATCCATAAGTGACGGCCGCCTAGTGCCACTTCCTTGTGCACCTGTGCTAGCCGACCGAGATATGTGATTCTGAGGAAACATTCGGTCGGCTTTCTCCTGCAAGTATTTGTCAACGCTAGCAATTGCTAGCGGCTTCCTGGCCATGGCTTTCTTAGTGAATCCCTGGATCCAACCTCTATTACCTTCTTGAATAACATATGTGACCTTTGTACATGGCGGTGTGGTCTGTAGAGGTTTCAAAATCCAGCCTTGAAGCTATGTAAAGAATATTTAATACACTGTAGGACGATCGAATTTTAGGGGAATAAGTCTTGTAATTTACCTTCAAGTTTGATCGATTCTTAGAACTTGATTTTGGCTTTTTAGGATGATCAACACTGGCACAAGCGAAATAAATTACTCCGTCGCTAGTACATTCTATTTTCTCCACCAGACACAGATCAGATGGCCTAAAGTATCAAAAGTCAGTATTTTTTTTTTGCAAATCATGCGGTGGACAGATATCTTGGACTTACTTGGATGCTGAAGGAGGTTTAATAACCTCATATGTGATCGACGTTGTATCGTTTAGATTTTCCAAAAGGCAACCCTCAACAAATCTGGAGCACGTATGGATGTCAATAACCATCGTCCTATAACAAGCCATACGCGTATACTTACGATTCATCCCACAGTTTACGTATGCCAATGACATGAAAGACTGACTGAGGGGTGTAGCCCCTGATGATACCATCGCCCTTAAATATTGGAACTTTATCTGAAGGATTGGCGCTTTGCCGAATATAAACCATCACGCCACTCTTATGTTTGAGTGCTTTCTTCCACGATCCATCATCTTTAACTGTCTTCTTCAAATTTTCCATGACTCGAGCGGCAGCTGACACATAGAAGCTGGACGATAGTTGTGTGCTGCTTTCCGGCATTGTGTGTCTCGCGTCCTCATCTTGGTTGTCCACTGGGGATGGCGATCTCGCACGGTCATTCTCCATATCGGACTCCCATTCCGAGGCTGAGGACAACTCATGGTCCGAGTATTGTCGTGGTGCCTGAAGTGAATCTGACAATCCTCTCATGACATGTCAAAGTTGATTTGGAGCTGGCGGAGTGGCCACGCTTCTTATTTTATTGCAATATAATGTGCAGGTACGCGAACACTAATATGGCAAGGTACAACGTGAATGATTGCTTCTTTTGTATTTTGGCAATGCCGTCTTAAATACACTGTTTACAGGGAAGCTAAATGTGCCTTACCCAAATCCAAGACGCCCGCAGACTGGGATCTAGTTAAAGTTTTGAGATGTATGCTATAGATATCATCACCTTATTTCAAATTATTCGCTTCCGCCTGATTGAATTTCTTTCGGTATTAAAGTTGGGTTGGATTTGCAAATTTGACACCTTTTAAATTTCAAAAATATTGATTATGATTCGTTTGGATCAACCGTACCTCTTGAGATCGGGGTGAGCCAACGTACCTCAGATTTGCTTTGCTTTTACAGACATATATCCAATGTTGAATTGGCTTGATAATGCAATGACCTATTTTTTCAAACAATGAGGAAATCTGTCTTGCCAATAACTTTGAAATCATTAGCTAAGATAGTGCACGATTTTGCCATTCTGTGGATTACGAAACAACTTGATCAATTCAAAAGGCATCTTTGACTTTTCGCGTCAAGACAATAGTCCAAGGCAATGATGGCGCGGTGCGCCGAAACAAAAATTTTACGATAGGCGGCCACGGATAAATTCTGTGTTAAGGTCAAGACGGATAAATGTTCAAACTCCGAGGCGCGCGGCCAGCTCGCCGGTCTGTGCGTGGATCAGAAATATATAAGTCCGTAGAACGAGACTTGAAATCAATTGTATCAACCTCACATATACATCCTTCACCACTATGCAAACTGAATCTGCTCCCGTAGTCATTGTAGGTGGAAGTCTTGTTGGACTTTCCACTGCAATGTTCTTGGCTCACCGTGGTGTACAAACTATCGTTTTGGAAAAGCATATTGGCAGTGCCCTGCATCCCCGGGCCATGGGATACACACCAAGAACGATGGAGGCTTTCCGAACCGTTGGAATTGCTCACAAGGTGCCTCAAATGGATCCAAACTTTAGGCTTCGTCGAATCAAGGTGGAGTCCATGGAAGGAAAGTGGTTTAGTGAAACTGAATGGACTCCTCAGGGCAAAAAACCAGATCAAAAGCCGCAACCAAAGATTGAATACTCTCTCTACCCAATCGGTGCTGCTGTTGCTCAAGATAAACTGGAACCAATTCTTCGAGAGAGAGCTATAGAGCTAGGCGCCGATCTTAGACAAGGTGTCGAATTTATCAGCTTTGAGCAAGACAATGAGGGTGTCACCATTTTGGCACGAGAGCGCAAGTCTGGCAAGGAATATTCCATTCAAGCTCAATACTTGATTGCTACTGACGGTAGCAAGAGTGCCATTCGAGAGACCCTCG
The DNA here is from genome assembly GCA_016758905.1 of Umbelopsis isabellina. NCBI lineage: Eukaryota > Fungi > Mucoromycota > Umbelopsidomycetes > Umbelopsidales > Umbelopsidaceae > Umbelopsis > Umbelopsis isabellina. The sequence continues at coordinate 63,513 of JAEPQZ010000007.1, read as the reverse complement.
GAATTGACCGAAAGGGTCGCGGACAGATGAGGACCATCACAAGTGTACTCTTCCGTGCTCCCATCGACGATTATTTGAAATCTGGTTTTGCTCAATTCGAGATAGAGCAAGAAGGCTTGAAGGCTTTCCTAACAACTTACGGTGACGGAAGATGGGTCCTCTTGTTCACTGATGATATTGAAAGAACAGACGAAGAATTGATAAAATGTATTCACAAGGCTATTGGTAAAGAAAATCTCGAAATTGACATCATCACCACCGGGCGTTGGGACCTGTCGGCCTTGATTTGCAATAAATACTCTTCAGGACGAGTATTTTTGGCTGGTGATTCTGCCCATACTCTTCCTCCTACTCGTGGCGGGTTTGGGGCAAACACTGGCATCGATGATGGCTTTAACTTGGCATGGAAATTGGAAGCTGTTCTCTCAGGCAAATCTTCTCCAAAGCTTCTCGAAACCTACAGCGATGAAAGACAACCAATTGGTTGGCTACGACACCAACAAACCTTTGCTCGTCCAGATTATGCACATGAAGCTCAAGGTATTGCTGATGGTGTTGCTATTTTACCAGCAGAAGCTGTAGAACTTGGTCAATTGTACCGCTCTGCTTCTATCATTGGCGCCGGTGAAGATCTTGCACCAGCTATGAAGCCAGATGAATGGACTGGTCAACCAGGAACTCGTGCTCAACACTTTAAGGTCACTCGTGATGAACAAGAAATTTCTACTCTTGATCTCTTCCCTAAGGGCTGGACACTGCTTAGCGAAAGCAGGGATTGGGAGGCCGTGGTTGCCTCCGTCAGTGACAAGACTGGTATCCCGATAGAATTTATTCATGTCGGCTCAGATGTCAAGTTTGCCGATGACGATATCTTTGAGACTAGCTTTGGTATTGGGCCGTCTGGTGCTTCTCTTGTACGTCCCGATCAGTATATCGCATGGCGATCAGTAGATATCCCTAATGGCGCAGAAAACACTCTTCTTGAGGTTGTCAATCAAGTTGCATGCCCTGCCAAATCCAAGTAGTAACGCAAGCAACGAATCTACCTACCAAAAAAAAAAATATATATATAAATCAAGATTATGACAACATTATAAGAAATACTATTGCAAAAATTGAAAAATTAAACAAAAAAGAATGACTAAAGTTACATTTGTGGATTAAATAAATTAGCAATAAATCTGGAAAAACCTTGAATATCAGTGATTACAGGCATTTTTTTATAATGAGGTTCATTTGCCCTATGATAAAGTTTGTGGGCTTCATTAGTAACTTAGAAATGAAGTATTTCTGATGGATGTAGTCTTTGGGAAGATATATATCGCTATTTTTGTGCTAATTGTGCCAAAAGGTTTGATACTATATTAGACTCTGAAAGTCAGTGTAAACCGTATAGACGACAAAAATTAGAATGCAGTTCGATAGCTAGTTTTCTTTATTCATGTTTAACTGAATCAAATGTATTGATGATAACAGAACCATAAAATGGGTGGTTTTTGGAGAAGCGTGAGAGGAGGTACAGCTGGTAGTAACTCTCGGGGCGGCAGATCTTTGAAAACAGAGAAATCACTCTGGCGTGACGTCACCCTATTTTTGAGGAACATGGCGGTTCGACCAAACAAAATTTCTTTGCTTAATAGAAGTAACCAATTCCCCTCTCTGTTATATACATAGCTACTATATAATGTTGGCATCTTCACGCAAGGCTGTCGCCTCAGTTCCCACTATTTTGAAGGCAAACTACTCTGCCGCTGCTGCCGCTAATGGCGCTCAGATTTCCTCCGCAAAGAACGGAATCAAGGTTGCTTCAGTTCAAGATGCCTCTGCAACTGCTGGCCTTGCTGTTGTTGTCAAGGGAGGTGTCAGAGGAGAGAACAGCTCCAATGCCGGTGTTTCTCACTTCTTGAAGAACTATGGTTTCAAGGTAATATTTGATTGTCCACGGATGGTGTTGTAATTGAGAATGTCACTCATGATACATTATCTGATCTGTAGAACACCAACAACCGTACCGCACTTCGCATCGTTCGTGAAGCCGAAATCGCTGGCGCCGTCTTGTCTTCCAGCTTGACCCGCGAAAGCATTGTTTACAGCGCCGAGTTCTTGAAGGGTGATGCGTATGTACCTCGTTAAAAGTCCACAATTGTTTTCGAAAACATCACATATCCGCTAACACTTTTGTTTATACCAGCTCTCAATTCGCTGAGATTTTGGGTGATGTTGTTTCCGGCCAAAAGTTCCAAGACCACGAATTTGTTGATGTTAGCAAGCAGACCGCTTTGGAGTCTGCTCACGCCTATAGCACCCCCGCCATCGCCGCCATTGAGGCCGCTCACAACGCTGCTTTCCGCAACGGTCTCGGCAACTCTTTGTATGCCAGCAAGACTTCTCGTGTCAGCAACGCTGCCGTTAAGGAGTATGCTCAACAATTGTTCACCAGCGGAAACGTCGCCCTTGTCGGTACCAACGTCGACCACGAAGAGCTCAAGTCTTACGCCGACGCTTTCTTCAACCTCGGTAGCGGAAGCGCTCCTCAAGTCTCCTCTAAATATCACGGTGGTGAGCTTCGTCTCTCGGCTGTTTCTCCTTTCGCCAACTACGTCCTTGCTTTCGAAGGTGTTGCTACTGGCTCCAAGGAGTTCGCCGCTGCTCAAGTTTTGAAGCACATTCTTGGTGGTGAGCACGTTGCCAAGTGGGCCAACGGAGCTTCCCTCCTTGCCCAAGCTTCAAGCAAGTTCTCTGACAATGTTGACATCAACGCCTTCAACTTCGGTTATAAAGATGCTGGTTTGTTCGGTGTCCAAGTCAACGCTCCCACAGATGACATCTCCTCTGCATTGAGCGCCGTTGCTGAACAACTCAAAGCTGTCCAAAAGGGTGTTTCTTCCGAGGACCTCAAGAGAGGTATTGCTCAAGCCAAGTTCGCTGCTGCATCACCTGAATCTCGCTTGGACCGTTTGGATGTCCTTGGACGCCAAGCTCATGGTGAGGAGGTTGCAGCATACGACAATGTCCAAGCTGACGATGTTGCAAAGGTTGCCGAATCCATCTTGAAGAGCAACTCCACAGCCGTTGCTGTTGGTAACCTCCATGCTCTTCCTTTCGCCGATTCCCTCTCACTTTAAAAAACTAAACTGGAGAATAAGCAAAAAAAAGTTGCATCTCATATCTGACTTGTTATCTTCTTCTCTTCCCATATCTTGCCTTTTTTTTTCAAACTTAAAATTTCCTTATATAAAATCAATCATTTAGACGGTGACCTACGTATAATATCTGTCTCCAAATGTACTGTGTAGGTTGCGTACTACAATTTTAACGATCGTTTCAAATGTCTTTCATAGTGATCGATAGCGGTCACAATCGGTAGCCAGCAATCGGCAGGTTGGGCCCATACGCGAGAAAATAAAATTAATCGACGCGAGTGGAAAGCTGCGCGCTTTTGACTTTTTTTTTTTTTTTTTTGAGTTGCAGAAACCCTCCAGGTGTTGTCACTATGGGAATTCACGGACTAACCAAGGTTATATCGGAGCATGCTCCAAGTGCAATCAAAGCGCATGAGATTAGCAGTTACTTTGGGCGCAAGGTCGCCATTGACGCTTCAATGAGTATCTACCAATTCATGATCGCTGTGCGTCAGCAAGACGGCCAAATGCTTACCAACGACGCTGGCGAAACGACGAGGTGAGTTTAGTACTCATTGATTTTCGTTAGTTGTATCATGCACTGACGCGGCTGAAGTCACTTGATGGGTATGTTCTACCGTACCATTCGCATGGTTGACAATGGTATCAAGCCGGTGTACGTGTTTGATGGAAAACCGCCCACGATGAAATCTGGAGAATTGGCACTGCGATTAGAGCGACGAAAAGAAGCTGAAAAAAATATTGAAGAAGCTAAAGAAGTTGGTTAGTAGAGTGTCTATACGCAGTAATCTGTTCATGGTGCATTTCTGACTGAGTTTTAACAGGTACTAGCGACGATGTGAATAAGTTCACTCGTCGAACAGTCAAGGTGACCAAGGAACATAACGACGAATGCAAACGATTACTCAAATGCATGGGCATACCATACGTAGAGGCACCATGCGAAGCAGAAGCTCAGTGTGCTGCACTCTGCAAAGCAAACAAAGTTTTTGCCGCTGCATCAGAAGACATGGACACAATCACATTCTCATCACCGATTCTGTTGCGACATCTTACCTTTTCTGAACAACGAAAAATGCCCATCGACGAAGTCAACTTGTCTAAAGTTTTGGAAGGCTTGGAGCTGACCATGGATCAGGTATGTTACAGATGTGGAACGTTGATGGTATGCATTCATCGCTAAGCATTATTATCAGTTCATCGATCTTTGCATTTTGCTTGGATGTGATTATGTAGATAGTGTAAAGGGTATTGGACCGCACCGTGCCATAACTCTAATCAAAGAACACAAAACAATTGAAAATATCATTCCAGCACTGCCTGAAAAGTTGCGAGAGAATGTGCCGAAGGATTGGAAGTTTGATGAGGCCAGAGAACTTTTCCGTAATCCTGACGTAGCTGACTGCACAGATATGGAGGTAAGTACTGTACAGTAGTTGATACCTCGTTAGTGACAGCGGTTTAACACAAATGCATAGTTGAAATGGGAAGAACCGGATATGGAAGCGCTGGTCCAGTTTTTGGTAACGGAGAAAGGATTCAAGTAAGCACCGTTTAAGCGTTTGTACTATTGCGTTGGTTTTTTTGAGTCTTAACTATTTGCTTTAGTGAGGAACGTGTTCGCAAAGCGTCCGAAAAATTGCACAAGAATGCTAAAGCTGCCACACAAGGAAGAATTCAAGATTTTTTCAAAATGATGCCATCGCAAAACACTGCAACCAAGCGCAAAGCTCCCGAAGCAGATAAGAAGGACGCGAAGAAGGACGCGAAGAAGAAAGGTGGAAGGAAGCCGAAATAAATAGCTAGATGTATACTGGATGGATATATAAGTCGATTGACGACAAGTCAATTGACACTAATTCGTGATCAAATATTAAAAAAAGCATATTGAACAATAACATTTTAGTAGTTTTTGATGAACACCTGTTAATGTTTTCCTGTAGCAAAAGTAGCATTCATTACTCTGGATCGCTGAATGGTAAAGTTGGGTCACTTGACCAAAAAACCTGCCCCAAAGGTTGATTTCTACCTTAAATAAATCATGTGACCATTTGATCCCCGCTCACGCAACCCACTCGCTAGATACGTTGAGCAAGTCAAGCGTGGCCGGCGGTTGACCCAAATACGTTAGAAGATAAATCCTGCAGTGTCCTCTTGGTCAAACACAACAGAATTGATAACAAGCAAATCATAACAATCTTAAACAGCCGTATAGCGCCACAGGTCATCAAATTCGCCTTTTGGATTAAACCGTTCAGCCTCTTTTTCTTGCTTCACACTTCATGCTGGTGTGTGCTCATTTAGCTAATTTGAAAAAGCCAAACATAGCCAAAGCAAGAAAGAAGATCCCTACCGACAGCACGAATTCTATCTGATTTGGGAATCACGATAAATCATAACCATGTCTGCGTCATTCGACAAGGACAAAGAATCACTCGTCAAAGGCTACTCTCCAATGCACGATCATCCTCTACAACATCAGATATACTATAACAACACCAACGCCGTCAATGGAACATCCAATATGGTATCCTCTCCTTCTCAATCTCCCGCTCCATCCTCACCCTCTATGGTAGGTTATCATATCCCCATGTATGGAAATAGCATGGCTCGCTATCCAGTTCAAATGAACCTTGCACAAAAGCTGCAACCACAACAACAACCACCCACCTCCATGAATCACAATCCCTTAGCGCACCATTCTTTGGCTGCTCCTACTGGAAACTCACCCGTGTCGTCGCACATGGATCTATCGACAATGAATTCCTCGCAACCAAATACCCCCTATTTGGCACGACAGCTAAGCTATGCGCAAATGTCGCGTCAGTCAGCCTCGCCACATCATCATGCTCGAACCGCCGCTGCACTGGCACGAGGAACTCCTCTATCCTCCACTGTCACCATCACTGATCCCAACAACCCCAGTAAGACTCTGAGTGGTCTTGGTGCAAAAACTCGTGGAAAACGTGATCCTTACGAGGAAGGTGTACCAGCCAAAACGAATAGCTCCAATCCTTTGCAATCTTGGTCATCCTTGGACATGGGAGGCATGGGGCTGCAAAATTTGTCATCTACCTTGTTCAATGCGTACGAATTCTTGACTACCTTGTATGTTAACCATAACAACCTGACCTATTTGAGTGGAGCTATAGGTAACTTGAGCAACCTCAAGGTTCTGGACGCTTCGGGCAACAAACTCAGCTCCATACCACCTGAATTGGGGCTGTTAGTACAGTTGCGAGAGTTATTACTGTTTGATAATAATTTGGTGACGCTGCCAACCGAGCTTGGAGCGCTTTATCAATTAGAGACGCTTGGCCTTGAAGGTAATCCCATCCATGCGGATCTCAAGTCCCTTCTTCTCAAAGAAGGATCGCAAGCTGTCATTGTCTCTTTGCGGGAAAACTGTCCAGTTGGTATGCCACCACCTGAACGTGAATGGATCATCGTTGACGGAGATTCTTCGAACGATGATGCTAATGACAAATTGACCGTTTTCTCTTACAACACGCTTTGTCAAAAATATGTCTCTGCCCAGTATGCGTATGCTCCATCATGGGCTCTCACTTGGGAGTACCGCAAGGAGCTACTTATTCCCGAAATTTTGGGATGGAATGCAGATGTGCTTTGCTTGCAAGAAGTAGGGATGGGAGAATACGAAAATTGTTTCCGTGACGAGTTTAAGAAACTTGGCGACTACGATAGTCTATTCATCCCAAAAACTAGAGCCAAAACCATGGGCGAGAAAGAGCGATTGGTGGTGGATGGATGTGCCACATTCTTCCGATCTTCCAAGTAAGTTTTACTAGTGGCGGTCAAAATCCCATTTACCTTAGCGCACAGCAAACATTCATTTACAATTCCTGTTTATGTTCATAGGTTTAGGCTACTTGACCATCATTTCATAGAATACAATCAATGCTCACTCAGACGAGACGATTTCAAGAAGACAGCCGATATCTACAATCGTGTGATGACGCAGGACAATGTCGCAGTGTTAGCGATGTTGGAGAACAAGCAAAATAAGGCACGAATTTTAGTGGCCAACTCTCATAGTCATTGGGATCCCAATTTTGCCGACGTGAAACTCGTACAAGTGGGTCTTTTGATTGAGGAAGTCACCAAATTTGCCCAAAAGCATCTCAAGCCTTCAGCTGGAGCGCCAGCTGACATGCCGGTGTATGAGTCTGCTTCGCAGATGCCCATTATCGTCGCTGGCGATTTCAATTCCGTCCCTGAATCCGGTGTTTATGAGTTCCTGTCCAAGGGCTACGTTAGACAGGATCATGAAGATTTCGGCAACTATGCCTATGGCACGTACACCAGCGAAGGATTGTCGCACGATTTGAATCTTAGAAGTGCTTACTCCAGTATGAATGAATTGCCATTCACCAACTACACGCCAACCTACAAAGGAGTTTTGGATTACATTTTCCCTTCCACCAACTCGTTTAGTATCTCGGGAGTCATGGGCCCAATCGACAAGGAATATATGAATCGCCAAGTTGGGTTCCCCAACCCACACTTCCCTTCAGAGTAAGCAAACCCTAGCAGTTGACCAATATGAGTAGCATTCGTTTCTAACAAATTGATTTCCACCACTTTGCAGCCATATTCCTATCATGGCCGAACTTGTGCTCAAATCTCCTGCCAAGGAAAAGAAAGAATATCGACCAATGTTTACAAAAGACTAACAAGCGGTCGACGCATCTTTCAATTAGGACACATGATTCTATAATGTATATTTGAGATACAAAGAGTTCATATAACTGGGAGGGGTTTTTTTTAGTTATAGAGTCTTTTTATTTCTTGCTATTCACCTCTTTGGAATCTTCGCTTTTTTTGTTGATACATAGGGTTTTATTTTTCTCATTCTTTCTTATTCTTATTTTTGGCTTCACCCGCCAACCCTTTTCTTTACCAATTCTTTTCGTTCCTTTAGCCTCTCTTTTTTTCTCTACATGCCTTTTCATTTTTTTTGTTCACTCCTGTTGTTGTGTATATAAAGAAGGATTGTTTATTATGCGTATTGTCTCTTGAGATTTTGGTGGGTCGAGTTTTACGGCATCGGCAGTCGTGAGTCAAATTTTCTAGCCTGCCTCCGGTTTGCCATATTTGTTTTGACGGTCAAACGTGACTGCTCTTTAATGGAAATGGAAAGACAGGCCCACGACAGGCCCATTGCCGGTATTGCTGTTGTCGTCAAATATGGACCCCTACGAGCAGACGCAATCATCGGCTTCCATTCCTGACGAATATGTTGATGAGGAAGAGCATTTGAGGGAACTGGAGGCAGAATTAGCCCCCAAAGGTGCCGACTATTACGGTATTCTCAACATTTCAAAAGAGGTATGTTAGCGGTTTAGAAGAAATCATATTGCCTGACAGGAATTGACGTTGCAAATCAGGCATCTGAAGATCAAATCAAAGACTCGTACAAAAAGTTATGCCGTGTGTTTCACCCGGACAAGGTGTGTATTGCTTTTTGTCGGCATGTTTGAGTTGTCATCGACGGAACCCCTGACTTTTGTGGTGCAGCATACCAACGAGGAGAAGAAGAGAGCTGCCGAGACACAGTTCCAGGTCATTCAAAAGGCATATGAAGGTAAGAACATTTAGTGCATTATCCATGAGCAAAAGTTTTCGATTTCTTCCAAAGTTGATAGAACAAATGTTATTTAGTCTTGGTAAATCCGACCAAACGAATTTTGTATGACACATATGGCGAGAGCGGCCTGACGGCTGGAAACGAGATTGGACCAAAGCTGAAAACACCTGAAGAGGTAGGTGCTCGGTTGCGCGATATTTCAAGCCACAACATGCGGCTAACTCACAATGTGTGATTGTAACAGATGCGTGCTGAATACGAAAAGCAAGCTAGATTGAAGAAGGAGCAGGATTTGGAAAATTTGGTGCGTTCAAAAGGCGAGTTCCAGATAAATCTCAACGCGTCTCAAGTATTCGACCCTTATGACCCACCTGTTCTTCATGGGTTTGGTCAAGCCAAAAAACCACAGCGCAAGAGCCCATTCGACGTGCTGGCTCGTGCTCAAGTCCAGCAATTGTTCATGAAGCATTCATTTGAGGTACGGTAGATACATGCAACACAAGCACGTTCAATTGCAATTGTTTAAACTTATCACTCGAACCAGACGCAAGTGGGCCCATCCACTCATGCTGTCCTCTCTGGTTCCATGGTGTCTCGAGGTGGTATGGGAGGCGGTAATATCATAGGTACCATTCGCCATACTGTCTCTCCTCGATTTTGGGTGGAGGGAGGTGTCGGACTGTTGAAACCTAGAGCCCTGACGTTCAAGACGTTCTTCAACGTCTCGTCGGACAGTTTCATCAATACTGTCGCGCAGGCACGCACAATTTATGCACCACCCATCCTGACAGTGACAGCAGGACGCCGAATATTTGCCGCGGCCACAGGTTACATGACTTATCGAACGGGCGAGTGGAATTTGGGAGATTGGGGAAGAGGCTACGGTCAAGGTATGGACAAGTCATCCATCTCTATGGGTCTAGCTGGCCAAGGCAAGCGCAAGAACTACAGTTGTGAAATACAGGTATTTTCATCTACCAACCCACACCCGTCTCCTACAATATTGTATGCATTGCATGCATAGCTGACCGGTTGGGACCCCTTTTTATTTATAGACTGGCATTATTGCTTCGCATATCGCTGTAGATTACACTTACCGCATGGTAGACTCTACTCGAATTCGCGTAGGAGGATCCTTATCCACAGTGGGAGGATTGATGGCTAGTATAGGCAGTGACCACAAGCTGACACAGCATGCACGGTTTGGCATGGCTATGGAATGCGGAGTTCCAAGCGGCGTGGTTGTCAAGTTCAAGTAGGTTCAGGCCAGCCAGGTCAAAACTTCATAAGCCCCCATGTATTATAAACCAAAAGTAACCTGTTTTTTTTTTCTGTCGCGTCTAGGGTGACGCGTCTTGGTCAAAGAGTGGTCATTCCAATTGTCATGTCTGGAGAGTTCAATATTAAGCTGGCATTCTGGGGTGCAGTGGTTCCTGCGTCGGTGGCAGTTATTACCGACCATTTCCTACTTAAACCGCGTCGAAAGAAGCAACTTGCCGAGTAAGTAACACTTAAATTACCAGGAATTTTTTTAAAAGTAACGTGGCGTGGTTTATTTCATATTGGGGGTGCAGGGGTTTTATTACCATGTCTGAACCTAGCCGGAGTAGTAACTAGGGTGATGTAAATGGGGCCAGAGCGAGCAACAACGAAGCCGGTAACCTGGGCATACCGACGTTATGGAGACCCAAAAGAGAGCCCGAAAAAAAAAAAAAAAGTTACATATTCTAATCATAAATTCATTGTCTCAGCAAAATTCAAGAACTCCGAGAAGAGCATGCGGATTATCTTGCTCAACGTAAGACGGAGGCTGAACAAGCTCAGCTAATTTTGGCTGACAGTGCCAGTCGCAAAACAAAAGCAGAAGAAGCCAAGAATGGTCTTGTCATTGTCGAGGCTCGGTATGGCAAGGGTAGTGATATGATAGATGTCACGGTTGCTATCCAAGCCCTTGTCCATGAGTCCAAGTTAACTATTCCTGGAGGTCATGCAAAGGTATGTACTAGCTCTATTTCAAAAAAAATAAAAATATGCCCAGCCACTTTGAACATCATTTTGGGTTACTTACAAAAACTTTTACCCAGTCCAACATTCTAGGATTTTACGACCCTTGCTTAGGAGAAGCCAAGCAATTGATAATCAAATATCGCTTCCAACACAGACTTCATGAAGTGTGTGTGGACGACACCGCTCCAGTGGCCTGTCCATTAAGATGTGAGTTTAAAAATTTGCTTAATTAAAAATGGGTTTCAGACGATCCCTTACTAAAAATTTCATGTCTTTCTTGCAGCTCATATCCTATAAAAATAACAGTTGGTCAATTTTGTCAGTTTTGGGGGCTGACGGGTTCATCAGGAAAGAAAGGCAAAGGTGCTTTTTGTTGGGTTTAGTAGGTGGCTGATCGATTTGTGATCATACAGCTATTATGTGCTATTTTGCTATGGACTCGGCGCGGGTCCTCCGGTATATTTCTGCTAGTTAGCAGTGTATCTCGTGTCTTTTGTACCACCTTTCGTTTTTGTCAATTTTGTTATGTAGCTCAGCCCAAAGCTCCCTTTTGTCCATTCCTTCATCTTTACCAGCCAGCCAACCAGCCTGAAACTGAAAAAAAAACAAATTGATGACGACAAATTAGAGCATTGTTGTCTTTTTGACATTGACGTACGATTTAACCCCTTTTTCATTATTTTTTTATTCATCTTAGAACATCCTTTTTTCGCCTCACCCCCCTTTATTATTAACAAAGCAGAATAAACAAGAGGTTGAAACCGAAGATGAATGATTTTCGCAATGTTCAACAAAGTAATACAATCAAAAAAATTGGGTATTTTGACATATAACAGATTGGGGGTACCGAATGATGGATATGGATCGTGTGCAGTTGGGCTGTCTGCCATTTCAGGGCCAAAAAAACACTATCATATAAAAAACCAAGCATCTTGATTGGCTTGTGGTGAGACGGTCAATAAAATATTCTATTTATATTGGGAAACTCAAAATCACCGCCTCAATTATAGGCGCGGCCACAAAACGAGGGACGCTCATCTTAAATAATTTTATTTATTTTTTTTCCTTTCTCTTTGTTACGTTGGACATTCTGCTTCGCCTCGCTGCTTCCAAGCCTTATTCATCACAAGCAGCCCATCAAGCGCTTAGAATTTAATATTGAAATATCATATCTAATCCCTTGTTTACATTCCACGCTCTTCTTTTTCTCTATATCATCTGAATCTTTCATTCAACGTCTAATTCATACATATACACACACACACACACACACAAGCCCACCTTTAACATAATGTCAAATCGTCCACTTCCTCCTCAAGGGGGAGGATATGATCAAAACATGTCGGCTTACCGGCAGCAACAGCAGTATCAGCAGCACGGGCAACATTACCAGCAGCAGCAGCAGCAGCAGCAACAACAGCAACCACGCCCTGTTCGAACACAACAACCCAGGACGAGTAGACCCCCACCTGCTAATTATAATGGAACTAGAGCATCGCGAGATATGCTGGAAGCTGGTAACCAACCATACCGGCGAGTCAGTTTGAGTCGCGCTCGATCCCTGTCCCGGCCTGAACGTCAAAGACCAAGACCCGGTATGTTGAGAGGCGAATCATCCGAGTATCGCGCACGGCCAATGGGTCCAGCTGAACAGCAACGTCGTATGCGTCAGCAGATGCAGCAACAGCAGCAGTATCCTCAGCAGCCCATGGCTGCGTCCAAGCCCCTTCCTCAAGGTCCGATTGTACCACCTCCCCCTTCAAAACAACCTATGGTGGCTAAACCAAAGGATAAAGTTGTTCGGGGCTGGTGGGGTTGGACTGCTCGAATTGTGACATGCTGTTTTCCAAATTGGTTCATCAAGACATGTTTCAGAAAACCCAATGCCCTCATGCAACAAGCTTGGAGAGAAAAGTTGACGTTGGTGTACATTATCCTGATTTGCTGTTTGGCTTTGGCTTTCATCACCGTCGGTTTGCAACGCGCTTTGTGTCCAGCTATGCGACAGACATACCCATATTCACAAGAGTTTGAGGGCCACCGCGAGAAAGTGTACCGAGAAAACGTGACTATTTATGGTCAGATATATCCATTTAGCGAGGCACAAACATTTTTTAAGAACAATGGACTCAACTTGACCAACGATTACGAGAATACCGACTTGAGTGGTATTTTTGATGGCGATATCTCTGGAGCGTGCGCCTCATATGATGCCAATCATCCCACCAGTTCGTTGGGAGGCTGTCGTGTCAATGACCCCTATGGCGGATGGATTCAAAAGAATGACAGCAAGTGTTTGTCACTCAAAGATCTTCAGCAATTCTACACTTCCACTGCTTCACTCAGTTATGATTGGGTTGATCTTCAACCCAGCGGCACCGATATGCTTGGCAAGGCACCTTTGCTCATTTACGGCGACACTGTGTTGAATATTTCAAAGTACCTTGATGCCAACACTCAATATTTCGGTGCTACAGGCGACACTATTTTGCGAAACGGTATGGGTAACGATGCATCCTACTCTTTGATGAACAATGCTCAAATCAAATCTGCTATCCCTTGTTTGACTGCCCGTTACCAAGCTGGTGTCATTTCAACCGAGAACGGTGGATGTATCGCGTCTGGTATTATCATGAATGTCATGATTGCTGTTATTATTGCTGTAGTGGCCATTCGTTATATCATGGCTGTCATTTTCCAATGGTTCATTGCTCGTAGTTTGGTCAAGCCGGGAGGTCGTTCGGGTTTTCTGTCTTGGCGTTCCAAAGCAGGTGGAAATGATGATCCTGCCAATCACATTCGTGCCCCTACCAACCTGTATAACACCGGAGGCTCCAACAATGCCTCAGTCTCTTCATTGTCTAACACAGAAAATGGCTCACCTACTGCATCGGCTGTTGATTTGAAACCCGGCATCGATATTGTTTCTACCAAACTCTACACCATCCTGCAAGTTACTTGTTATTCGGAGGGTGAGGAGTCTATGCGTACTACTATGGACAGTTTGGCCAATACCACTTATTCCAATAAGCACAAGGTGTTTATGGTCATTGCTGATGGTTTGATTACTGGTTCCGGTGAATCCCGTTCTACTCCCGATATTGTCATTGACATGATGGATCTTGATCCCACCATGGCCGACCCCAAGCCATGCTCATATCTGGCTATTGCCGATGGTGAGAAACAACTCAACATGGCTAAAGTGTATGCTGGTCACTATAAAGGCGTTGCTTGTTTGTTGATTGTCAAATGTGGTACTCCTGCCGAAGCCAACACTTCCAAACCTGGTAACCGTGGTAAACGTGATTCGCAAATGATTTTGATGGCCTTCTTCCAACGCGTTTTGTTCAACGATCGTTTGTCGGAACTGGATTATGAGATGTTTTGGAAATTGACTTGGTTAACCAAAGGCGTTACCCCCGACAAGTTTGAAACCGTGCTCATGGTCGATGCCGATACAAAGGTGTTGCCCGATGCCCTTACCTACATGGTGGCTGCTATGGTCAATGACATTACTATCATGGGACTTTGTGGTGAGACGCGAATTGCCAACAAGCGTACTTCATGTAAGTGGCTTTCACGAAAAAAATGAGTTGAATGACTTTAATTAGTATACCTACTCATGCATTCTTATTTCGTACATTTCAGGGGTTACGGCTATTCAAGTGTTTGAGTACTATATTTCTCATCATTACGCCAAAGCTTTCGAATCTCTCTTTGGTGGTGTGACGTGTTTGCCCGGTTGTTTCTCAATGTATCGTATCAAGGTTCCCAAGAATGGCTCCTGGGTGCCTATTCTTGCCAACCCTGATATCGTTCTGGAATACAATCAAAATGTTGTTACAACTCTTCACGAAAAGAACTTGCTTCTCCTTGGTGAAGATCGTTTCTTGTCGACACTTATGTTGCGTACCTTTCCCAAGCGTCAAATGATGTTTGTTCCTCAAGCTCGCTGCAAAACCATTGTTCCCGACACATTTTCGGTTCTCTTGTCTCAACGTCGTCGATGGATTAACTCTACTGTGCATAATTTGATGGAACTTGTTCTTGTTTCTGATTTGTGTGGTATTGCATGTTTGTCCATGCAGTTCTCTATCTTCATTGATTTGATCGGTACCGTTGTTCTTCCTGCTGCTATTGTCTTGACTATCTATGTGGTTGTGAGCGTTGCCTTATCCGACAATCCCAACTGGCAACCCATTATCTTACTGGCTTGTATTCTCGGTCTTCCGGCCGTTTTGATTGTTCTGACCACGCGCAAGCTCATTTATATCTGCTGGATGATGGTGTACCTTTTAGCTTTGCCAGTATGGAACTTGGTTTTGCCTGCTTACTCATTCTGGCGATTTGACGATTTCTCATGGGGTGCTACGCGTGTGGTAGCTGGCGAGAAGAAGGACAAGGGTCATGGTGATGCTGATGGCAAATTCGATTCTTCTGCACTGGTTATGAAGAAGTGGGAAGAATGGGAGGCTGAACGTACTGGACGCAAGGTGATCAACAAGTCTGGAAGCCGCAACAACTTGAAAACTCCTGACTTCAATCAATCGTTTGATAATGGAAGTTTTGCTTCGCTCAATGCACCACCAATGTTCGGTGGTGCGCTAGGTGACCGCAAGATGTACGGCTCTTCGTCTTCATTGTTGGCAGCACCTTCGCCCTACCGTCCTGCATCTATAGTAAGCTCTCGAGGAAACACTCCTAATGCAAGTCCTCGTCTTGGACCCTATCATATACCACCCTCCAACAATCCCGATATGGGTCGTCCAAACACGCCAATGATGGTTCCCAAGCGAACTTCTATGGCCGCTGATGTTCCTTACGAAATGCAATCCATGAATGTTAGACGACCAGGAGGAGCTGCTCCACCACTCCCGCCACATATGCGAGGTCATACTAATTTGATCAGTCCTCAAACTCTGCGACGAGAGCACTCGGATGACGGTGACTCCACCGATGGATCATCGGGATCTCATGTATCACACCAACTTCTGCGTCAAAACTAAATAGAGAGATGAACTACACCATCTCACCGACTCGACAAACGAAAACCAAAAAAGAAAAAGAAATCTAACTTCATCTACAAATTTCAACCTGTATTTTATATCTGTTGAACCCCTTCTTATATCGTTTTTACACTTGGTCTTTGGCTATAAATCAAAACCTAATGCTGTTTTATTTTTTTCTTTTACTAGCTTATGTCCTTTAGCACTAAGCGATTTGTTCGCTTTTCATGTTTTCCTTTTCCTTTCCTATTGTAATATCACTTTATACACATCAGCGCGCATATTCTCTTCTCTTCCGTCATACAATGCAAATAGATACTTTAAAAAGAAGTTTCATTGTTGAGATTTTTTGCACACCCAATAAAAACTCCCACAGCGACTTTTTATTCCACCACACCTGGTTTTTCCTCTTTTATCAACTATATACTTGCTTTTGCCTAATCCACTTTCGCCGTCTGTGATCTTCGCTCTGTATCTTTTAACTTCCATTTTCTTTATGTATACAGATTTCCCTTTCGCATGTGGCTAGTAAGGTTGCTCATAATGATAACAAATGGCGTGCTGACAGCCATTGACTGCACAAGTGTCATTGATTTCTCCTATCAAAACACCATTTAGTACTATCTACGCAGCATCACTCTCAATCATGCAAGGCACGGAATGTCCTTTACAATTCTCCTATGCAGAGATTTCGAACCCCACATAATGAACCTGAAACCAGCCAGTCACTGTGAGTCCCCTATTCCGAGTGGCAGGCAACAATATATGAATTGAGAAATTTTGGCGCAAACCCACATAACAAGTCACGAGCATGGCAATTCAGCATAAGTTCTGGCCCGTACTTACACCATTCTTGTTTTCTTCTACTTTTTCCTTATCACCCACCCCATTGACCTTCAACAGACCACCCTTTCTTCTAATCAAGCGTCTTCAACATGACGTCTGGAACTTTTTTGGCCAATAAAAAGGTCTTCGATTTGATAAGAGAACTGAAACCACAACCAGACTTGGTCGATGTGCCGTCGGATGCTACACTGGAGTATGTGTTTGAGGTCCTACTGGCCAACGACATCCTTTCGGTGCCAGTGTACAAGGCTCAGTCACAGCCCAAGAGGTATCTTGGATTTGTCACTGTACAGGACATGCTGCACCATTTATTCCAGTCGGTAAGTCAAAGGTGGGAAAATTTAGAACTGTGGCGCGGGACATCTCAATAACACAATTTTTTTTTATAGCACACTCTTGAGAGCCTTCGTTCAAAGCCCAAGTTTCTTTTGGAGTCGGTATCGAGTGCATTGGGAAAAGCGCAATCGGTGTCGAAGCAAGCTCTGGCTATGAAAGGAACTGACGACCTCACGGTGCTGGTGAGGCTTTTGTCGCATGATCTAGTCCATCGAGTCCTAGTGTGGACTGACGAGGGGGCCGAACCTTATGTGGTGTCGCAAAGAGACTTAGTTAGGTACTTCCACGCACATAACCACGAGCTAGGTAAAATTCTGGATCTGAGTGCACCTGAAATGACTGAGGTGAACGGCGTCACAACGCACGTACAACCTATCAGCTATAAAACTACAGCTTGGGAAGCATTCAGCAAACTCGCTCCTAATATGTTGTTGCTAGCCATGCCTGTATTGGATGATGCCGGGTCTGTCGTCGCCAGCGTGTCTGCATCCGACTTGCGTGGCCTCAACCGAGCGCGACTGAGTGATCTGGACCGTCCCATTGTTAGCTTTTTGAAAGGATCGCACGGAGCAGATAATGTCATGCCCGTCACTTGCCACAAGCACTTTACGCTTCAGCAAATTATGGCCGCTCTGGTGCTCAGCCAAGCTCACCGTATCTGGCTTTGTGATTACGAGGACCGCGTTGAAGGAGTTGTTACTTTGACTGACGTGATCGCTGTGGTGGATGTTATGACCGCTTTACCGGAATGAACCTGAGATCAAACCCAACAGTTGTGTATAAGGCATCCAAAACATGCGTTTAGCTTTACACTATGCCCTCATATGTAATATAATGATGATTTCATGGCGTGCGAACAAGCGCTCTTACCGTGCGCGGTACTAGTACATCTAATCAACAAAAAATAACCAAAAAATTAAAACACTAGTGTGTGCACATGTCATATGCGTGCGTATATGTTGGACGATTTGTGAGCAGGGGGTGGGAGAAAAGAAGGAAAGGATGTAATTTATATTTGGACAAGTGATTGTATTTTGGGGATCAGATATGAAAAGAGAATTTACTTGTGAACACAAAGTTGGACACAGGAATAGCTAGATATTCACTTATTGCCAAACCCATTTATCTGACTGTTGCCCTTGTTCACATAACGGTTAAGAGTCCAAAAAAAAATCTCACCGACACGCTGTTCCTTCCGCTTTCGTGTTGTCGGGCGCAAGCTAACGGCTCTCAAAAGTTATAGATGAATGTTTAGCCATAGCCGAAAGGGGGAGCAGCTCAGGAGATAGACCCAGGGTTGGAGAGGAAGATGTGGGGATGTATAACTCAGAGCATAATTCTCCTTAGCCATTTTTGATACGACGCAGCGTTCTTAGATACTCGGATATCAAGTCTGATCTCAAAATAAGATCATAAGTTTTGACTGCGTTGCGAAACCTGGAAACCAAAGATATGATGAGAATTGTCAAGCTTTTTCATAATTTTCATGGTCCTCACTAGCCTCCACACCGACTACACTGCCACCTACCAATCTCTCTCAGATATCTGGCCACGCTTTCCGGATTTGCGCGGAGCAGCAAACACTTGGTTGCGAAATTGTCGCAGCAGATCATCCAATGATTCCAAGTCTTCATCCTCTTCATCTTTGCTAGTAAGATTGCTCGTATATGGCAAGAGAAACAAGTTAGGCCGATTGGGCGATCTCTTGAACCGAGGTAAGGCACTGGCAAACGAGATCAGCCCCTGCCATTCAATTCTCGAGTCTGAGAGCATCGACTGAAGAAGCTGAATATTCCGATCGTATGTCAATTGAGAGAACTGCAGATCTTGGCATTTGTTGTTGACGAAAACTGAACAAACAAGGGGTTTGAGCAAAGTAATATAGAAACGAACTTGCAATAATGACTGGACAAAATGTAACTTACCGACTTGAGGTTGTAAATGAATGTCAGGTCGCGAGAACCCCAGCTTTTCAGGCGAAATGAGAGGGAACTCAGGAAGACCATGTTTGAGCATGTCTGCACGTTTTAAGCAGCGTATGGTGTCCAGATCAGCTTCAGCGCCTTCCGACACCACAAGCACCACATCGCTAACGGAAAGCATAAACATGATACTGTGAAGTGTCTATTATGCGAGGTTAGATGCGAACAGCTGTGCGATGTATATAAGCTCGTATTTACCTTGAGATCACGCCAAATATCCGATGACAATCCATCAGTTGAACCATGTCGCAACGTTTGTTCGATGACAGACCAGCTCAATACTGGCTGTGTGTCCAGCAAGATTATCCTCTCAGAAGTCACATACATGTCGATACCAGTAGTTTGATGATCAAAGATTTTGGCCGGCTTCTGAGTATTGAAAGTCTATTTTGCAACCGTTCAGTTCATACCAGTACAGCATAAACCGCATGATACGTAGCGGCTGCAACCAATACTTACTTTGTCAGGCTGTTCTGCAAAAGACGATAGTATGGTAGATTTACCAACGCCTTGTTTTCCAATGATACCAACCACGAAATGACCCGGGTAGTCAGCGAGAGCCTAATGATAATGACCATCAATGAGTAATTGACCATGTACAAAAATTTCTAATGCTTGAACTTACTCGTAAAGTCGCTTCAGTGCGAAACTCTTCAGACTCATTCATCATTTTGACTACGGTGCTTTCCTTGACATCATCTTGTGTAGATAGCTCAGCGTCAGTGTTAAGTCGACGAGCAATACCTCTGTCTTGTTGCGCAGGCAATTTTGGACCATCAGGCCTCTCGCGTCGTTCCAAAATGACGGGCGCCTGTAATATAGCACGAGGACCTAAATCACGGCCAACCTCACGACCTCCGTCTCTCTTTGCGCCAGTATCCTATAAGGTACTATGTAAGCTCATCGGCTAATAGTGTCCTGCAGGACATGACGGGGCTACGAACCTTTTTGCGGCGCCGATCCCGCGTTCTCTTCTCGTTGACCGCACCAAAATCAAAAAGCTGCCTTTTAGGTTGGGCTTCTGAGCCAGTAGCCTGGCTATGGCTGCCCACCAGAGTGTGTCTCTCGCGCTCTTCCGACGGCATCATCACAGTGCGCAATGCGAGAAGTATCTCAAAATCGTGGTCCTTATTTGGAAGTCACCTGACATTAAACATTTTTGCGAATTATAATGATAATTAGAAAAGATAATTGTCTGCTTGCCGTCGTGTTGACACGCTAATGGATAAAGAAATTATTTCCGGTTTATGGAGGAATAGATGATAGATATTCAATTGTTTACTTATAAACTTAATTGAGGTTTGTTTTAAAGTTTGATACTTTTCTGTCGAAATTAAAGTCTGGAAAATTCGTCAGGTACATCGGATATCTGAACATGAGCCGAAGGATACTCCTACAGGGAAATATATCGAGGAGATGCTTATAGACGGAGAATACAGCTTCTAGGATTTTTCTATCGAAAGCCTCTGTGGACGACCAATTCCACATGGTGAATGCGTTCGAAAGTGGTGCCCCTCGAGCTAGTGTCAAATCAGAACCCACAGACGAGCAGAAGTTATAGGCTTTTAGGAGGCGAAAAGCCCCATCAAATATCGGAGCCAGGTAAGGATGGCAGTGATCTTCAGCTGCTTGCTTGGCCTTTTGAAGTTGATCAAAAAATCTATTACTGGAAGGCCGTCCTTGCGTGTCAACATATCGGCCCCCTTGACAAGATCGCAGCCGTCATTGTCGAATAGTCGTTGATTATCATCAAAATATGCTTCCAACAAATAAAGCTAAGTCACAAGACGTGACTTTATGGTCAACAAAGACGATCATATCGACGATACTCACTCGAAATAGTTTTGATATATTTGTCAATAGTTGCTTCGTCCGTCGTACAGCAAGAATGCCCCTTAGAATGATCTCTTCTATTTACAAAGACATAATTATTCTAAAATTTTTTGAGATATTGTCGCAAGTTTTAGATGAAAAGAAACACAACAATAATCAACTATCTTACGACGCCTTGCAACAGGAACATGATTGTATTGCGTATATTCATTATACAGAGTGGTGAGCATTCTCACAATACGAAGAGCATAGCCGCCCCTCAGCCCTATTAGTATGACGTAAATCGGTAAGGTTTCTTTTTGGTTTTATTTGTCCTCCAACATAGTGGTAGGCGCATTTTACCCCATTCTCAGGCTTCGATTCATCGCAGACTATATACTAAAAAGTGGAGTTGCATGCCAATACAGGAACTCTCAATGCAAAAAGAAGTTGCCTGTATGTAACTACAAATTGGCCAAATGAGGATGTCAATCGAGGAATGTTCCGTCACGATAGCTTTGAGATCATTACACTTGGGAGTATAGTGTAGCTCCATTTTGAGATTGATGATCGCCGGATCGAATTTTATAATGTGTCCTGGGGAGACAAAGGAGTTCCTGTGGCTTTATTAGTGGCGTTGATATGGAGGAAGAGACATAAGCAATTGAACTTCTATGTTCAATTTATGGCAAGGAATTTGCGTTTGACATTTTTTAAAGTTTTTTTTCTAGATTTTTCTCTTAACCCTACTTATATATCTATTGTCAATCTACACATTTCATGCATGTAAGGTTTAATACTCCAAGCAGTCTAGTATTATTTTCCCAAAAGTAGGCTTAAAATGTAGGGCTTTTCAATTCCACTTTCAATTCCAGAAATTACTATGCTTGCTTTAGAAGTTACCTTTTTGACAGGTTATATGGCCTGATATCGCGATAAAAATCCCCCGTATTTGTCTCCTTTTTTCTTCATTAGGAAATTCTCGTTATGCACTCAAGGAAAAACCCCATCGAATTTGTTTACATTATAGGTGATTAATCTGGATCATCCTTTCGTATTAACAAAAGCATCGTTCAAGGAGACAATTAGGGATTGCGGGATGAAAATTCAGAGCGTAGTGGCTTTTTGAAAGTAATTTAGCGTCCACAATCGCTTTTAGGAACTGAATAGAAAGAAAATACATAGATACCGCTTGGTTTTCCTGCCTGTCAATTTCTTTAACACAATTAAACACAATTAACCGATCACGGAGTAAGAGATGCTACAACGAATTCTAATTATTGCTTTCCTTATTGTATTCTCGGCCTTGCTATGCGTTTGCGATGACGATGGTCATGATCACAATGATCAATACGATCTCGAAGATCAACACGATCACAAAGATCATTACGATCACAAAGATAAATATGAGCACGATGATTATGATGATGATGATGATGACGAAGATCGTAAACATATAGAAAAAACCAATGTCTTTCAGTATAGCTGCAACGCGAATGCAAATCAATCAAGTGCGGCTCAAGATTTGGAAAATATCAAGACGACTCTCAGTACATTGACAAGCATCTCTTCCAATCACTCTCTTACCCTCAAAAACAATAACGAGCTAATTCAGAATGACACTACAACTCTAAAGACTATACTATCACAATTAACAAGCCTTAAAAACGCGGTTTCGAATCAACAAGACCAGAGTACATTGAATAACGTGACCAATCTGTTGGAAGCTTACCTATCTAATGCACAACAGCAAAGTCAAAATATAACAAGTGCATTGGATAATTTGGTAAGAAGTGACCAAAATCTGTCAATCTCACTAAGTAACGACATCAGCAATATGCAGAGCCAATTTCAGAATCAAACTGCTGCACTGGAGCAGATCCTGAATTCGACACAATCAACTCTCCAAAACTTGGTGTCCGACATTCACAATCTTAACAATCTTACCGATATCGATACCAACAACCTTGATTTTACAAAGTCGATAGACCAATTTACCAATTGCCTCTTTAATTGCGCCTTGAATACCACATTGTTTCAAAATCAGACTTCGATTGTCGTCAGTAACATAAACAGCACCATTACAAATACCCCGATGCAGGCGCAAAATATAACCTTGCAAGAGCTTCAATACTGCTATGCCAATGTGACAATAACATTGACTGATTCTCTGGGATGTGCGTCTTTACTAAACAACACAACAATTCATTAATGATGTTTCCGTCACATCACTCATTCTAAGCAAGTTCGTGAAGTCCATTCAACTTCCAGAACAAGAGCTTGAAAATGATGTGCTTCTTTTTTTCTTTATTTTGTGAAGTTTTCAGTCAATAAAATTGTGGTAGCTATTTGATGTTCAGCTACCCATGATATGTCATTGGTTCTGACTTGAGATTGCTGAAAGGTAGATAAGGAAATCCCGTGACACCTGCACGTTCAATTTTGAGGAGTGTATTGCGAATCAGTAGCTAGATATTCGTAGTCGGTTACCAACTAAGCCCTTCCCAAATTTTGCTTCGTATAGTGGAAAGAACCGACCAGAAGGATTAAAAAACAACACCACTATGAATGATATGGCTGCCACAAGTTAATTATCTCTGCGGTAACTTTTCTGGCACTTCCAGTTTCAAATTTTCCAAGGACTGAAGGATCGATGAACCAAACTCTCTTTGTTTGTACTTAGACTGTAATCAAAATCAAGGGTACCATAGACGAAGGGTGGTCTTAGTGGGACCGAGATTATAATGTGTGTATAGCCACAAATTGGAAAATAGAACTACTTTCAACAACATAACAGAACCAAACTGTGATTCATTACTCTCAGCTTATGCCAGATATCGATTATCGACTGCTGTCATGCTAACATACTTTCAACTGATATTTTTCGACAAGTCGCTATACAATTGGATTTACCATCAATTTCAAATATCCGGTAACTACACATATCACCTTTTGTTGGATTGAAGAAGCGGTAAGAAGCGGTGGATGGCGTCAATGGAATGATTTGCCATACTGATTTATCAGCTACCACGTGATCTATACCTAAGTCATCAGCAGTCGCCAACTTGTCAGAGAGCAACTGAATCATAACATAGATCTACTCTAGAATAAGAATGACTGTCGTTCACGTAGGTATGTACTATAGCGCCTGGAGTTTCTTTTCCGAGATGTCCTTTCTTCCAGTCGATAATCTGAACATTCAATAGTGCTTGTCAAATTCAAGGCGGAAGTCGGTGAGGCTATGAAGCAAGAGCTCTGCAACAAAGTTGTCAGCCTCAAGGATGTTATTCCTGGTATTATCAAGGCTAGCGCCGGAAAGAACTTTTCTGATCGCTCCAAGGGCTTTGAGTGGGGTAAGTAGGATGTTTCTTGAGCGCGTAAGCCCATAGCTTTATAATTTATCTGATCCTCAATCGTCTATCAAGGCTGGGTTTTCGAGCATACTAGCAAGAAGGTATAAGCAAAACCGTTAAAAAAGAGGAAAAGTTGTAGTTTGCCGGTTGGTTAGATACTAACTTCTAAAAATTATAGGATTTGGATGACTATGCTGTTCATCCTGCTCATCAAGAATTTGTCAAATTGTTAGGCAACTATCGCACTGACATCCTTGCTTTTGATTACGAGATTTAAGGAAGGGCTTGACACCCATGCTCAACTACACGCTTGCTCATTTACAAGCATAATTTGTCTTAGTGCGTGTTGTATGCATGAACGCACCTCTGTTTTGTTTATAGAATGAATAAAATGCCGCCTTTTAATTCTCTCACGGCCAACGAGGTTTTGACGTACAACAGTACCAGGCTGTTGTATAAACATTGCAAATGACGTGGGACAGTGAGTGAGGTGAGGTCTTGGCAGCAACAACAATCATTAAGAAGACTCGGCATATATAGGTGTATATATCCGCAGTATCTTATTTATCATCGTCATTTTGTGGGGTTGTGAAAAAAAAATCCAAGGTATTTCTGATTATTCACACTTTATTGTTTGCCATGTTTTAAAGGGATATTTCGGAGTTGTCAGCATGTTGCCCACCATCATCGTGAGAATCTCTTTTAAGCAGGTTTCAACCGTTACCAGCATTACCTTGCCTCACAGTTCACCTTTTGCTCTCAACAACTGCTGATGCATCGACTCATATATGCATACATGGTATAGTTTAACTGAATAGGTCGTCAAGCTAGTCAAGTTTTATACGAAACAAGGTCGAAACGAGTGACGTTAACCAAAGAAGGAACACAAGGTTTACGTATACTCCATAACAGGGATGTTTGTGGGCGGTTGGTTTGCATTCAAATCAGTTGAGCCTTTGCCTTCTGATATTCATCACGACACATGGATTTGATAGTTTTTTTAGAGCTGATGACTGCTACGCTACGTCAACGGGGGCAGGCTGTTTGGATAGAGTGGAAAGCTAAATGAAACCAGGAGGGGTGTTTTCAAACTACCGGGTATATTCGGCATTTGATTGGTTCCGGTTGCGGAAACCTTGTGTGGAGTTACAAAATAGACAGTATACAAAGGAAATACCCGAGTACAGTGGTTTCAAGTTCAGCTAGAAAAGATGTGATTAGATGTATATTCATGATACCTCCAACGGTTTTTTCTCTTTTCCAATGTGAAGACAAGGTAGAAAAGGAAAAAGAACTTGTGTATTACATTCAATCTGAAGCCAAATACACCTTATTATGACAGGCATATGAAAAACCATCCTACACGTGATGCTTAGGCTGATACTTTCAGTGTAATTTGACTCGGTGGAGCTGACCTTTGAATTCGCTTCCGCTTCTCTCCGTCCATGAGATCAATAAGTATAAAAGCGCCAACCAAGACTTTATAGCATTTGCTTTTTTTTTCCTTGTATTTCTTTAACTTCCTTAACAATGGTGAACGTTCCTGGTGTTTCTATTCTTGCTCCTTATGATGCCACTCAGGCTGAGATCTTGTCGCCTGAAGCTTTGACCTTCATTGCCACCTTGCAACGTACTTTCAATGGCACTCGCAAGACTTTGTTGCAACGTCGCAACTACCGCCAACAAGAGTTGGATCGTGGTGTCTTGCCTGATTTCCTCCCCGAGACCGCTTACATCCGTAACGATCCCAATTGGCGTGCTGCCCCTCCTGCTCCTGGTATGCAGGATCGCAGAGTTGAGATCACTGGTCCTGTTGACCGTAAGATGGTCATCAACGCTTTGAACTCTGGAGCCAAGACCTTCATGGCCGATTTCGAAGGTATGTAATGATGCATGACAGAGTAATGTAAGCTGGCATGTTGGGAAATATGATGTTAACCATTCGTTTTTTGCTTCTTTTACGTCCAGATTCAAATGCACCTACTTGGGAAAACAACATCAGCGGTCAAGTCAACATGCGTGATGCTATCCGTGGTACCATCAGCTTCACTAACGCTGCCGGTAAGAAGTATGAGCTCCGTAAGGATGGAAAGGTTGCTGTGTTGCTCGTCAGGTAAGGAGAAAAATCCATCATTTTCACATGTGCTGGGCGTTTTGTATACTAAAATTTTCCCCTTACCCTTACATTAAGACCTCGTGGCTGGCACTTGGAGGAGAAGCATGTCTTGGTCGATGGTCAACCCATGTCTGGTTCCCTCTTTGACTTTGGTCTCTACTTCTTCCACAATGCTCATCAACTTATCAAGAACGGTCTTGGTCCTTACTTCTATCTCCCCAAGATGGAGTCTCACCTTGAAGCCAGACTCTGGAACGATGTCTTCAACGTTGCCCAAGATATGCTCAACATTCCCCGTGGTACCATCCGTGGTACTGTCTTGATCGAAACTATCTTGGCCGCTTATGAGATGGACGAGATTATCTATGAGCTCCGTGATCACTCTTCCGGACTCAACTGTGGACGTTGGGATTACATCTTCTCCTTCATCAAGAAGTTCCGTCTCAACCCTCAATACGTTCTCCCCGATCGTTCCGATGTCACCATGACCGTTCCTTTCATGGATGCTTATGTTAGACTTTTGATCCAAACTTGCCACAAGCGTGGTGTCCATGCTATGGGTGGTATGGCTGCTCAAATTCCTATCAAGAATGACCCCAAGGCCAACGAAGCTGCTCTTACCAAGGTTCGCAACGACAAGCTTCGTGAAGTCAATGCTGGTCATGACGGTACCTGGGTTGCTCATCCTGATCTTGCCAAGATTGCTTTGGAGGTGTTCAACGAGTACATGCCTCAACCTAACCAAATTCACGTCCGTCGTGACGATGTCGTTGTCACTGCCAGCGACTTGCTTAACACTAACTTCAAGGGTGCTATCACTGACAAGGGTGTCCGTGAGAACATTGCCATTGGTTTGGCTTACACTGAAGCCTGGCTTCGTGGTTCCGGCTGTGTTCCTATCATGAACTTGATGGAGGATGCTGCTACTGCTGAAATTTCCCGATCACAGCTCTGGCAATGGGCCTACCACAAGCCCCGCACTCAAGAGGGTAAGCAAGTCACTCCTGAGTACCTTGCTCAAGCATTGGACCAAGAGATCGACCGTCTCAAGAAGCAGCTGGGTGATAAGTACGCACAATCCAAGTATGATGCTGCCAAGAGACATCTTGCCACTCAAATCACTGGTGAAGTTGGTGCTTACAAGGACTTCTTGACCACTCAATTGTACGATGACATTGTCACCGTCAACAGCAAGGCCAAGTTGTAAAAATGTTGGTTTCAATCCCGCATATTCCACATACTCCTATTTGTAACATATCCCCGTCGAGCAATAGCAAAGAAAAAGTTATGATCTTGACTCTCCAATTCTTTCCTAGCTGTACTTTTTTTTGTTAGCATATCACACAAAAACAACTCTCCTACCACAGTTCTTTGACTGAAACGTAGTACAAATAAAAGAATCATTTGAAATGAAGTACAATCGTTAGATAATCAAATGTGTCATGATCAGTTGGCCAGCCACAAAAATGAAAACAAACTCCAAGAGTATGGCGGTTGAGAAACATAATGATATTTTGAAAGCAGAAAAGCAATATATAAGTATATGTTCTAACTCATGCTACAACTTGAATTCAATAAAAAAATTACATAAATGCTACACATTAGTCTAATCAAAACATTTATGGCTCGATCACCTTTCTATACTTGCTCTGCTACAACGTATTTTTTGCCCAATCGCCAGGAGTTGAGCTCATTTGGAAGGTGAATCTAGTGGAATTCATAAGCTGCTCATGGGTAATGATAGGCTTGGCTAGAGCATGGCTATCGACTTTCATAGTCTTTATGTACGGCTTGCTTGGTGCGTCGGGAGCTAAGATTGTGAGCTTGTGGGTTCTATCCGGCAGATCCAACGTCACCTTGTCAAAGTGTGGGGTACCGATCATGTATTCGCCAGAGGCGGGGTTTACTGGGTAGAAACCTATATAATTAAAGAATGCCCATGCACTCATCTGTCCGCAATCTATCAGATATTGTTAGTCATGATCAAAGCCATTGTATCAACTAAAAGCGATAAGCTTTTACCTTCATTTCCGCCAAGTCCTGTCTGAGTAGCATTGTAGTTAGTCTTGAGAAGGTCACGGAGGACATCGGATGTCTTTGAAGGATTTTTGGTATAAAGGTACGCATAGGGTGTGGCGTGCGAAGGCTCGTTTGTCTGGTCGTTGTGGCCATCTTGGAAATACTCATCTAGCTTGTCTTCAAATGCACTGGTGCTGTTAAACAGCGAGATTAGACCAGAGAAATCGTGAGGCACATTAAAAGTATAAATCCAATTGGTGCCTTCAGTCCAGGTGGTGTTAGAGCTATCCCAACTGCCATTCTTGTATCGAGCTTCCATAAACGTAGTTTCATTGTTGAAGATATAATGGTAGTTTTGAGCTCTTTGCTCAAAATAGGCTGCCTTGTCTTCATGTCCGGTGAAATTGGCTACAACTGCAACGGTATAATCTGCCCACGAGTACTCAACGGTGCGAGAACCAGCCTCAGAGGTTTGATTGCCTGGTACCCAACCGTTTTGTTTGTACAATGTCAAGCCAGCTCGTGCTTCTAGTCCAACCCCTTCTTCTCTATCTGCGTACGTAGTTGTCAAGTCATCGACAGGGGGGACCATGGCATCCTTATAGACGGCTTTCCAGGCTAGGTCATGGTCAAAATCGTCAAGACCTTTACGAAGAGCCTCAGCAATCATGGAGGATGACCACGTGGTGACTGTTGGTAGTGTATTAGACAGTGCTTCTAGTTCTTGACCTTTGGGAAATACTTACTCATGATGTTAGTTTCTACAATATTTTCCCACAGAGGCAATCTGCCGCTTTGTTGATAGGTGTTTAGCATAGAGGTAATAAACCCAGGAACACGTTCTGGTGCGAACATGATAAGGAAAGCCCACTGAGCTCTAAATATGTCCCAGTTAGAATAACCAGTGTAAGACATGTTGCCTTGATGGACCGTATCATCATAACCAGAGTAATAGTATGAGCCAGTAGCGTTGACTTCAAACTTTTCATTGGGGTACTATTAAATATACAAATGTTAGCCGGATAAGGTAACTGTATTGTATTTTCCGTGATACTGGTAACAAGCAGAAATGCTGTAATGTCATCAAATATTACCTGCAATGAGTGGAACATTCCCGTGTAAAGCACAGTGCTTTGCTCCTCAGTGGCACCTTCAATCTGTACACGGTCCAGTTTCTCAGCCCAGGCATCCTGGATAGTAGAAGAGGTATTTTCAAAAGTTGTTCCGTCGGGAATCTCATTTTCAATATTTTGACGTGCTTGATCAATTGAAATGTATGAAACACCAACTCTGACGGCGACTTGTTTAGTTCCTTTTGCAAACTGAGCATAGGCAGCGAGCCCAGTGCTGGTCATAGATGTTTTGTTGGCGTGTACAGTAGCATTGGTGGCAGTGCCCCAACCGGTAAATTTTTGATCAAAACGGGCCACAAAATAACCGTTAAAATGCTCAGCCTTGGAAGGGCCTAAGATTCTATCTTGTCGCTCAGGATTTCTACCATATATTTCCTGGGTCTCAGGAGATACAGTGATATCGCCTTCAATGGTTTCCCTTGTGCCTTGCACTAGAACATAGGGTTGAGACTTGCCCTTGAAGGTGAAACGAAGGTAGCCAACACGGGATGTAGCAGTGGTTTCCGCCTCAATGCTGCTTTTGTCAGCATCCATGGAAACCTTGTAGTAATATGGAGTTATGACTTCATTATCATGGGAAAAAGGCATACCACGGTCTTCAAAAGCAGACTTGATTTCACCCACTCCAGGAGCTACAGACACTTGACCAGACTCACCCATCCAGATCTACAGTATTAATTATCTCGTCAGTATTTACAGATGGAAATTGCCTGCTGGTGATGCTGAATGAAAAAGTAACCTACAGCTGGTTGATGTGTACCGAGAAAACCATGTATTTTGGTGTCACTATAGCGGTACGGACAAGTACTAACGTTGTTCTCTCGAGTCATGGCTGTCCATCGGGTCATGGCAAACGGAGGTGCTAATCACGTGTGGGAGTCACAATGAGTTTTCTTGACCATGAGGTACGCTCGTTTAAACCATAATGCATTTTAATGATGATTCTTACCTGTGGAAGGGATCATACCACCATATTCGCTCACAGTTTCACCATCGGTACCAATTCTAGGGTCGACAAACCGAAGGTTGCCTTTGCTCTTTACACTCGGCGAAGCAGCCAAGGCACCGGCCACAATGGTGCTGGCAAGTACAGAAAGAGCTTTATAATGCATTTTCTCTGGCCCGCAATAGATTGTATCGTAATGCAATAAAGAATCGAGTCTACTCATGGACATTAGGGTACGGTCTTTTATAGAATTTTAATCATTTCCGAAAGTGTAACGTGAGATGCAAAAGACAGTTGAACTAATTGGGCAAAAGTAACCTTTGGAATTATCCTTTGGTCACTAAAAATATTCAAACTCTTCTGACTTCCTCAACTTATATTTTGTCAAAATAGCTTTGTTGTACTGGCAGTATGGAGAGTAATGGTAGGATCTAGTTGTATTATCATGGTAACGAAAAAAGTTTCATTGGCAGATATGTCCAAAAAAGAAACGGGATACTGTGGTGCCATGCAACAGAACACCGAATGAAAGAACATGTAATGATTTGGGAAGGTTCTGTAACTAGCGTCGATCTTCTGAACTTTGTTGGTGTGAGAATTAGATTTGCGCGGTATTATCTAATACGGAGCAGTAGCAATACCGCGAGATCTGTTGTGCTCCTCTAGTAAAAGTATATTACAGTTTTATCAGTTTCCGAGCATGTCTAATTTCACCTTATATGTACCATAAGGCTATGAGTGGCATATATGACGAAAGTCATCATGAATGTACTGCACTAAGCAATATTATCACACTGAGGTTAGGTGAGACTAAACTTTTACAAATGACCAGAGGTTCACCGAGAATACGCTTCACTGTCAAAGGAAACGGCAGTTCCTCATGTTGGTTAAATTCTGTCTTATTAACTAGCATAATGGCTCATGATCCAGGTGTATAGAGAGAGTATAGATATATATATGAACTGCAAGTTTTCTGTAAATACGAGAAAAATATTCCATAGTAGAGCAGGTAAACGAAAATTTTTTCTAGGTCTATAGCCTAAGCCTCTACGAAAGGTCATTATGATACTAGCAAGCTGAGCATTACGTTACTGAATCTTTGTTCTCAGCCAACCGCTAAGCAAGTCATCCCTCCCCTGTTGAAGCTGAAGTCACAATTTGCTATTCAGCAGTCAAGGAACTGACAAGCCAAAGAGGTTCCATCATTGGCCCGAGTTTGCTATTTTTGAATTCCCGAAAATAGAAAACTCGATTTACCAGTTTGTCTTTGCCCGTCTTTGCCTATAGAGATCATGGAATTGAAGCCACCGGTAAAGAAAGCCTTGAAGGCTTTTGTCACCGGCTACATCGTCATATCTCTGTTCTATTCAGCTTATCACTTGTTTTCGGTCTATCGTGGTAGCCCAGCTACCCCTACACCAACTGCATCCGCAAAAGCCGTCATCAACATTAGCGCATCCCTTAAAAACGGTACATGGGGACCACAACGAGTGAAGTGGACTAATCCAGAAGGTACTTCTGCCCAGCCTGTTATAAGTCGATCAGTGCAGCCCTTTTTCAAACTTGATATAGTTTACTGATTTTGATCTTTAGGTGTTACCGACGACATGCCCGAAGATTTCATGTTGACCAAGGTCTTCTCTGATGCTATGGGGCCATGCAAAGTGATACCGTATTATTTTCGAGCAACCGAAGAGGCAGAAGCCGAAGATATTACTCTTGCTACTTTGGTTACTCACAACCGTTTGGATGTACTTAGTCGTTTGGCCACTCGCTACCAAGGTTAGAGAAATGACTGATTTTATTTGGTGATTATGATCTTTTTACGGCTCAACTGATGTTTATTTGATTGATAGGTCCTATTTCAGCTGCCATACATATCAATGACGATGAACAAAGAGATATCGTTCTCAATGATTTGCATGCTATGTATGAAGGAAATCCTCATGTTCAAAGGCATGTCGACGTACATTTGATAGTCGACAGATTCGACCGACAGTTTAATATGTGGAGAAATGTGGCCAAGTTTTTTGCACGCACCGAGTACTTGATGATGCTGGATGTTGATTTCCATCTCTGCACTGATTTCCGAAAATCTATCCGCTCCAATTCCTTGATCATGGAAAAGCTTCGAACTGGAACTGCCGCATTAGTGGTTCCTGCTTTTGAGTTTATTGAGCAAAAAGATGGTTTGGATTGGAAAACATTCCCAACCGATAAGAAGCAGCTTATGGACCTGGTCAGAGCTGAAAAGATTGACATGTTCCATCGCAGTTGGCAACGCGGTCATGGCAGCACTGATTACAACAAGTGGTATGAGAGCGACGGAGAATATGTTGTCACAGAGTACAACTATTCTTATGAGCCATATATCATTTATAAGAAGGAAGGATCTCCATGGTGTGACGAGCGCTTCATCGGTTATGGTGCCAACAAGGCTGCATGTCTTTATGAGATTTACTTATCTGGTATTGATTACTGGATCTTGCCTAATGATTTCTTAATTCATCAAACGCATTTCTATCTGGAAGATACGCGTAAGAAGGAGGTGAGCACATAACATATTTGGGCTGGCCTTTTTACTTTGATATACAACTCCTAATGTTATTCTCTTTTCTTTACAGCGTAAATACAACAAAAAGCTTTACGATAACTTTAGAGAGGAAGTTTGTTTGCGGTACTCACGTATGATGATTGCGAACAATCTTTGGTCAACTCCACGAGCTGACAATGTCAAGGCAGAGTGCTCCAAGATCAAGGGATTCAAGTCTGCTGTTGGCAACCTCAACTAGAGAGGTTATCTATATCATGGGCCATTAGCGCCTATTGTTGCATTCAATTTATTGTTTTTTGTTCTGCCTTTTTTATTCTCGCGAAGTCTGTACTCATTACCCATTTCTACAAATCCTCATTCATACGTGTCGTATTATGCGCTACTCACTTTGTTAGCTTATCATAGCTAGTTTTTGCCCGCTGAGGCTGCTTTTGCGATTTGCACTGTTCTACTTATTGAAATACAATTGTTTTTATAGATCTATTTTTTATTTTCAACCGGTATTGATTGTAGCGAAATGTTAATCGATATGCTCGACAGTTGTGTGTGATCGGCTCATTAGATTAACACTGGTAGCAAGCCATATAGTCATGAATTCAGTATTTATTGAGATGCATGCTATAAAATGTGCCAGTAGACTGGCATAATATCCCTCTGATGAATTGTATGGTTTGATAGGTTGATGCAGAGTGGAGTGGAAGGATGTCAAGTTAAAAATTAACTTTTTACAATTCGAATTCTATACTATATAAAAAAATACAAGAGAGCAACCAACTTTTTAAGCTCCCAAACGGTCTTCTACAACCTTGCGTCTCTGGGACTTGGACTCCGCAACGTCGTCTTGGGTAGCATTGTAGCTGAGAATATTGGCTTGGTTGAAAGGATTCTCGGGAGACTTTTGGAAATCTTTGTAGATGATTTGTTCCATTTGAGTCTTACGCAAACCTGGGTTTTCAGCCTTGATTCTAGGCATCTCTCGCTCGGTGTATGCGGCCAAAGCAGCCTTAAAGCGTCTTTCGGGATGCTTCTCAACCTCCTTATTCTTGGCACCACCAACAGCACCAGCGCCGGGACCATCGATAGCCAAAAGATCAAGAGCATCGTCCAAGTTGCTTGCTGAAAACTCGGGAATAACTCGTCGAGCTTGAGAATCCTTGTTAACAGCAGAAGACTTCTTGGCTGCTTTTTTCTATTGCAGAGGTATCAGAGGGTGTTGTGCGAGCATTAAAATCATTCATATGAATCCTTTACCTCTTCACCCTTTAAGGGTTTGGCTGGCTTAGTCTTTGCCAATTCCTTCTCTTCTTCGGCCTAATTTATTCAGGATATTAGTCAGTGCAAGGCGCTAGTCACGTTGTAATTCCATATATACTTACCAATTGTTTGGCAGCTTCGGCTTTCTTGGCAGCAACGGCAGCCTAAAAAACAAGTTTGTTCAGTATCTCAATTCTGTATCGAGATCATACACTGATCTATAACCAAGCGGCCGCTTACCTTCTTTTCGGCGTCTTGATCCTTCTTAGATTTTCCCTTAGAACCAGAAGACCATTCAGCGGCTTCGTGCTCCTCACTAACTTGAGCCTTCTTTTTATCTTTATCAGCTTGAGCTGCGGCTTTGCGCTCATTGGCAGCTGCGACTTTGGTATTCACTCCTCCTTGTTTCTTGGGCATGACGCTATTGGAAAGTATGGTTTGTGCTAGCAAAACACGAAGCCGACATTTGACAGCGCCTTGTGACTTGCTTTTTGCTTGCGACAGCGACACGCAATAACCCAAACCCAAATTTGGACAGCCGTTCGCAGATTTCATAAAGGAAAAATCGAGTCCGATTTCCCTTTCAAAAAAAACCTCCAGACGTTCAATCCTCCTCAATTGCTTCGAAATGGGTTCAACTGACCAGTTGGTCTTCACGACCGGTTATGCTGAACTTGCGAGCCCATGGTCGCAACTCTGCAGAGATCCGGAAGGCTGGGTATGCTGTTTTTATCACTGCTCGCAGAGTTTTCGCCAAACCACTTGTATTAATAAGCGATCTGTCATTCCGTTGTTAGGGACCTTTCTCGGACACAAGAACTCCAGACTTCACTCCATGCTTTGAGGATACGTAAGTGGAAGTGATAGGGAAAATACGTGTCAAATATGTAACGGTATCTCATACATGTGGGTTTGAACAGTGTCGTTATGATGGTTCCAGCAGCATTTCTATTGATTTTTGGCGTAGCAAGGTTATGGTTTTTGTCCAAGCGTAATA
This sequence comes from Umbelopsis isabellina, assembly GCA_016758905.1. Taxonomy (NCBI): domain Eukaryota; kingdom Fungi; phylum Mucoromycota; class Umbelopsidomycetes; order Umbelopsidales; family Umbelopsidaceae; genus Umbelopsis; species Umbelopsis isabellina. The sequence continues at coordinate 28,401 of JAEPQZ010000007.1, read as the reverse complement.
GCTTGCCTTTGGATATGACATCAAACTGGCTTTATTTCGCGAAGATGGTATGTGATGTTATCATCGGTCAATAACAATAAGGTGTTTTCACACTAACATAGGTATTTAGTCGATTTTGGCTCTTTTGGCAATTGTGACAGCTGCTATCGCTAGCAGAAGCGTTTATTTGACTTCATCATGGATTGATAACATCCAAGTTTTGGATCAAATTCTCGGTGTCTTTGTAGTGGTAAGCACCCATATAATCATGATCATCTTAAGGGGTACGTGTTACTGACCATTTTTGATAGATTTTCGTTATTGCTTTGCATTACCTTGAGTACACCAGAGAGCGCATTGCATCTGCTGTTCTTCTTTTCTACTGGCTTATGGTCATTATCACCCAGGCCCTCAAGTTGCATACTTTGATTTCTCTAGACTTGCCACACATTGATGTCTTCGGATTTGTCCTGTATGCTATTTCCCTAGGTCTGTCTGTTACCATGTTTGTTCTGGAAAATATTCCTCGTCCAAAGAGCGAGTACATGTTGTTGGATGAAGATGAGATGGATTGTCCTGAAGCTACTGCTAATATTTTTAGCCGGTTGACCTTCAGCTGGCTGACCCCTCTGATGAAATTGGGTTATAAGCAACCTTTGCTTATGGATGATCTATGGAACTTGAAGCCAGAAGATCAAGCTGCTGTTATCGCTGAAAGATTTGAGCAGAACTGGGAAAAAGAAATGAAAAAGAAGAACCCATCGTTATTGCGTGTATTGGTTGCTACCCTTGGTGGACCTTTCATCTTTGCTGGTGTGCTGAAAGCCGTTCAAGATGTCTTGCAATTCACTCAACCACTTTTGCTTCGCGAGCTGATGGGCTGGGTAAACAGCTACAGTTCAGGTGAACCAATGCCTGCTTATCGTGGTACCTTTATCGCTATCGGCATGTTCTTTACTGCCATTTCTCAAACCATGTTTTTGCACCAATATTTCCAACTTTGTTTCGCAACTGGCATGCGCATTAGAGCTGCCTTGGTGACAGCCATTTACAAGAAAACAATGGTTTTGAGCAACGCTAGTCGCCAAGCTTCCACCGTAGGCGAGATTGTCAACCATATGAGTGTCGACGCTCAGCGTTTGATGGACCTTTGCACCTATTTCCATATCGTTTGGAGTGGTCCTTTCCAGATCGCACTTGCTCTTTATTTCTTGTGGCAAACAATGGGCCCAAGTACTTGGGCTGGTGTGGGTGTCCTCATCCTGGCAATCCCTCTCAACACTTACTTGGCAAAGAAAATGAGAACTTACCAAAAGAAGCAGATGGGTAATAAAGATGCAAGAGTGAAGTTCATGGTGAGTATTCGTTAAAATGGATATTACAATGCAAAGCAATCAATAGGCTAATCATATCTCTTACAGAACGAGATTTTGAACGGCATTCGTGTCATCAAATTGTATGCTTGGGAAAAGTCTTTCTTGAAAAGAGTAAGTAACTATGCTCCTATAATGTATTTAAAAGCTTAGCATTACTTATATCACATCTTTAGATCACGTATATTCGTAATGACCTTGAATTGGCCATGTTGAAGCGTATTGGTATCTTGAATGCTGTTCAAAACTTTACTTGGGCATCTATTCCCTTCTTGGTTTCTCTCTCTACTTTTGCTATCTATGTCGCTGTCTCTCCTGTGCCACTTACTAGTCAAACTGCCTTTGTTGCCATCTCATTGTTCAACTTGTTGCAGTTTCCTCTGGCCGTATTCCCTAATGTTATCAGCTCCACTATCGAAGCCTCTGTTTCACTTTACCGTATTGAAGGATATTTGCTTGCTGACGAGATTGATCCTAATGCAGTTCAAAAGGAGCCTTTGCCCAGCAACTCTGCCCTTGCCAGCGGAGCCCCTTTGGTCGATTTGAAGAATGCCTCTTTCAAGTGGAATCCATTTGACTCCGAACCCACTCTGGAAAACATGAATTTCGCTGTAAAGAAAGGTGAACTTGTTGCAGTTGTCGGTCGCGTAGGATCTGGTAAGAGCTCACTTATGAGTGCTCTTCTTGGTGATATGCAAAAGACATCTGGTACGGTCAAGATCCGTGGATCGGTTGCTTATGCTTCACAACAACCCTGGATTATGAATGCTACTCTACGTGATAACATTCTGTTTGGTGCCAAGTATGATGCTGATTTTTATGAAACTGTTTTGGAAGCTTGTTCTTTGAAAGCAGATATCGCCATTCTTACTGCTGGCGATATGACTGAGATTGGCGAAAGAGGTATCAACTTGTCTGGTGGTCAGAAAGCTCGTATCTCCGTTGCCCGTGCCGTGTATGCTCGTGCCGATGTCTATGTCTTTGACGATCCTCTCTCTGCTGTTGATGCCCATGTCGGCAAGCACATCTTCGATCATGTTTTGGGTCCTGATGGTCTGCTCAAGACCAAGGCTAGGGTATTGGTCACTCATGGTATCGCTTTCTTACCAAAGGTTGATAAGTTGTTGATGTTGCGTCACGGAAGAGTCATTTTGAATGGAAGCTATAATGAACTCATGAAGCAGAAGACTGAACTGTATCAACTTGTTAGTGACTTTGGCAGTCAATCTTCAAATACCCAAGAAGAAGATGAAACAACTTTGATTGCCGATGTAGATAGTGAGGCTGAAGGTGAAATTGGCAACTATGAAGAAGATGCTCCTCTTACCAAGACTTTGTCTCAAGAGGGTCGTGATCGTGATCGTCAAAACAGTGTCTCCAGTGTTACCACACTTCGTCGACCTTCTATGGCTTCACTTCGTAATATTGGCAAGAAACAATCACTCGCATTGAAGGAACAACTGATGACTGTTGAGGAATCAGCCAAGGGTAGTGTCGATAAGTCTGTCTACTGGACTTATGCCAAGTCATGCTCTGCTGTCGGTGTAGCTCTACTACTTTTGTTCCAGATTATTGCTCAAGCTTCTCAAATTGGATCGTCATTGTGGATCAAGTATTGGAGTGATCAAAACCAGAAGACTGGCTCTAACGATCGTGTTTGGGTTTATTTGGGAATCTATGCTGCCATTGGATGGTCTTCTGTAATCTTTACAGTCTTACAAACACTTGTTCTTTGGGTTTTCTGTGCCATCCGATCTGCCAAGATTTTGCACGCTGATATGCTTATTGGAGTTCTTCGCTCTCCCATGTCATTCTTTGATACTACTCCCCTTGGTCGTATTATCAATCGTTTCAGCAAGGACCAACATACCGTTGATGAAGTTCTTCCCAGAGTCTTCAGTGCTTATTTCCGCGTATTGTTCAGTGTCATTTCCACCGTTTGCGTGATCTCAGTCTCGACACCTCCGTTCATTTTCCTGATTGTGCCCCTTATCTTCATCTACATGGCTGTTCAAAGATATTATCTGCAGACATCCCGTGAATTGAAGAGACTGGATTCGGTTTCCAAGTCGCCTATTTATAGTTACTTCCAGCAAACTCTGTCTGGTGCTGGCGTACCTACCATTCGTGCCTATCAACAGCAAGAGCGTTTCATGCATGAGAATCGTTGCAGACTTGATGAGAACCAAAAGGCTTATTTCCCGTCCATCTCTTGCAACCGCTGGTTGGCTGTGCGTCTTGAATTCTTAGGTTCAATCATCATTTTCGGTGCTGCCATCTTTGCTGTCATTGAGGTTGTTTATGGTGGCAGTTTGGATGCCGGTTTGGTCGGTCTTAGTGTCTCTTACGCTCTTGGCACTACTCAAGCTTTGAACTGGGTCATTCGATCTTTCTGTGAAATTGAAACCAACATTGTTTCCGTTGAACGTGTCAAGGAATACATTGACCTTCCCAGTGAAGCTCCAGAAATCATCGAGACCAACCGTCCGTCTCACATTTGGCCCGAGAAGGGTATGATTGAATACCGCGACTACTCAACACGTTACCGACCCGGCTTGGACCTTGTGCTTAAGGGCATTTCATTCAAGGTTGCTCCCAAGGAGAAGATCGGTATTGTTGGCCGCACTGGTGCCGGCAAGAGTTCTCTAAGTTTGAGTTTGTTCCGTATTGTTGAAGCTGCTGCTGGTCAGATCGTTGTCGATGGTGTTGATATCTCTACCATTGGCTTGCACGATCTGAGATCTCGCCTTACGATCATTCCCCAAGATCCTGTTCTTTTTGCTGGAACTGTACGAGAAAACTTGGTGAGTTTTTGAGCTTTTGATATTATTACCTTATGAGTAATCAGTACTAATATTGTCCAAATAGGATCCTTTCAACGCACATGACGACGTGGAGATCTGGCAAGTGCTTGAAAACTCTCATTTGAAGGATCATATCGCCAAATTGGAAGGCAAGCTCAATGCTGTGGTTTTGGAAGGTGGAGAAAACTTTTCAGTTGGCCAACGACAACTCATCTGTCTTGCTCGTGCCCTTCTTCGCCGTACCACTGTCTTGGTGCTTGATGAAGCCACTGCGGCTATTGACGTAGAGACGGATTCTCTTATTCAAGAGACTATCCGACGAGAGTTTGTAGACTGTACTATCTTGACTATTGCTCATAGAATCAATACTGTGATGGATTCCGACAAGATTCTTGTTTTGGACAAGGGCGTCATTGCAGAATATGATACTCCCAAGGCTCTGTTGGCCAAACCTGATTCTGTGTTTTATTCTCTGGCTAAACAGGCTGGACAAGCAGAGTAAAAATATTAATTTACATTAGCACACAGCCCATAAATTAAAGACCCTTTAGATGCTGTAGATTGATATAATTTTGACCTTTATTGTAAAAGCACGAAGGCTGATAATGTCAAATTGATCATATATAACAAGTTTTTTTTTTAATAAAAAATCCATTAGTATTTCCATGCTGTGATGCTGAAGTAAGCGTGCCGAGGAAAGCAAGAAGCTGTAACTGTGTGAAACTCATTATCAATAAGCTTCCTCGGCTGCGAGCTGCGAGGACCTCTTTACCCCTGGTAGAGTTTCTTTGTGATTCTCATGTTCAGTCACGTCATACGGCAACAAGGTATTCAGATGATTTATATACGAAGGCTTGTCTGTGACGAATGAGCCGGCATACAGTTGTATATTTTGAACAATTGTCCTGAACACAAAGAAGTATAAGAACGATGTTATGTTGGAACATGACATACGTCAAACCGGAGGGCCGATAATATGTCCGTTCAAACTCCAGGGACACAAAATGCATGTGTCCCAGTATTAAGGTTGTCTTGCCGGTAAAACGTATCCGTCCAGTTGTGCTATCTGCAATAACGTAATATGGCATGTTTACTAATACCTATACGCTCTTCTTCAGATAATCCTATATTTCCCTTTTTCCCGTGATGAAGGTGCATTTATCGGTTGGTTGGCGAACTCAATTTTGTACAACCATTTGGAGGTTATAGTTTTAATAGACTGAAGAGAAGTCATCAAAATAAATGCGTGGGAGTTCCTAAAGATGTATATATAATAAGAAGGGGGTGGGTTTCCAACCTTGAACGTTTCATTTCACGCAATGACTTTTACAGTAAATCAGGAATGGGATGACCCCAAGGTAGTTGGGATCAACACCTTACCACCAAGAACTTGGTCATTCCCTGCAGAAAGTGCCGAGTCTGGTCTCGCACGTATTACTTCGAGGGGCCATCAATTTCCCGCCAACGCTTTATCCTGCAAAGACAAAGTTCACTCGCTTAATGGCTTTTGGGACTTCAAATTATATCCAAACCCTCGATCTGTTGATAGTAACTGGTTTACTCAACAGGATAACGAGTTCACACAAATACCTGTGCCCTCGAATTGGGAAATGGTGGGCCATGATATTCCAAGATACACCAACATTGTTTATCCGTTCGATTTATCGAATGTTCCTCATGCGCCAACCGAGGACAATCCGGTTGGTTGTTATCGGCGCAAATTGAGCATTCCAGACGGTTGGGAGTGTACTGACAAGCGTGATCGAATCATCGTTCATTTCTCGGGAGTAAAGTCTTGCATCTATCTGTGGGTCAATGGACAATTTGTTGGCTTCTCCAAGGATTCTATGACCGCCGTCGAATTCGATATAACTGGCAACGTGAATCCCGGTGAGGACAACGTTTTGGCAGCACAGGTCATTAGGTGGTGCGATGGTAGTTACTTGGAAGACCAGGACTTTTGGGATTTGTCGGTATGAAACGTTGAAAGCGATTACTTTAAACTCTGATAGGCGGACTAACAAGTCAATCAATACAGGGAATCCAAAGAGATGTACTACTATACTGTGTTCCAGCTGAGCACGGCTATTTGCAAGATACTCAAATTGACACTTTTGCGGACGGAACACTAAAAATACGTGGACAATTGTATTGTAACTCCACGCCAAAAGATGCGACTTTGCGTGTGGTATTGCGAGATTTAGGTGAGGATCAGACACACTTGTTCGCTGAATCCTATCAAGTGGACTCTTTACTGGAAGTTAAACAGGAAAAGGAGGATGGACAAACCTACTCTTTAAAAGAAATTGTGGAACAAGTGCAAAACGCCAAACAATGGACTGGTGAAGCACCTCATCTTTACGGTGTGACGGTCGAGCTGATCAAAAATGATCAATTGTTGGATTGCAGAGCATGGAGAGTAGGGTAAGTAACGTATTACCATATCCTAAGCATTTTACAAATTGCTGATGCTCACCTCCTGCATGTATAGATTCCGAACTGTGTCGATCAATGATCAACACCAGATATGCGTTAATGACATGCCTGTCATGTTCAGAGGCGTCAATCGCCATGAGCATAATGCTTGGAGAGGAAGATATCTCACAGAGAAAGACATGCTTGAGGATATTCACCTGTTTCTGCAGCACAATGTCAACTCTGTTCGCACATGTCATTATCCTAATTCTCCTAGATGGTATGAGTTATGTGATGAATATGGCATCTACGTAATGGACGAAGTAAATATCGAGACCCACGGTATGCACCTTTTGGGAGACTGGGATAGACTTTCAAAAGACGCAGACTGGAAAGATGCCTACGTGGATCGTACCAAGCGCATGGTACAACGTGATAGAAATTTTGCTTCCATCGTCATATGGTCATTGGGTAACGAATCAGGCTACGGTCAAAACCAAGAAGCTCAATACGACTGGATCAAGTCATCAGATAAATCGGGTCGCCCTGTACATTATGAAGGAAGGCCTCCAGATCCTACTGGCCAATCTGTTGAAGCCGTTAATAGCACAAGTAACGTTAAAAAATACAGTGCTTTTGATATCAATTCCAACATGTACTTTTCTCCTCGAGAAGTCCAAACAGCGACTTTGGAAGACACAGAGCGTCCGGTCGTATCTTGTGAATTCGCGCATGCCATGGGCAACGGAACTGGTAACTTTGAGGATTATGTTGAAGTTTGGTATAACAACTCTCGTACTCAAGGAGGTTGGATATGGGACTGGGTTGACCAAGGTATCGCATTGGAGATCAGAGAGAATAATCCAGGAGCAAAATATCATTTGCCCAACCCTGATATCACTCATGAAATTGCTAAAGGTAACGGATGCTGGTTGTATGGAGGCGATTTTGGAGAACAACCGCATGATGCCGATTTCTGTATCAACGGCATGGTGGCTCCTGACCGCGTCCCTCACCCTGGATGCCATGAGATGAAGCACTGCTACTCGCCTATTGCTTTGAAGCTGGTGCAATGTGACACCACCTATACATTAATCGAAGTCCACAATCGTTTCGACTTCAAGACCAATTTGAGTGAAGAATACAAAGTAGCATGGGAAGTTTGGGATGAAAGTTCTCATAAAATCACATCTGGCTATGAAAGTCTCCCTTCAAACCTGTCACCTCGGCAAAAACAAAGGTTGCTTTTGAAACACGAAGAGACTGCTTCTTTCCTTAGGAGTAAAAAGTGGTCTGGCCCCAAGCAAGTATTTGTGAACATCAATATTGTGTCCACTACTGCCAAAGAATGGGCACCTAAGAGCTCACTTATTGCTGGCTGGCAATTCGAGGTACCGTTGTATGAGCCTGGTGGCATGCCCAGTCCGGCAAAATTTGCAGACATTGAATCTGTGAGCGAAAAGGAAGCAGTCGAGATAGTTGACGATAAGGATCAGTTGATACTTCGTTCCAAGGACAAGAGTGCATCGGCTACCTTCAGCAAATCCAATGGCAAGCTGACTTCATATACTGTAGATGGTCATAATTTGCTGGTTGAAGGACCTTCACCCAATTTCTGGAGAGCACCCACCAGTAATGATGAAGCCGGCGGTAACGATAGCTATGCATATTACTGGAGACAGGCTGGTCTTGATAACCTCAAGGCTCAAGACATCTCGGTCTACAAAGTAACCCACGATTCTGTACGAGTCACCGGAAACATTCCTTTAACAAAACCTTTGGGAACTATTGATTATTTTATGGATTACAAACTGGACTCTGCCACTTCAGAACTATACGTATCCGTGGAATACTCTATCAAGTTTGAGCAGGACAGTAATATCTTCCAGAGTTTAACATTCCCTCGTGTGGGTGTGAGTCTTAAACTCCCTACAGTAACTTCATCTCAATACCGATATGCTGGTCTAGGCCCATTTGAGAACTATTCAGATAGAAAGCGTGCTGCTTTCCAAGGCATCTATACGATTGATATTGCAAGTGACGAAGTTCCTTATGTTAATCCCCAAGCCTATGGAAATAGGGAAGAAGTACGATGGATCGAGATCACTAATGAGGACGGTAGACAAGGCATCATTGCCACAGCTACGCAAAGGAGTGTCTTCTCTACTTCAGTACATCCATATAGCCAGGAAAATCTAACCGCTGCCAAGCATCTTGACGAGGTCAAAGTGGACGACGTTGTTCATCTATACATTGATGCAGCTCACTCAGGCGTAGGAGGAGATGACTCTTGGTCTCGAAGGATTCATAAACAGTATTTGGTTGAAGATTCTACCTACGGATTACGCTTCAAGCTAGGTAAACCTACTCATGAATAAATTGACCTAGCTGATAAATCAACACAATTATCAAAAGTGGGATTAGGCTTTATCAGATATCAAATGAGGTTTACACATACATAGTCAATAATTACTTCAATAACATAGCTAAACGACAAGGTTAAGTAGGTAATAAATGCTTCACGGTCGCCGCATGTTGGGTGCCTTTTTATAAGACTGTGTCTACCATGATATAGCTTTCACTTTCATGATAGATGAAACAAGGGCATATAAAGCTGTGTTTAAGAACAACGGCAGATCTCTTAGTCAAGTACATATAATGCTTATAGCACAAAAGAGTAAATTTGCACTTCGAGTGTGGATATAACAAAATCGAGTAGACGCAATTGATTTACGAAACTTTATCACATGTAGCAAGATAACATTGAACCTTTCTACATAGACTTAAATGACATTTCACGGATTGAAGTATGTTAAATTGAAATCAAGTTTAGCTCAGATATATGAAGCGCCGAAAATATGGATCGATTAGCTTATGCCTTTGCCAATTTAGAGATCTCAGATTGACTCAAAACGTGGTTCTGCAAAAGATCAAATCTTAATTATCTATATCTCCGCGATTCGCAATATATGAAACACTTACATAGATCTGGAAAGCTGAGAGACTTCCTTCAAAACCACCCCCCAACACATCCAATGGAGTCACCAAACCCATAGGAACAATACTTTTTGTTCTTGGGATCAAATAAGTAAAGTTTCCATGGAATTTACCATCAAGATATAGCTTTGAGCCAATTGGGTAAGACTCAGAGGTGATGGCAATATTTGTAGTCTTTGAAAGAGTAGTGTTAAAGTCAACAGTGTAGGTATAGTTGTCATTGCTGATTGAGATTTGAGATTGAGAGAGCTGAAGCTGGCCTTGATCGGATGACAACAATGTTTGAAGCTTAGTGTTCTTAATGGTGATTTGCATAGCAAGTGTGCTTTTGAAACCTTTGGTTCCTAGGTTTATAGTGGCTTGTGATGATGGGCCACTGAAAGCCAAGGCACTGGAATTGCCTTGCCCAACACGGTTGATATTGGAGAGCTTAGCATTATATCCGTTACCAGAGCTATCTTGTAGCACATTGCCGTTTCCGCCCTTGAGGTCATAATCTATGATCATATCGCCCTTGGTAGGAATCTCCAGTTTCAAATTAACTGGACCTTGGGTAACAGCTTCTACATTGGTGAAAAAGCTGTCCGGGTCAGCATCTTTTTGGCTGCCGTTCCATACAATTTGCGAGATGGTGGCCATGGTGTTTCCAACAATACTATGAGTTTCCCATTTGGTGGTTGAATTTCCAAGGTTATCTGGTTTTGCATCACCCGTCATTAGTCCTTGTCACAGATTATGATTGAGCAGATATAGAAGAAAGCTTACCAAACCAAACAGCAAACATGCCTCCCAACAATTTACTAAGTTGCTCAGGTGTTTTGAGATTGTATCCGGCTCCAAAGATTGGAGGATTATACTCGGTGAGGAAATTTACATCATTGATGCTGTCTCCAGATCCACCAGACTTAACAGCAGTTTAGTAACTTTCCAAAAAGTATTTTCATGCATGCACACCATTTACCTTTGGAACAATATATGTCGAGCACGGACCACCGTCATTAACATTGATGACCTATGCTCCAGACGTTAAATTGCCTTCGACTGATTACGCTCTACTTCCGTTAGTATGCGACTTACCTCAAATCCATCCAATGTTATATTTGCCGGATTATCTTCCCAATTCGCCCTGTTATTTCATTGTCAATTTCCAATACTTCACCGAAAGGAAATTGAAGATAATCTTACCAGTGGCTGATGGTGATATTGTTATCAATAGAAGACTTGTTGGCAGGATCAAATTCGATGCCTGTTCCCCATACCTGAGCACGCTTTCCATGTTTTTCCCAAATATATCGCGCAATGGTATTGACATACTTGCGGAATTGGACAGCTTGTGAAGCTGGATATTCATCAGCTCCAATATGCAGAGTCTTGGAGTCAAACCAAGGAGCAAATTCATCCCACACTGACTCCATAAATGTGAAGGCAATGGTCTTGTTGAGGTCCAGATACGAATTATCTAGAACAGGGTAAGCGCCGATCTCGGGTTTGAATTGTACCTGGAGATATACATTCAAGTTAGGTAAGAAATTGAAAAACACTTTCAAATTATTCAACTTACAAAGGCAAGAGAGTGAGCAGGTGAGTCGAATTCAGGAAGGATAGTCATGGCATTTGCTTTTGCAAAGTCTTGGAAATCACGGAATTCACTTTGAGTATACCACTGGTCTTCGCCGCGAGCCAATCCGGAAAGCGCTGGATTATCGGTCTTAAGACGAAAGCCAGCATATTTTGTCTTCCCTAAATTAATGTTTCAGTTCACGGATCAATCTTTTGCGGCAATGATCTTTAACTTACAAGTAGGATCGGTAGGGCTGCTCAGGAAGTCATTGTCGTTCAAATGAAGATGAAAAGTGTTCAATTTGAACCATCCCATAAATCTTATGTAGTCTTTCAAAAAATAGAGAGGGAAGTATTTTCTAGCATCGTCCAAAAAGAAGCCCCTGATGGGGTATGTTGGCCAATCCAGTGTTTCACCGGCAGGCAAAGTATCCTTGCCGTTGGATTGAACTAAAATTTGTAGCATGGAGCGCGTACCGTAGTAGACGGCTCTGGATGTTGGTCCAGTTACGGTAATAGACGAAGTTGCAATCTGATTTTATCATCACATTCATTAAGATGCCGGTATCGTTGTAACTTTCAGTGGACATGACTAACCTTCATGAGATATGCCTCATCGCTGGTTTGATTTTTGAGTTCACCCAGCTCCAGATAAATGTCACCATTTCTAGGTTTACCCACTACAACGCTCAGGTCCAGAGAACTGATGGTTTTTAAATCATCGGCCAAGGTGGCGGCAATGTCTTTCAAGTTAGCAGGATTTTCCATGCGAGAAGCTTGATCATTTTCACTCTGATAGTTGGAATCAACAACAATACGCGATGCATGCGTCAACTGGACATGGCCACTACCACTGGTCCATGTCTTCAGGGACGGAACAACTACAGGTTGATTGTTCTTAGGTGCTGCTTGACTGGCAATTGCCAAACTCAAGACTCCAAAGATGGTACACCAGTTTCCGAGAACCTTCATGTTTCTTGCAGTTAGAATTGTTTTCCCAGGTGAGTTCCTTTTATATACTTGCGATGATGACAATGATTAATTAATTCGGGAAAAGGGAAATTCAAGCTACACCATATACGCATCTCAACATATAAGAAGGTTTCGCATGGTAAATCACCGCGGGGACGTTACATTCGTTTGCATACCTATAAGTCAAATTCTTGTAGACCGGATGGCCGGATTGAGGTCGCCACATTACTCTAATGATCTTCTGCCATCTATAATTTTCTTATTCATCTCCATGGTGTTGAATTTTGTTAGAGCTCAGAAAGATAGGCAAGGGTCCTAAAACTCTAAAATTGTAATCATGTAACAAAAATGCCAGGGATCAGGGAAAATTTTATGTGGGTAAGATTTCCTTATGTCAGCTAACAGTGCAGTGTAACGATGAGTACTCAAACTGAAAGTGGACTAAGCAGAACTAATAGGGTATAAGTCTATGTTTGTGCAATTGGAAATTATGAGCGCTATAAGTTTTGGAGGATGCGTTATAATCGAATTGCTCGCTCTATCGAACTATTAACGAAGCCAGCACCTGCAGGAGGATAAAGAAAACGTGTAGCTCCGATTAAAAATTTCAACCATATAAAAACATTGAGATTTGACGACAAGCACTGGACAGGATGCTTTGAGCAGCGTTTTAAAGGATATACCTGAGTACTACTCATCTTTCGATCTGTGGACTCGCAATTGAACGTTTCCAACTATGTAGTGTCCTTATCTGATAGTTTGACAAAATCGACAATATTTGTTTTTAAAGCTGTGCTGCTTTGTCAACCAGGATAATTGGCGTTATCTATCCAGTATAACTAAAAATGATCGTTTTACCTTGATCAGATGAACAGACATCATTAGTTTGCTTGGTCAACTTACAGCACTACATTGACTTAATAGATGCTACCTGCAATAGCTAGAATGCAGCTTTATACGACCTTTTTGATTTGATGATAGTCTGTCTTATCTTTTATATTTGTGCTAGTATTTATACAGCAAAATAATGTGTGGGGATTATTCAATGATTGCTTGATGATGCTGGATGGTACTGACAGCTATTTCACAAAAGTAAAGTATTTAAAGTTACGGCGGAAACTTTATATCATTATCTTGTTGTAGTGCGATATCTACGCCTCTTCGTATAGACAGGGAGAGAACAGTAGTTTGACTTACGTAGAATCTATATCATCAGGACTCGACAGCATCTCATGCAGTTTACTCAAACACTATGTGCCTTACAGGCCGTACAGTGAACTATGCATCCAATACCAATAGCACTGGTCGCACAGACAAAATTTTGTTTACTTGCTCATGCATGATATAAAACGATTTGAAACTCTCACTTTGAAACCATGCATGCAGCAAATGCCACATGTTGGGAAATATCATATTATCGCACAAGCAAGGTTTAACCACAGGCTTGAAACCATAGTTTTACTTTGTCGATATAGTGAAAAACAACGCATTCAATGCGCGGTCTTTGTTCGGAGTAACACATAGTTGCACAGGTACATGGTCGCACAAACTCAAACCAAATGGACAGCGACAATGGTTGTTAAAATATGAAGATATATATTGCATTTTTCGTCATAAATCACAAACAAGAACGTTACTCGAATGAAATTTGAACGATTACATATGGCCGCCACACGATTAGGATGAAACAAGGCTGTGGGCCATGCATAGCCCTTCAAATATTTTGTAAATTCCGTACCACTATTATGGGTCCGCATTACACCGAATCTTCATCGCCGTGTTGTAAGGCTGAGAATACAGATAAAAGATCGCAATGCTTTCCCCTGGAACAAATTCATCGATACTCAGCAAGCCCAAAAGTGTGGTTTCTGTATAAATATAAGACTAATGAGGTCGGATTGGATAAAACGCGCTCTGCCGTAAAACCGAACGTCTCACCATGCAGCATTTAACCGTTTTTCACAGCTTTATTGCTGGTTGGCCGCCTGCATAGGGTTAGGTTTATCATAACGCTCGGAATGGTAAAAAAAAAAAGTAGAGACTGCGGTGTATAATCAATGTGCCGAATACCTTGTGCAACTTTATTTGAAAACCTGCAACTGATATGTGAAACAGGATCTGTAAGACTCTTTTTTCTTCAACCGCTTTCTCTTGTACCAGGTTGTTATTGCCTACTCTTCCTGTGACAGTAGAATGATAGCAAAACAGAATTTTGCCCATGTTACTACATTGATTGTTGGCGCTGGTCCTGCTGGCTCATTCCTCGCTAGCAATCTGGCTAGGCTCGGAGTACAATTCCGCATCATAGGTATATAGTTTTACTCAGATGGTCTCATGTTCCTGACTCTTCATCTAACTTGAGAACTCCTCTCTATAGACAAGCTCAAAGTCCATACTACTGGACGTGCCATAGGTTTAGTTGCCCGCACATTGGAAATTTTAGAGCAAGTGTGTGGCTCTGAACTAGTGGACAATCTGGTTAAGAGTGGTCACCGGATATACAAGCAAGGCTTTTGGCGGGATGGAAAACTTACAAGAAAAAGTGAAACATGGGAATGCGATTCTCTACATAATTATTATTTGATCAATCCTCAATTGAACCTCGAAGATGCCTTGAGGAACGATATAGTCAAGCTTGGCCATCAGATAGAATATGGCGTCAAATTGGTTGAAGTTTCTACTCCAGAAGACCCTGACGAGCCTCTGCTTTGTACTCTACAAAACGAGACTACAGGAGAACTAGAATACGTCACTTGCAAATATCTCATCGGTTCAGATGGTGCTCATAGTTTTGTCAGAAGATCTATGGCTGTAACAGCAGCTGGCGAGACACCCAATATGGTTTGGGGTATCATTGATGCTCACCTCAAAACTGATTTCAAGGACATCGAAGACGCCAATGTCTTGTACTCTAATGAAGGTACAGCCGTCGCATTTCATTGGGGTAATGGCATCACCCGGCTAGCAATGTATCTTGGTAGTCCAGATATCGCGAATGATGTTGTCAATTACCGCGATATCAGAAACTATCTCAGCATTGATCAGTTTATCCAGAAAATGACATCTGTCTTTAAGAATAGCGGCTATAAAGTCGAAATCGGAGAAGTGAAATGGTTCAGTATCTTCAAAATCCAAGAAAAGATAGCTACGGAATGGACTGCTGCTGACGGACGAGTCATCTTGTTGGGAGATGCATGCCATACCCATTCTCCCGGAGGTGGCCTTGGAATGCAAGCAGCCATCATGGACGCTTACAACTTGTCCTGGAAGATGAACCTCGTGGAAAAGGGATTCGCTAACGTATCTATCCTGGAAACATACACTGAAGAGAGAAGAGCTGTAGCCGAACAATTCATCGAAACCAGTGCCAAGATTATTCGCGTGATGTCCAATATCACGCCTTCACAATCCTCACCAGGGCTAAATTCATCGTATGAGAAGGAGCTGGCACTTCTGTACAAGAGAAACGGCCAAAACATCACAGTTGGTCCCGCATACCCATTCAATGAATTAAACTGGGCCGGTGGTGGTTCTGTTGAGCGCAACTATGCTTTTTGGAAGTCGGGTACAACGATTAGTCCTGGCCAAAGAGCTCCAGATGTATTCCACATGCGTCAGTATAACCTACGCCAGCAAGAGATCTCCAATGAGACGAGGTTGTTCCAAGTCACAAAACATCCTGGCATCTTTAATATTTTGATTTTTGCCAAAAACTTGGACAGCGATATTCAATACCATCTTAGCGACTGGGCGGCACATCTGAGCAGCTCAAACGCATTCTTTGCCAAGTACAAGTTTGAGAAAGAACAATTATTTGCATTCCATACCATCACCTCTGCTGCACCTGATACCATTGATGAGGTCAATGAAGATGTGAAGCAGTTTTTGACAAACAACTCCACCATCCTTCTTGAAAAAGGATTGGACGAAGATTTGTCTAATCTCGATGACAACTATTACGGCTTCCGTGATGTGACGGCAGCGGAGCAAAGAGAACAAACAGCTCACGTAAAGTACGGTATCCCCAGCGACGAGACTGGCGTTATCCTCGCACTAAGACCCGATGGCTACGTTGGAGCCGTTGTTTGCTTAGAGGATTGGGTTCATCTTGATGAATACTTCGATACCATTCTTGGAAATCATAATTTTAACAGCAATGCTGAAGTGTACGATCAATATCTTTAAGGCTTTAGAATGTCACCATGGTTCCCAGCTACTTACCTACATGCCAGCAAATCTGCGCGCCAAAAACGTTATATTATCTAACTTATATATACCAATACAAATAAACTGCAAATGTAACTGAAGTGATACCATACAATATTACCTTTATTTTTTAGCCTGACTAAATTATGTGTGTCGAGTTCAAGAGCTTAAGCACTGTAAAAGGCTGTAGCACATATTTTTCAAGACCACTTTGGAGTGGGATCTACAGTCTATGTCAGCGGCTTGCGGTGCCTTTCATGTTACAGATCCGTTCGGTGGACTCCTAATATATATGAGCAGATATTTCTGGTATCCCGATATATTGCTGTGGTACTGAACATCTCTGTGTTTGAGTTTTGTATACCCAGAGGACTTTTATGGGTCTCGGGCTTTCCTTTACCATTAACGTGGCTTCGTGTCGGATGACGAATACCGCCACCGCTTAAACGGTGAAGGGTCAAAAATCTGAAAACGTGAAATTTCAAAATCTGAAGCTCAGACCAATCTCAGTAATCGTACGTTGAACCTTACTTGCATCTGCACTGGAACATGCATATGCAGGGAAGCTCAACTGTGCTGTTTAGAAGCTGCAGTGGTGTCACATCATCAATCCATTGAAGAAACCCATCTCAATTCCAGATAATAATTAACCATTTGGAGTTTATTGTAGTAATTAGTACAGATTTTGCGAAATATTATTTCAAGAACTAGCTCATGAATACAAGGGTGTTATGACAATATAGAATATGCTCTGGTATTTGCTTATTCTTGAGCAATCTTCTCAGCGTTGTCAGTTCTGGCAAGCTCGTTGACAAAGGTGGTAGTGGGCTTCCAGGCAGCGGACTTTCTGGGAGTGGTCTCGTCCAACATTTGATCGACTTGCTCGAGGGTAAGACCCTTGGTCTCAGGAACGAGGAAGTAAGCATAGAGGAAACAGGCAGCGCAGAGAGATCCCCAAAGGAAGAAGACGCTGGATCGGAGGTTAGCCTCGTTGGTACCGACCAAGTAGGGAGTGATGACGGCAATGATACAGTTCCAGAGCCAGTTAGAGGCAGTGGACAAAGCAATACCACGGGAACGGATGGGAAGAGGGAAGATTTCACCAACAAGAACCCAAGCACCGGGACCCCAGGTGGAAGCGAAGAAGAAGATATAGATGGCAATGAAAGCAACTTGAGCGTTGACAGCGGAGAGGTTGTCAGCGATGGTGGCACCGCTAGCATCAGTGTGAGTCTTGTTGAAACCAATGGTGACACCAATGATGGCGACAATGAATTCACAGATGGTCATACCAAGAGCACCCCAGATAAGCATAGGACGACGACCGAATCTCTCAACGAAATAGAAGGAGATGGGAGTAGACAAAACGTTAACAAGGGTGAAGATAAGAGACATAAGGAAGACGTTGCTGATAGCACCAGTGGATTGAAGGAAAGGAGTAGAGTAGTAGAAAACGAAGTTGACACCAGTCCATTGTTGCATCATTTGAAGAGAGGTACCAAGAATGGTCTTGCGAACGTTGGAGTTAGCCTTGAAGAGACTTCCCTTGAAGCAGTTAGCCCATGAACCGAAGTAACCAGTGCTGGGGATAACACGGCTCTCATATTCGTGGTTGGCAATGATTTCGTTAAGTTCAGCATCAATGTAGTGGGAGTTGGGTTCTTGACCACGGACACGGCCCAAAGCAATACGGGCAGCCTCAGCGTTACCCTTCTTGACGAAGTAACGAGGAGATTCAGGAAGGAAGATAAGACCAGTACCAAGGATGATAGCGAACAACAATTGGAGACCAATTGGGATACGGTATGAGCTGGAGTCAGTGAAATCTTCAGTAGCATAGGTAACGCAGGCAGCAAGCATAAGACCAATGGTAATGCAGAATTGGTAGGAAGAGACGAGAGCACCACGGACCTTTCTGGGGGCGATTTCAGACATGTACATGATAATGGTAGCAGAAACAAAACCAAATCCGAAACCAGCGACAAGACGACCAGCGACAAGAAGACCGAGACTAGCAGAGGCAGTTTGAAGAGCAACACCAATTATGAAAACAACACAACCACCAATGATGGTAGTACGACGACCGAAGAAATCGGCAAGATCACCAGCGAAAATAGATCCGAGAAAGGTACCAGCGGAAAGAATAGACACAATGAGGGAGGCCTTCCATGAAGCAAGAGCAGTGGCTTCAGGGCCATCAATCATGTGGATGAAGTACTTCATACCTTGGACACCACCAATGTATCCAGAGTCATAACCGTAGAAGATACCACCGAAAGCAGCAAACACGCACATGGCGTATGTGCGCCAGGTGATGGGAGCCTCAACAAGATCGAGATCGGGGGTTCCGGTGACAACACCTCCTTCGTTATCTTTAGTAGTAGACATTAAAAAAAGAAAAGGATTGAATTACTTTTTCAGAGGACAAGAAATCGCTCCCTATTTATGTGATTTTCTTGCGGGGAGGTGTTAAGCGGGGTGACGGGCGGTGATTGGTGGACCTGGGATCTATTACCTTATTTGGAACTCAATTCTTTCCCGCTCAAACTTTCCAGCTCCTCAGACAAAAAAACTGATAACATAATTTTGTGGCTGGAGTAGGCATCTTTCTCTGTACGTTTAACGAAATGGACGCCAGTCGGAAGCACGCGCCCGAAATCACGTTCTGCTATTTTTATGCAATTTGTGCGCGTAATATTGTATATGTTGATATCAGATACCCTTGCTACATCTTGTATCAGCTGAGGACATGTCTTTGGGAAAAAACGGGAAGGTTTGAGCCATGCGGGGTAGTGGAGGTTTGTGGGGCGTTGACTGAATAAGGCGGGATGACTTGGGGTCCAGACAGAAGACATCTCTGCAATTTCATTGGGCCGACCATATATCTTGTGAACGCAGGGTAAGCTCTATTGGTTTGTCTTCTAAAGTCCGCACGGCGTATTTTGAAAATACAAACAAATGATTGGCCCTTTTGCCAGGGGAGAAACCTCGCAAATGGTCAAGTGGCGTTCCCTGGTGGCCATTTCGGGGTTTGTCACATATAGTTAAACCCCGCCTGATTCCGCAAACTCCAACAACTATTGGTTTCACTTGTACCACTCCACCTACGGGATGGTTTTTCCCACAGATGCGTGATTCTCAACGTGGTATGGATGTACTATCCACGTTTGTGGTGTAGAAAAAAGCATATTGCATCGAGAAGCACTGATACAATTGCTTAGGCGCAACAAACTACTTGTGAACAATGCATTTCTTTGACCGAGCCGGTTCTAAACTTTGGAAATGTCTCATGTCCTTCATTATGTACCAATGATGCTATGTGGGTACCTATCCTTCTGTCTTTCTTCAATTTCGGTTCCAATGTAGTACGGAAATGCATGACACAATACGGTACATGTTCCTAGTTTGTGAAAAAAATCTTTCTCTCCTACACATTAGTTTGTAGGCATCAAAATGCTCTTGGTTCATACATATGCTTTTCCAAGAAGTTCGGCCGAACCAGAGTCTGGAATGGGCAGGCATCCGCGGAAGAAGTTAGGACGAGCTGGAATCTGGCAATGTGGAGAATACTTTTTTTGGGAATAATTTGAAAAGAAATTTGGGGTTTTTTCAGGCGCAGCAAGTGAAACGAGTATTTTTCATCAAGGAATATTCTCATTTCTGTTTCTATCACGGAAATGTTCGGTCTCATGCGAATGGTTCCAAGAATACGTAAAATTATTCAGGATGTTACGACACAATTGCATCGCTAACTTGAACTGATGTGTTCACCAATACTAACTGATTTCCGCGGTGACCCTTGAACTTTCTATTTGGCGGGCTAACTCCCAGATTGAAAATCGCGTTACAAAACTGGTGCGTGATCCTCTACCGGTGACACACACACACATCTCAGCTTGAAAAAATAACGAACGATTATTTAGGATTAATAGCGAGCATTTGCGTTTCACTTTGCTTTGACAAATGGAAACGCGCTTAGCTACAGCAATTTCAGTCATGTAGTTCACATGATCTCGCTCTCTCACTAGAGGGAAAATAAAGATTTGCATTTTGCATTTGAAACAGTCGCATGGCGTTACCGCTGTCTCCCGTTGACCACGAGTCACTCATCCACGTGCGATGTTACTTGATAAAAAAGAAAAGCGGCCGCAACATCGTGCGTCAACAGAAACACCAACACCCTTATGAAATATTATAAATGGACAAAATCATGAAACCTACACACGCATTTTTTGTTTCATATAATCTTCTGCCTTGCATTAAACTAATCTTTCACTCCCGTTAAAAACTGCAAAGGTGTTTTCCTTCAAAATGGTATGACAATTTGAGCCCAAATTTGAGTTTCTTACTGTACTACAGACACAGATGGGCGGTAAGAGCGCGATATTAGACCTTCCCTGGATGGTTCATACTTTTTTCTCTCAGCAGGCCGGTAATCGCTCTTAGTTTACCTTTATAAACACACTTGTCATATGGTTAGATGCAAACACTGGGCGCCTCAGTCAGACGCCAAATACACATGGGTGGGGATTTCATCAAAGTTTAAAATTGATGTTTTTAAACTTTGACCCGCGGGGTTAAGGATCATCTACATCAACAAGCCAAAGGCAACAAGCTAGGTTCCGATCGATCTTTCAGCCTTTTATTCAATCGTTTGTATCATCGTAGGCTAGTCTCTTAGTACAAAGCGTCCCTGGGTTTTGGCAATAGCCAAAAAGACCGTCCGCATGAGTGCCACGAGACTTTCCTATATTTGGTACTTTCCCCGGTTCAAGGGCATTTGTGTTTATCAGTGATATGGGGAAGTCATACATTTGGTTGGGGGTCCTAGTACAGGGTTCTTTTTGCTTACAACATATTACGTGTCTTTTGAAACAGTTGGCAAAGATGATGAACACTACAAAGATTCGACCTATCTAGAGTAGTTGTTTTTTCTACTGTCTGACATTATGAAGCAATCGTGTAATATTGAAAAAAATATACCCTTCCTGTATCCCAGTCAGCCACATTTGTAAATGCCGATGATAATCTGACCGGTGTTGTGTTACAAAAACAAAAGACCATTATACATTTGCTTGTGAAATCTGTGCCGGCGAACAGAAAAAAAGAAAACATTTTCGGCAGTTTAGTGATCAGGCCGATTCTACTATTGAAGGGATGCCTGCAACTTCAGAGCTATTCCTGACTATAATACCATTAACTAGTCATCAGTCTTAGGTCAATCAGTTTGCAAGCACAGTTCATATATATCACCGTCGTCCTATTATCCTCAATAATGACAATATATATAGAGGTCAAAAATCTCATAAAACCAATTGACCGTTATCGTTACAAAATTTGACAACACTTTTTGTCACATTCTATAATCTTTGGAACTCATGTCTGCTTGCCATAATAGCATCTGCTATAAAGCTCTACTTCAACTGAAGTGTGACAATAATTCTTGTAACCATTAAAAATACTGTTTTGGAGAAATGGCTGTCGTACAGCTATTATTTCCAACCCGGTGATAGCGCCATAACATACCGCGGTTCATTGTCTTGAAGATCCCCATCTAGGATAGCAAACCGAAGATGTAAGTACTAAATCGCAGATAATAAAAATAAAATATTGGTACTGAATTACAGATCACGGTTCCTAATCATTCTCTTCCAACTCGCGAAATTCGTTCTTATTAGTAGGAAAGGGCTCGTCAGCGAATGCCAGAGCCTTCTTCGATACTATTCGTATGGTGAAACCAGAAAGTTATAATCTGCATCTCCAAGGTGTCTTCAGCTGCAATCATTTATATATATGCACATTCATGGTTGACCAAAAGAAATAGCAGAACCATTTTGATCTTGAAATTTTACAATTTGACTTTAATAAAAGAAAAAAACACCTCAAAATGGACTATCGAGTTTTCAACATAGTACATCTTCAAATGTTATCCATAAGCTGTCTGTTCAACTTTCAAAGATCAGAAATTTTGGCAGACATTCATACGTGAAAACATATCACGACCAAATGTCGGATTTTACATGTTAAAGATACTGCACTGTGTAAACCTCGCTCCTGCTAATCAGCTTTCGACAGTAGTGAATTTTATTGAAATAAATAAAAGATAATCACAGTAGTCCGATAATATAAGTGAACAATCAAATTGTCGTAAGTTTATGATTTGAAGATATTACTCGCACATCTATTTGCTCATGAACAGCTAATTTAAAAATATCCTATTGAATAAGCACTTTTCTTCCTCCATAGGGGTTGTTTTGAATTCGATAAACATACATCGATAAACATACAATGCTAATATGATTTAATATACATAAAGTTTTTGAACCGTAACAAAGCCACATCAGATTATTCGATCACTTTGTTAAATGAGAGAAGCATATGAGAAGTCTAAAATGATGAACACATCGCTTGTACAAATTCTACTGATATCTGGCAGGACATTCCGACTCATATCTGATCGTAGAAGTATTGCAAAACTGCGGCAGGCTATATCAAATTTCAGACATTGTTCTCATCCGCGTTTTGCTAACTCAAGTTAATCCATGGTCATACTAAAGTCTATTTCAAGCATCGTTCATGTGAAGTGAGTATTTTTGTTTCAAAGTAATAACAATCCTAGCCAAGCCTTAGCCACATTTCGTAAAAAAAGAAGAAGAAAGTGCATTGTGTGTACTGCGGTATATGCATGAGCTTCTCCTATGTAATGCAGGATCAGCAGTTGATGTGTCCTGTCGATATAGTAACAATATAGTACAATAAATTTATTTATGGAGCAAAGCAAAGTTATTCATGAGTGGCTCGTTGCATCTTCAAATAGCAACAAGACGAGAGAAGCGTATCCACGCCTCGTCTCAGACCAAATTTGCCAGGGAATACAAATTATCCGCAGACGAACTATGCACTTTGGGATCAACTGACCCCGGTAAATGCACTAACATGTCATTTAGTTCAGCTATCCATGGCAAAGTTTACCAAAAAAGGGAGAAAATGAATTCATACAAGCAAGGACAAAAATAAGTGTTTCGAAATAGATCTTCACATTTCGTCGCGCTGCGTCCCGCAATTATCAAAGAGATTATATCAATAACAGTCAATATATATAACTGTCAAAACAGATAATGGGAATGTCAGATTTTTCTGGTATTCTACGTACATAGGGAGGAAGGGGTAGAAAAGTAAAGGTCAATGCATCAATTCGTGTAGTTCAGCACTTCCAATCAGAATATGTGAGCTTTTGATACATACAGGGCTTTGTTCTCTGCTGCAATCACCAAAAAATTGTGCAAAATGCACCATTGGTTAAAATTATCAGCTTTGTACCCTCCAAATTCACAGGTGTATTTTTAGAAAAACAGGGGTCCAGCAAAGCCTTCATGCACCTAGAAGAAATCTTCGCTTTAGTCTAATTCTATATACCGAATACTTTTACAGTGACATTGGGAAAAGCATATAAGAGGACAACATGCTGTTCGTTCCAAGTATCTCAAACTTATCAAATCCTGAATCATGAAGCTATCAATCCTGTCTGCTCTCCTAGCTATTACCGCATCTGCATCCGTCTCCGCGGCCCCCGCTTATTCCTTCAGCGGTACCATTTATGTTTATGCTAATAGCATTCCTCATCCCAAGACCACTTTTCTTAAGAAAGGCTCGGGCAACAATCTGCTCACTGATGGAGTTGCATGTAAAGGTAGCAAGACACTGCCAGGCAAAGGTGATGCTCTCAAAGGTACTTTCACAACAGTGAAGAACCAATGGGACTTCAACGGCGAGCATGACAATGAAATCAGAATGGGTGAGTAAAATTGAAGTATGAAAACGATTTCAAGTTATAATTTTATTCTTATTTTCTGCGACTGCATCATAGGTTACGTTCAAATTGATGGAAACAAATGTCTTTCGCTCATCAAAGGCAGTGCATTGAGCATTGACAATTGTCCTTCTTTCAGCGAAGAAATCAAAGTAGGAAACAAATTTGCCTGGTTCCACGATACCCGTAACAGTGCCATTTGGGCTTATGGTGGCGATGCTAATGCTGAAGAACATAATGGCGTATATTTTGATGCCGCTAACCTACAAACTAATGGCAAGACCCTGAAAGGTACTTCCGTGCACTCCAATTCCCTTGAAAACGTCTTTATCGGTCTAGGCTATGTGGGATTAGGTGGTACCGGTAAAGGTACAACAGGCTGCCAGTAAAATTTAAACGCCTTGCAAAGATAGATGTTTTAAATAAAGTCACTATAGTTCAAAGATATATATCTAAAGATGATGTTTATAAGCTCCTGGTGTAACCAAAAAACCAGATTCAAGTATGTCATCCAAAGAGATAGAAGTTTACGGCTAAAAAGTCAATTTCATCAAAATGCTTCCTTATAGTAGTGCTATACCGCGAGTCTATGACAAGCACGTAAGACGGCCAGCGAAGCGACACCTTTGAATCCGCAGTAACAATTCAAATTACCCGTAAATAGACTAAATTTTCATATTCAGGAAAATCAAGTTATCATCATATATTTATTTCAGATTTCGGATCAACTGCCTTGTTTTCGTCTCTGAATAACTTATTCGCTGACTTCATGACTTCCAACGCTTCTCGATTACAAGTATCTTCACTTGAGAGCTGGCAAGAGCGAATTACGCGTTTGTAACTTTATTGAAAGATAACAGCAGAAAGATTAGATCGACAAAGGGCTAAAGAGATACTCTCTTTCGTACGAATGTTTGCATTTACATAACTTTGCACTCGACGATTCTAATGATCAATCGTGCAATAGCTACATTTATAGGACAAGCGGACCACGAAACGTTATTTGCTTAAACCAGAAAATATTAGTGATATCATTAAAACTCAAGAGTTTCTGCAATGTTTCCACATAACACGGCATCGCTAACTGTGGAGGCTGTCAAATTGCATGTTGAATCCTCAATTCTATGCTTCATAATCCTCGCAATAGCGTAAACCAAATATTGCCAACTTTAGTAAAAGTTAGTCTACCACTGCAGCTTCGGTTGTGGACGACCACGGCGAGGACGAGGAGATGAAAGACGTTTCTATGATGATGGCGACGAACCCAATACTGGCGATACTGTTGACTTCGAGGCTATTGTCAACAAAATATTTCTCAAAGCGTGCTACATCTGGACCATGCGTAGATCAACGGCAATGTGAAGCGTTTATGGCTCCAGTTGCATGGGACGAGACTTGTTAGCGCTACGGAAGTCTAAGCCTTTTTTGGTGTCGCAACCGGCGAACGAAGTAAACGTGTTTGACAACGTAGTGCAAGTGCTGAGCTCCGCGTGTCATTTTCTGGTACATCGAAAGAGGAAAGCGCAATGAAACGGCCATTTTCACGTCTTCAGGAAGAAAACTCCGTAATGAAATATGCCAAGCTTTTCGCAAGACTGTTGTGAATGCTGTTTAGGCAGTTCAGATCGTAGAGTGCTGCTCAGCATTACCACGGCTCGACGAAGAGTTGCAAAAACGCGTTGAAGAGGTGTTGGAATGTGTTAGACCAGGAAAAAGTGATACGGCTACGAAGATCATGCGACTTGGCATTCAACTGTACTGTCGACATACACACATTTCTGTCAATCTGGCCGTCTTTAGTATTTTGCTCAACAGCATGCTAATGGCGACGAAGAATTGGAACGGTAAGTTGATGATCAAGACAAGGTGGTCAAACGTTAATAGTTATAAATGTTGTTTGGTATCGTGTGTGTCGCTTGTGGTCGACCCCGACTATTGGCACTGTCATGTGGGACATTTAGACAACGGACAATACCCCATGGAGTTCGTTGTCGCGTTAAAGTACTAGTATACAGTGTTACAGGCTCTACCATTGCGATGCCAAAAGTTTGGTGACCCCCCGGATCTGACAAGAACTCGGTAACGATACTAGAAAGCGGCCTGATGTTGGGTTGCAAGACATTGCAGAAATGCGATCTCGGTTGCTGCAAGCTATGAAATCCCACTTTAGCGAGTGGGTATCTCTAAAGCATGTCATATGACTCGCAGGTACTATCTTGCGCCAGACCATATGCAAATGCAGCGAGCAACTCGACTGAAGGTTACGGCTCTGTAGATGACGAGCAGAACGGATTGCGGAGACAGCGGCGGGTGTTGTTACCACATATTTTACAGTATTGTCAACAAAAGTTCGTAGAGGCAGTTGGAACTGGAGACAGTGTTATGTGGCGGCAAGGCCGAGTGAAGTGATGGCTGCAGGATGTGAACGAGTATGTGCAGATGCTGTGCGTGTACATACATATAACTAGCGGATTGCCAGCGAGGGCACCGGAATCTGCAAGTTTGGCAGCCCACAATACGGGATTTCAAGAACGAAACGTGTACTTTGTGCACAACACCATCTGTCTACTCCAGAAATACTCCAAGACTTCTGGGGTTAACGACAGTATTACATTCATTGCACGCTTTGTTCCGACGAAAGCAAAGACATGTTTTTGCGCTTCATGGTTGCAGATCGACCGTTATATCTGTAAGTTTTTATATTTGATCTATAAATAATAAATTAGTGATTATGTATGGATGAATCTAATTTTTATACTAGGAAAATGCAACTAGTTATTGTCACCGTAATGGATACCAACAGCCTGTGGTTGCACAAGGGCAGTTTAGTCACCCCAAATACCATCAAGGAGACTTTTAAACGACTAGCTATGACATATGGTCATGTGAACATGACGTTTGGGCACTATCGACATGTCAACAGCACCTTTCTAGGTGAAAGCTTCACTAAGAAGGGCATTGAGGTTGGACAAGATGAAATTTACGGCCAGGCGGGTCATACATCACATACGGCAGCAAGAGTTTATGAAACTACTACAGAAGAACATTAAGAATTAAGGAGTAAAATTTAGGAGGTAGAAATCAGACTTTAGAATTTAGAGTTATGAGTTTAAGGGTCAGCAATGCAATTCAGTATTTAGAATTGAGGATTATATTTTAAGATAACACAGGATTATGTTGTTAAGATGAGGACTTTTGATAAACAATATAAGGATATAAGACATAGCATTTTAGAGTATACAACTTAGAATTTAGGAATAAAATATTTATGGTTTAAACTAAAGAGAAATTAGAATATAGGATTCAGAAATTAGGATTTAGGATATAGAAAAAAGATTCAAGAAGTAGAACATAAACTTAGGCATATAAGAAATTAGACTTTAAGGTTTAGAATATACAATGTAAGGTACAGGATAGAGAGAATTTAAGAGATAGAGGCTAGAAAATACAATATAGACATTAGGATTCAGGAGTTAGGATTTAAAATATACGATTTAGGAAATAGGATAGTTGGGGCTTAGGCTTGAACATTCAGGAATTTAAGATTTTAGGATTAACAATTCAGGGCTTAGGGGTTAAGATATAAGGGCTACCCTTTAGGATATAGCATTTAGGATGGTAGGATATAGAATATAAGATTTAGGATATAAGAGTAAGGAATAAAATTTAGAATTGGACTTTAGGATTTAGGAGATAATATTTAGAATTAAACTGTAAGATTTAAGTTATAGGCATTTAAGATATAGAATTCAGGATTTAGACTTTAGAATTAAAAATTTAGGGTTTAGAATGAAGGTTTAAATACAGATATCACACTTAAGATATAAAATTTAGGGTTACAGGAGTCAGAATTTAAGACTAAAAAGTTAGGATATAGGGTCTAGACGTCAAATCTAAATAAATATGTAGGATATAGAACATTCAGGCTTTAGGATTCAGGATTAAGGATTTAAGCTTTAGAATTTAAGATATAGGCTTTATGATTTATAATGTAGGATATAGACCATAGGATTTAGGTTTAGGGGTTAGGGATTTAGGATTTAGAATTTAGGTTTAGGCTTTAGGATTTAGGCTTTAGAGTTTAGGATTTAGGCTTTAGGGCTTTAGGCTTTAGGGCTTTAGGGTTTAGGGTTTAGGGTTTAGGGTTTAGAGTTTAGGGTTTAGGGTTTAGAGTTTAGGGTTTAGGGTTTAGGGTTTAGGGTTTAGGGTTTAGGGTTTAGGGTTTAGGGTTTAGGGTTTAGGGTTTAGGGTTTAGGGTTTAGGGTTTAGGGTTTAGGGTTTAGGG